>CM053412.1:4215015-4238978 GCA_028644305.1 Xerus rutilus
ACAATCAGTTTTGGAACATTTTCATCACTCCAAAGAACGTGTGTTCTTTTTTTAATGTTTGTGTATTTCCTATATTTCTAACTTCATTCCAGTGTGATCAGAGAACATAGTTTGTATGATTTCATCTTTTAAGTCTTTTGAGGATTAGCTTCATGTTTGCTGTATGGTTTCCTTGGAGAATGTTCTATGTGCACTGAGAGGAATGAGCATTCCATTGTTTGGGGTGGAGAGTCCACAGATTAGACTGTCAGTTCTAGTTGATTCACGGTGTTGTTCCAGTTTACAGGTTCCTTGCAAAGCTTCTACCTGGCTATTCCTCCATTATTGCAAGTGGGGTACTGAAATCTCCACTGCTATGGATGCATTTGCTATCTTTCTCTCTTGTTTTTCAGGTTTTGCTTCAGGTATCATGGGACTCTGTGGGAGGTGATGCCCTCAACTGGCAGCTGGGATGGAGGTTGCCCTGTGTCTCTGTAGCGCCTCTAAGAGTACAGTTCTCATCTTGCAGACTGGTTTTTGGCTTTGCAAGAACATGCAGACTGGCTGTTCTTGTTGAGATTAAGTAGATTCTCTTGAAAAAATGCTTTTCTATTTGCTCTATGCCTTGAGGGAATTTCCAGAGATTTAAAATGTTCTTTTAAAGATAAATTTCACCAATTATAATTGTTCTGCAGGAAGGAAGCTACACGGTCCTCTTCATGCCAATATTCTGGAAATCTCTTCCCTATATATTCTTTTCAATTATTAAAAAGAACAGAATCCACAACAGGTCCACAATCCAGGTGTGAGTGGAGATTTGGAGCACTAAGCTGAAGTGTTATCTCTGGATCCCAAATTTATTAATCTTGTAACATAGTAATTGTTAAGCCTTTGATATTTATTCTCATTGCATGATATATGGACTCCAGAAGCTCCCACAGCAGGAAGTCAGTAGGCACTAAGCAAGGTCCTTGCTTAGTGTTTACCCGAATGACCCAGTAACTGTTTCATAGTCCATATTTAAGATGTAAATATGGACTTTTATTCCTCTGAAATGAACTGTAAGTCTTGCTTCCCAGGAATTCTGACAATTTAAGAGACCATTTCAACTGCCAAAGTTAAGCTAATGTAACCAGAAGTATCTGGAAACTGATGGAAAAATGAATGACAAGTATGGTTTTAACTTATTGCTAAGGAGGATGATTATACTTTAGACCAGTAACTCCTTGAAGTAGACATTTCTACGTACTAGGTAAAATGTTAGGCAAATGGTTTAAATTACCTACTTTTCCATTTTAATGACTCACCCACCAACCTTGCCTAATTATTCAGCAACAGAGAGCTTCCCACCTGGTGGGATCAACACTCTTGCTTTTTGGAGTGACACTATTTCATGTGCATTTTACTCTATCCTGTGATGTTAACAGTCAGTTTCTCATTTCCCCCAATGGCATTGTTCATCTCATTAACTACACAGACATAACGTACATATACACATAATTCATGCACATAAATAATTGTATATGCAGCATATCTATGGTAACTGTACGAGTAAGCTAAATGGTTCTGGAGACCATTTTTGATAAAGACTGTTTCCAGCACCTTGACCTGACCTTTAGCATCTGAGTCTGTTTCCATTCCGACTGCTCTCACCCAGTTTGAGGCCTTGGCTTGCTCTTTATTGCTGTTGTCTATGATGCTACTCGTGTTTTTATTATTATTATTATTATTCCTCTTTTGGCTACTGTTCACTGTTACAAGACTGCTTCCCAAATAAATCTCATATGACTCCCTTGTGTGAGTGCGTGTCTAAATTTGAATGCAACAGTGGCCTATCACCGGTAAGCAAAAGCCTGGCCTTGGTGAGGTCTGGTGCATGTTGGCTACTGCTGTGATTTACCAACTTTGTGCGCGAGGAGCCTTGGCTGCACACAGCTGAGGTCATGATCACTTCACAGAGTGCTCATGTGCTCTTCCACCTGCCTTTGCATTATTGCCTGTGTTTAGGAAGGTGCTGGCCTTGCCTTCTTTATCAGATGGCTTGAACTTGAACTTTAAAACATGAGTTGCTTTAGATCCTTTTGAAATATGTTTAAATCTTACATGGGCAAATATGTATTTTCTAACCTAAAATATATAAACATTTTTAAAGAAACATTTCTCCTCTTTTATTAAAAAAAAAAGAACCCATTCCCCAACATACACATATACACCTGTAATACTTTAACACTATATAACATTTGATCCTACATTCGTTTCATTTATTAATTCATATGGTATTTCCTAAGCACCAGTAAATAATGAGCATTTATTGAGTATTTAAATGCCATATACTTAGCCTACATGTCTTCTTTCATCTATATTTGGAGTTGCATTATCTAGGAGTAAAGCTGCCTACTTATTATCTCCCTGGAACCTATTTAAATACATAGTTTCCCCTGAGAGAGGAGAACTTTTGTGAACGTAGTTGAAAATTATAGTTGATAAATTTACTTTTAGTGACTTAAAAATAAAGTCCATTTCTTTCTTCTTTTTTCTAAGCACTGTATTCACACCTGTCTTCACAGTTAGAGGTGGAAAATAAACTCTTTGCAGGAAGTGGCTTGACTTCCATCTCCACCTTTTCAGCTGGAGGCCAGAAGGGAAAGAATGGGCCACAGTGCGGAGGTGGGAGTGTTCCAGGATGGAGGAGCCAGGGAGGCCGGGCACACGCTGGGAATGGAATGTTCGTGGCCCCACAAGAGGAACCCAGAGTCCATTAGGTCTGTGGGCTCATTGGGTCAGCCTGTCCTATGGGGAGGAAAAGTCATCGCCATTGTAACAGCAGCAGACACTCAACATGCAGCCTGGATGAAGACAGCGGGGAAGAGGGACAGGTGCCACTTCTGTTCCTGATACACTTGCTGTGCTGGCCATGGACTGGTCCCGTGCTGACCACCTCGAGTGCTGAGGGGAAATGATGTGGGTTAACCCTTGACCTCAGGAAGTGCCTGTCACTGATGAGGACAGAAAGACAAGAGCAGGGCATCTTGTAGGGTGAGTGACACATTCGCCCAGCCACACACCCACACTAGGGCCTCTCCCAACAAACGTGTGCTGTGTGCCTCTCCAGAGGACATTCAGAAAAAGCTAAAGCAGTCCAGCCAGCTCCTCGGGGGAAGCGAGCTTCATCCTGAGGTGCCAGGGACAGCAGCAGAGCCCCACTACGGGAGGGTCTCAATTAACACACAATTCATTCAGTGTTCTGCCTGAGCTCAGAAAGGAGTTCAGACTTCCTATCAGAAGGCAGGAACTTTCTGAGAAACAGCCCCTCTGCAGTCCCTAGACATAAAGAAGCAGCTGACATTGACTGGGCGCTGGCTGTATGCCGAGCTCTCTTTTAAGAGACGTGTGTGCATTACCTTATTTTTATCACTGTAACTTGACATACTGCCACTTAACATAGCTGTGTTTTTTTTTTTTTTTTTTTTGGTACTGGAGATTGAACTCAGGGGCACTCGACCACTGAGCCACATCCCCAGCCCTATTTTGTGTTTTATGTAGAGACAAGATCTCACTGAGTTGCTTAGCACCTCGCCATTGCTGAGGCTGGCCTTGAACTCGCGATTCTCCTGTCTCAGCCTCCCTAAGTGCTGGGATTACAGGCATGCACCACTGCGCCCGGCTTGATGTGGACAGGAATTGCACAATGGAAGCCACCAAACCACAGCGCCAGCTCTGTGTTTGCCCGAGGTGGCCAGATATTGGAGCCAAGAGGTCAATGATACTGACAGGACTGCCCGTCAACAGAGCTTGCAGATGTCAACCCGAGTGGAGGAAGGCTTGGGGGAGCCCAGGCAGAGGCTGCAGCTGGAGACAGGGACTGACTCACATGAGGAGACACTGGATCCAGAGGGATCAACCCGACTTTGAAGGGGCCATCCCTCCAGCTGCCCGTTAACACAGAATACTAACTTGCCCTCCAACGCTCGTCAATCATATCCTGAGAAGTGTCACTGAATGACACACTAGCATGCCTGGCTTTGCTCCTCTAATCTATATAGCATCCTCCTCTCCATTTCCTCTCTCCCTCCTTGCCCCCCTTCGTACCTCCCTTACTTCCTTCTTTCCTGTTTCTCTTCCTTCTTTTACTTAAGAAATATTCCCTGAGCATCTACTATGTACCAAGTGTTGGGCATTCAGTGCCATCAACAGCACATATAGCCCTGAAGCCCTGGGGGCTTATGGTTGAGTGGGCAGAAAGACAACCAGTCACACAACTGGAGTAAAATTGCAGTTGTGACAAATGCCACAAGAAGGTGCATACTTTTGTGAGCTCTTGGGGTGGGGCTACTCTGCTGTGGGCGCAGGGCATGGCTCTCAGATGAGGCAGTGATTCAAGTTAAGAGCAGAGTGCGAGCGGGCGTGGGACAGACAGGTGCCCAGGAAGAGCACCCTCGCAGCATGGGCGTCTGCGAACCTCTGGACGAGAGCTGGCTGGCGTGTGCAGGAGGCACAGCTGGAGGAGGAAGTGTGGACAGTGTGGGGAGGGCTCCGGGCCGTTCTCAGGTTGGCCTTTCTGATGTGTCAAGGCACAGCTGCACTTGCATTTTGAAGAGAGCACTCTGGCTCTGGGGAAGGCAGGGTCTGGACAGAAAGCAACACTGGGTCTTGGCAGCTCAGTTGAGGGCTGTCAGAGTGACTTGCTGAGTGTGATACTTGCACCCAGAAACGCTAAGTAGGGTGCACCGGAGCTTCAGTGTCACACTGTTGTTCATTAGGATCGTCTGTGTCAGGGCTCAGAACGTGATACCCCCCAATACAGAGCCTTGGCATGTTATGAGAAATTGAGAAAACTGCAGAAGCAAGAAATCACTAGGATCCTACCCCTGCCCTTCTGTACAGGATTGTCCACAAAGGAATCCTCTGACCCCCTTCCCTCACAGGATGTCATAGACCCTCATGTGACAGCATCCCGCCCCACTCCTATGACCTTCTTCCCCCACAGGATGTCATAGACCCTCATGTGACAGCATCCCGCCCCACTCCTATGACCTTCTTCCCCCACAGGATGTCATAGACCCTCATGTGACAGCATCCCACCCCACTCCTATGACCTTCTTCCCCCACAGGATGTCATAGACCCTTATGTGACAGCATCTGCCCCACTCCTAGAAGCCAAGAGGAACCTGCAAGTGGCCCTTGCTACCCCCGTAGGCTATCATTAGCTCAGACTCCCTTTTTTTTTTCCCTTTGGTACCAGGGATTGAACTCAGGGGCACTTGACCACTGAGCCACATCTCCAGCCCTATTTTGTGTTTTATGTAGAGACAGGGTGCCACTGAGTTGCTTAGCACCTCGCCATTGCTGAGGCTGGCTTTGAACTTGCGATTCTCCTGTCTCTGCCTCCCCAAGTGCTGGGATTGCAGGCTTGCGCCACCGTGCCCGGCTCAGACTCCCTTTTTTATTATTTGTTTAAGTCAGACTTCCACTGTTTATTCTTCATCCTGCCTAAGTGTAAAAACACAGCTTTCTCTGGAGCATTGGGTCTTCCTTTCTTAAGACTCCTGTGTCATGCAATACTTGGATTAAATTTCTTTCTTTTCTCTTAATCACCTCTACTATGATGGTACACCCACTGACAGCCTGCTCTGCTCTTTCTTTGTGGACTTGGGCTCTCCCTGTAGTTGGAAGCTGTCTTGCCTTTGTCCCAGACCCTGTGACTTCTCCCTCCCCCATCTCCAAAGTACCAAAGTATAGGGAGAGACAAGACCATGTGCTATTGGTTAATGAGAACTTAAATATTACAGAAACCTCACAAAAGTTGATTATTTTATAAGTAAGAGTTCGTTTGTAGACAGCACATTCATTCTAGAACAGAGGTTTTTTTTTTTTTCTCAGAGATTGGGAAGGAAAAGGCGATTTGATTCTCACTGGTACAGATTTCAGGACCAAGGTCAGATATTGCCATCTCAGACTCAGGTTCACTCAAGTTGACTTCATTTTGGACTTGTGTTTGTTATAACGATGATTCTAAATTCAGCTCTCAACTCCTGGATTCTTAGGCATTCTCAGCAAAAATGGAGGACGTTCCCCAGTAAAGGTCAGCAATCTCCAACCTGCCATTTGGTTTTCTTTAATAACCTGCTTGTTGACCAATCCGAGAGTTAGTATAGTAGACTCCAAAGATGGTTGTGAGGCTAGAGAGGCAAACAAGAAATGTTGCAGGGATTTGCAGTGAGTTCATCACAAAGCTTCTGAAAAAATTCTACCTACACTTTAAAGTAGGTTAAAGATTAAACTGAATCCTTGGATGAAGGAGATAATGCAATACATCATGGAGGATCTTGTGTAAAAACACTTTAACAATGTACTTCAAGTAAAAAAAATACCCTGCTATTGAGGGCAACAATCTGTGTTACAATAAATCTAAAATAAAAGAAGTGCTTTGAAATAAATAAAGCTCCTTTGGTACACGAAACATCATCTTTTCAAAGTCAATGTGCCATGACAGATCCATTATATACTGAGAATTTTCCAAGGGCTTTCTTGGTGTTGTTCAAGGTGTATAATAGCTGCGTGGACCACTGTGAGACCAATTAAAGGAACAAGATACTGTAAAGACATGGTCTTGGGTAGGAATTTTCTCAGTAGAATGTGCTGTGGTTGGAGGAATTCTGCTTATGATGGCATCCAGCTACCATAGCAACAGATGGGCTTTATCTACTACAGTAACACCTTAAACATCCATTTTACCTCTGATCATAAGCCACATATAGTGGTGTTTTCTGCCTGTGGAACATTGACAAAATAATATAATTCTTATTGTGCTAAAAGGAAAAACTACACTTGGCAACCAGAAGGATTGATTCCTTCAATAAGCATGAACACCTATTGGCCCAGTACAATGGAAGGGACTTGGAAGAGGACAGAGAATAAGGTATAATTCTTACTTTCAAGGGGTTTTCAATCAGACAGGGGAGACTGATGAATGAAACAGCAATTATATGCTATCTGTAAATGAATGTGGCCCTATATGTTCAAATACAGAACACCTAACAGGCACGCATACCAAGATAGCCTTCTTAGCCGGGCGCGGTGGCTCAAGCCTGTAACCCCAGCACTTAGGGAGGCTGAGACAGGAGAATCGCGAGTTCAAAGCCAGCCTCAGCAATGGCGAGGCGCTAAGCAACTCAGTGAGACCCTGTCTCTACATAAAACACAAAATAGGGCTGGGGATGTGGCTCAGTGGTCGAGTACCCCTGAGTTCAATCCTCAGTACCAAAAAAAAAAAAAAAAAAAGATAGCCTTCTTGGGGAAGTGACTCCTAAGTAGGGTAAGAGTCGACCAGGCGGGTGGGCAGGAGGCTGCCGGAGCAGGTATTGCCAGCCCTGTGGTATGGAGCTCTCAGGGAAGAGAGGAAAACCAACTGCAGCATACAGAATGGAGGGCTGAGGGCAGGATCGCCATGCTGAAGAGAAGACTATCTAGTGGCATAGGATCCTAAATATACTGGTTGGCTCTTGTGCTAGGTGAGATGAAGCAATTTGGATTCAGGATTTCAGCAGATTAGGGTGGGAAATATTATGGGATCTAACACTTCAGGGTAGACCTGTGGATTTCCTGATGGCCTTGTTTCCCCTAGAGATCTCACACCTGATGCTTCTATACACAAAAACATATTTAAAAGGGCTTGAATTGTAGGGAATGAGAAGAAAGCAGCCATTTGGCTTAGAGATCTTATTTTACAGTAGGAAAAATAATTTGATGTTTTTTCTTTTGACTTTCTTTTATCTGCTACTCATAACTGTGATTTCTTCAGCTTTCTGTAGATACATGGGCCTAGCCAGCAGCTGAGCCCCAGAGAGGACTGGTGCAGACCAGGGGCAAAGAGGAACTCTGGCATCACCTTCAGGTCTGGATAACAGCAACTGAGGACATCTGGTGGAGGAGCAGGGCTTCCGTTGTGGGCCAGCACTTGTTCTGAGAGGCCACAGAGAGGATCTCAGCGGCTTTGCTGGAGAAGGCCTGAGCTGGACAAGATGGTGATCCCTGCTGCGGAGGACGGCTCAGTTAGAGCTGTCCATGGTGCTTACCCACTGTCCTGCTGTGCTCTTTCCTTTTTGGCTTGGGCTCTCCCTGTAGTTTTAAGCTGTCTTGCTTTTGTCCTTGTCCCAGACCCCATCGCATTGGTCAAGTCACTAGTTTTCTGGGTAATTGACAATCTTGCCCTGCTCGGTTCTGTTCTTGGCAGACTCCACTTTCTTCTGCTCTGACTTCTCTGCAGTGTGAGCGCTCCAGGATGCATTGTCCTGCTTGGGTCTCCAGTGAAAGCCTTTGGATTTCTTTTGTGGTCAAAAGAGAAACCTGTTCTTTTGAGAACAATTAAAATGTTCCAGCTTTTTCAAATTTAAATGAGTGTCTGAAAAAATCTTTGTGGCTATTTGATTGCTAGGGGACCCAAAGCAGCTTGTGACCTCCTCATAATAATGAATACTGAGACAGGCCACTTTTACAATCTGTTGTTCACTAGGGTTTTGAAATATTTGACTCAAACTCATAAAATATCCTTTTCAACCAGTATATCTGAGATTTTATTTATATGCAGAAGTGTCTGTTCAAACCTTAAAAATGTGAGAAATCTCAAATTGCTTAAATTCTACATATTCTTCATTGAAAGTGGCTTTTTCAATTCCTGATGAAAATAGAAGGATGTTAGAAAGTTCCAGGTAAATATTACCTTTTGTGTCATAAAAGTCACTTAGGTGTGATGGATGGGTTTAAAGAGTGAAATGAGATCTCTGAGCACAAACCAGTCCTTGGATAACATTCCCAATTTTTTCGTCATCCTACAAATAGATAACTGAGGAGTATTGTAATAGCAATTATCCACCAAATTTTAGCATTTCAAGAAGTAAAGTGACTGCTTAGGTCTAAATCAGAAACCAACTGCAATATTGAAAGTATTAAGTAAAATCTGATACAGATTTAAGACATTACATGTAAAGAGATAGCTCTGCCATATTCAGAGATTAAAAGTGGATTATCAGAACCTAAACAAATGTAAATGACAATAATGCAAACTGTATAAAATTTTCTTTTTATACTTTGCCCCTAATTGTTTGAGTGAATCATAAAGCTATTTTCCTTACTTTCTCATTTTAAACATTCCTTCTATAGTTTAACATTCATTTACTTTAATGTACATTTCTGGGATTTGTGGTTTTGCTCTAAATTCTCTGTCTTTAATGGTGGAGTGCAGTAGGATTTGCAGGAGTTTATACCTCAAGGATTCTGGGAAGACATTGGTTTGAATGTATTCCTAATGCCTCCTTTCCAAGCTGCTGGCCACCTTTTCCAAGTCAAGTAAGAGCTTGGGTCACTGGAGGGTATGACCCAGAAGATCCAGTGAGACCCAGGCTCTGCCCAGACCCATACATTCCCATTCTGGGCCTGTAGATTAGAAAATACAGTTCTGTAGAATGAGATTTAATGGGTCATGGGAAATCTTGGTTTTTCAGGATATGGGAACCTCTGGGAAGATGACTAAGAACCTATGCCTAAGAACCCCAGAATTACATGCTATTATCCAAGAATGCAGAATTGGTGAGCGTGTGGGGGGTTTTCTTCTACTCACTCATACTAAAGCCTGGAGATTGCTCAGAATGTGAGGGAGGGGAGACGCTTCCTCCCTGGGCTCTGGACTGGAGGCTCCTGCTGCCACCACCAGCTGGCTTGGGGAGACAGGTTTCTGGGCAGGTGCTCACATGTGTGCACACATCACCTATTACAGAAGTACTTACTCTCATTGAAGGTCCCTTAGCAGCTTCCTCTGAACTCTAGTGAGTAAAAGCAAACAAACAAGCAGCAGCCAGCTGGCAGAGGCATAGGTAACTTGTGAAACTGCACAAGTATTTAGAGCACATTAGTTGAGTGCTATAGCACAAAAGACTGCAGAGCTGAAAGCATACTGTGAAAAACAGAAAAAAAAAAAAAACAAGACCCGCACACCAGTGGAGCATAGATTTACTGACGGAAAAGTTCAGAGAAAGAAATACCTCAAAACCAAAATCTGTCCAAGAGGAAGATCCTGGAAATATAACACACATATAACATCAGGCACGCAAGCCCTTCTGAAAGAAATGTAATAGTTAGCATAGCAGTGGAATATCTCCCTAAGCTGAAGTAGAATTTGCTTTGTAAGAGATGGGTCTTCCTGAGGTTTGGCTGAGACGGATGAAAAGTACACAGACCTGGGCATAGCTGGTTAAATGTCTGATGCCCAACAAAAAGGGAAAACCTTCTCACTTTAAATAGAACAAACAAATTATCTAGAGAAGAAAAAAGAAAAAGTAGAAACTGCTGGTAAGCCACCACTCTGCGGGCTCATCAGATGGTGTGTGTGTGTTTGTGTACAAAATTCACAAGTAAAAGCTCTCATTCCCAGAATACTACATTCAGCAAAGATATCATCCCCTGCAAGAATAAGTCTCCAAATGTTGAAGATTCAGAGATTAAATCAACCATAAACCCCTGTAGACAATACTCAAAACATAAGCTCTGACTAAACAAGACACGAATCACAGCAGAGAGCTCCATGCGGGGATATCAAAGGATGAGCAGCGGAAGGTGGAGGCAGATCCTGCCGTAGTCACGTGCAGTTACTCAGGTCTGAAGGACAGCAGAGAGATCAGATTTGGATGCGCAGAATAAGGGCTTTGAAATAGAAGTAACTATAATATAGTAGAAATTAAAATCTAATAATGACCCATAAATGAAAAATACAAAGGACAGGCCAGGAACAGAGCAATTCATGCTTGTTTGAGAAACTAATAAAACAAAATTAAAAGAAAATTGAAAAGCGGAATTAACATATAAATGTTGAAATTTTTGACAAAAAATATACTAAAGATAAGTAAATAAAAATAACATTGTAAAAGATCAAAAAGTTGCACAAGGCCTCTAAAGGAAATTATATAAGATTAAGAAAAATGAAGAAAAAGAAAAATAATTATAAGGGATTATTTTGTACACACCTTAGCAACAAATTCAGAAACCTACAGTGAATGGATGACAGTTAATTGCCAAAGACCAACTAAATAAAGGTGAGGAATTTAAATAGACTTTAGAATACATTAGAAATATGATTAGAATCTATTATTTTAAAAAAACCCCATGAATGCATGGCTTCACATTTCAGGTTCTATGTAACACTTAAAGGGAAGATAGTGATATTAATCTGGAGTATACATTATGAGGGAAAGATTTTCATATTTTGAAGCTTGCAAAAATTAAATACTAAAACATGTAGAAGTAAAACAAAGAAAGAAAACCGACCAATCTCCCTTATAAGTAGACAGGAAAATTTTAATTATATGTTAACAAATAGAATCAAATGATAATGTACAGTGACTAACTGGGGTTTATTCAAAGAATGTGAGAATGGCTCAGTCTCATGAAATAAATCAGTGTGGTATCAAAATGTGTATAAGAATGCCAATGTGGGGGCTGGGATTGTGGCTCAGTGGTAGAGCACTCGCATCACATGCGTGAGGCCCTGGGTTCGATCCTCAGCACCACATACAAAGCAATAAAATAAAGACATTGTGTCCATCTACAACTAAAAAAAAAAAATTAAAAAAAAAAAGAATGCCAATGTGGACTTACCTGGGAGCATTAAAAAGTAAAATTTAATTCAAACAGGCAATAAAACTACTGAGTAAGGTACAAATAAATGGAAACTACTTGTAAATGTTAAAGGCTATTTCCAAAAATAATTGTCAGGAAGCAAAATGTATTTTAGAGTATTTTTCAACCAGAGACAAAATTAGATGTGATTATTTTAGAAATTGTTTACTAAATTCCATTAATAGCTGTCACAATTATGAAAACAGTTGTTAACAGAGGTTAGGAATTAATGTCCTCACAATAGGATCCCTTAGGGGCCACCTCCTGTCCTGGAAGAGGTCGGGTGGATTCCACAGTGTCACCTGCTGCTGGCTGAGGAATAGACTTTGCTAATAAGAGAAAACTCAAGAAGCGGAGTCTGGAGTCTGTAAGGGCATCAACGTGACAGCCCCTGGAGTGCTGCGACAGGGTTGGGGCATCTTCTGGGACCTGTTATTGTCGCTCCTCTGTGGGGAGGAACAGCTGCAGAAGGACACACGGGCTGTGGGGCCAGCCGTCGGCCTGGAGGGATGGGTACCCCAGGCACTGCCGGGTAAGCCTGTGCCTGGGTCTGCAGGAGGCTATGGATGGGTACCAGCGAAGCAAGTCCCTCACCCTGAATTCCAGGGAAGCTCCTTCTGCAGGAGAAGGGGGACACCCAGGACACAGACCCTTCTGGACGCTCCTACCTCTTGACTAATGGAAAATATGAAATATTTTATTTGGCTGAGATATGATTTAATAAGAAATCCAGACACTTTTACTTAATAAGATGATAGAGAAAAATTAATAGTTTTCTATGTGTTAACAATTACCAGGTAAATATAAAAATGTGAAAATTTAAGTCTCAGTGATAACAAAAAGTATGAAATATTTGAGAATATTTTAATAAGAAATCTATAGTATCTACAGGAAAATAATTATAATATTTTTGAAGGATGAATAAAAATTTTGATTACATGAGAGAATGTTTAATAACCTAAACCCATAAATCAAATCCAAAATTCATGTAGTTTAGATAATTAAATCCTTGTTAGAATCACATTTAATTAGATTAAAAACTCCCTGTGGAAGAGGAGAATTTAAGAATAAACAAGAAATAATGCCAGGTACTCAAATGTACCACATATCCACTAATAGGATAAAAGTTACAAAGAAACATAAATAACCCAGATATATTGAAATTCAATATGTAACAAAGGTTAGCATTTCAATTCAATCACTAAATACTTCTTTAACAAATCCTGCTAGCACAAATAAATTTATCAGGATGAAAATAAAATTGAACTCTAAATTCATAAACAAAAATAAATGTTAAATGAATTCAAAACTTAAAACAATTTAAATATAAATATTAAACAATAGATATTTTAGACAAATAACTGGAACCCCTTTCTAAGGAAGACAGGAGATCTAGAGGTACAGAGGAATACATCCCTTCAGCAATGCAAACAAACGATGGTTTAGAAAAGCATTTCAATTTGCATTTCTCTAATTGCTAGAGATATTGAACATTTCTTTATATATTTATTTGTTTATTGATTGTATATCTTCTTCTGAGAAGTTTCTATTCAGCTCCTTAGCCCATTTATTTATTGAGTTGTTTGTTTTTTTGGTGTTAAGTTTTTTGAGTTCTTTATATATCCTGGAGATCAGTGCTCTATCTGATGTGCATGTGGCAAAATTTGCTCCCAGAATGTAGGCTCTCTGTTCACTTCATTGTTTCTTTTGCTGAGAAGAAGCTTTTTAGTTTGAATCCATCCCATTTATTGATTCTTGCTTTTATTTCTGGCACTTTAGGAGTCTTGTTAAGGAAGTTGGGGCTTAATCCGATGTGATGAAGATTTGGGCCTACTTTCTCCTCAATTAGGCTCAAGGTCTCTCTCTGGTCTAATTCCTAGGTCCTTGATCCACTTTGAGTTGAGTTTTGTGAATGGTGAGAGATAGGGGTTTAGTTTCATTTTGCTGAATATGGATTTCCATTTTTCCCAGCACCATTTGTTGAAGAGGCTATCTTTTCTCTAGTGTATGTATTTGGCCCCTTTGTCTAGTATGAGATAGCTGTATTTATGTGGGTTAGTCTCTATGTCTTCTATTCTGTACCACTGGTCTGCTCTAAGATTTCATCTCACCCCAGTCAGAATGGCAGCTATCCAAAATACAAGCAACAACAAGTGCTGGCGAGGATGTGGGGAAAAAGGTACCCTCAAACATTGCTGGTGTGACTTCAAATTGGTGCAATCTATCTGGAAAGCAGTATGGAGATTCCTTAGAAAACTTGAATTGGAACCACCATTTGACCCAGCTATCCCATGCCTCGGCCTATATTCTAAAGACTTAAAAACAGCATACTACAGTGATGCAGCCACTTCAATGTTTATAGCAGCCCAATTCACAATTGCTAAACTGTGGAAGCAAACTAGATGCCCTTTAATAGATGAATGCATAAAGAACTGTGGTATACATACACAATGGAATGTTACTCAGCAATAAAAGAGAATAAAAGTATGGCATTTGCAGGTAAATGGATGGAAATGGAGAACATCATGCTAAGTGAAGTAAGCCAATCCCCAAAAACCAAAGGCTGAATATCCTGTCTGATTAGTAGATGCTGATTCATAAGGGGGTAGGGTGGGGAGCATGGGAGAGATGGAAGAATTTTGAATGGGGCAGAGGGAAGGTAGGGGAAGGTAGGGGATTTGGGAGTAGCAGAAATGGTGGAATGAGATGGACATCACTACCCTAGGTACATATATGAAGCCACAAATGGTGTGAATTCTATCTTGTTTGCCACCAGAGAGATGGAAAACTGAGCTCCATATATGTACTATGACATGAAATGCATCTAAAAAAATAAATTAAAAAAACTGATGATTAAAAGAAGTTATTAAAATAAAAAAAATGTTTCAAACCATCTTCTCTCTTTTCTTTAAAGAGGTTTTCCACACACACACACACACAAACACTTGGAGAAAACCAAATACAAACTGCCATGCATGATATAATCCTTCTCATGTGTGCGCACATGTGTACAGATGCATGGAACACGTTCACCAAGTTTTATGAGTGGTTCTTGAACATAGGGACATTGTAAGTGAACTTGTACTTTTAAAAACTTTTATATTTTACTAAAATGTTTTATCATGATTACTTTCAAATTATATATGTAGCAAAAAAATTCTTTTTCTCCTTTCATTTTGTGGAGGAAGAAAGAATTTATATCTTTCCTGAAGGATAACTGTGAACATTAGACCACCGAGACCTCTGATATTCTGATATTTGCACAAAACTATCTCTGGTTAAACAATAAAAATTGCCTGTCACCTTGAAAACGCTTTCCTGCTTGAGCCCTGCTATCAATATTGAATTGATTTTCAGACAGAAGCCCTGGACAGGAGGCATGATGAAACTGGTAAAGCCCTGTCCTAGGGGTTTTGACATTCATATTTGTGTCTTTTATTTGCTCCTTGCTGATGGCAACAGCATCTACTCCCTGTGGATGCTTGTGGATTTCCCGCGGCGTCCAGCTTGCAAACACATGCATCACAGGATGCAAGGACAAATCATAGGAATGGCATCAAAAGTATTCTGTCATTTCTTTTTGAGGTGTTGAAAGGTCCCGACTGCCCTCCAGAAACTAATAACCGCTGAAAAAGAAAATGGTATATTGCAGGTCTTCCCTGCTTTGGTTAGAAGTATAACAGCAATTTCATCATACTGCATGGTTTTGGATTATTAGTATGGAGAAAGACTTCTGTTCAGGCATTTTCTGTCCTGGATGTAGCTGATTTCAATAAGATCTTTCCTGAAATTTCAGGTACCAGATCTGGAGGTGATGCTTACTGAGCTTGTGGAGGTCACGTAAAAGTCAACCGCAGATCCAGGCAAGGAATCCCCATCATCAGGACAAACAAGCTGGAGGGAATCTTGAGGAGTCTGAGCTTTTCTTTCCTACTTTTAAAAGGTTATGTGCTGGGGGGCTGGGATTGTAGCTCAGCGGTAGAGCGCTTGCCTCGCATGCGTGAGGCCCTGGGTTCGATCCTCAGCACCACATACAAAGCAATAAAATAAAGACATTGTGTCCATCTACAACTAAAAAAAAATTAAAAAAAAAAAAAAAGGTTATGTGCTGGGCTGGGGTTGTAGCTCAGTGGTAGAGTACTTGCCTAGCATGTGTGAGGCACTAGGTTCGGTTCTCAAGCACTGCATATAAATAAAGATCCATCAACAACTAAAAAAATACTTTAAAAATAAGGGTTATATGCCCCAAACTTGTATTTTTCAAATCAAATATTTGCAACTACATATTAGTTTGGATTTTTCTCTTTTCCTTCATGTACTATGGGGACTCTCAGAAATGGAATGAATCTTAGTATTCAGTCTTGCTAAGAGAGCACTGGTTATCGGACATGCTCAAGGCTCCAGAGCCTCTCTGGCTAATGTTGGTCTCTGTTCCCAAAGAGGTCAAAAAGTGGCTGTCACAGAGACCAACGGAGGTTATTTCATCAGACATTGTAAAGGTGACCAACAAACAACAGAAATTGATGGAAACCACCCTATACATGTATGGTTTAGAGAAATGTAGGTATCTACTCAGCTGATGCAGGCACGCCTGTAGGTGTGTGCACCTGTGTGTGTGTGTACTTGGAGACAGGTGGCTCCATCTCTTGGAAGACTGGCATGTAGTAGGTGCTCAAAAGAGGGCTGAATTGCCATGGGTTCCCCTGCTGGTTTCCAAATCCTCCTACTGTGAAACTAGAGGAAGTCATCCATCCTGCCCTGTGGAGGGTTGCGTTTCCTTCATCCTCCCACCCACAGTGCCATTTCCTGTGTCTGGAGCAATTGTCATCCTGGTGCCCTCCCATTTGTACCAGGGCATTAAATACCAGGAGTCCATCACTGCTACCAAAAACAGCGGGGCTCGTCTGTGCAGCATACCAGCTGTCCTGACCCGAGGGCCCTTCAGCAGCCCGGGGAGGGGTCTGCTCTGTGGAAGTGCAGCAGTTGCAGAGGTCTTTGATAATCGCCAGGTACTGGTATTGACATCCCTTGTGGCCAGGGCACTTTTGTTTGTGCCTAAGAACAGGAGACACGTAACATCCCTTACTTAATGGTCTTCTCATCTAGCCCGCCGGAATGTTCATGTCCTCTTTTCTGGCTGCTTGACTAAAATCCTTAGTTGTTTTGGTTTAGCAGTTAACTTTGGTCACTGGATGTCTTCTGCTGAAGGATCTTTCACCATGGTTTTCTTGACTAAGGGAACTCAGATTCACAGAGCTTGTATTTCTTGTTCATTGGTTAAATCATCAGATTCTGAGTGTTGAAATTAAAGACTGTCATTTAGAAAATTAGTTTTTCCATGTAGGCAATCAGGTCCCCAGGTAAAGATAATTTTGAAAAAATATCTTTGGTTTTATGTGAAATGGTTAGTAGGTGGAAAACACTTTAAAAACTACAAAGCTACTTATTGTATAAATTTATAACACCATCACTGTTTTGGAAAGTATTTAGAAGATTATAGATGATTTTCTTTCTTATCATTGAACCATAGTTGAATAGGAAATTGACAGAGGAGTAAAATACAAATGCATAGAAACGTTTTCTTATTTTCTGATTATCAACTCAGTTATAAAAATTGATGATAGCTGGGAGGAGTAAGTGACAACATTTATAGAGTGTGAATAAAATAAGGAGAAGGCCAGGACTGCCTGCTTTGGGGACATAGCTGGGTCTCATCTTTGAAGCAGTTCTACTTTCCTCAGATTCGTAGGGAAACACAAGCCTTGTGCCTGTTTCTTTCCTCTTCCAAACCTAAGACTCAGTATGGAGCATGGGCTACTCAGTGAACCCTTCACTGCCTCTGCCACTGCTGCCTCGCCAGCGTGTGCGTGACTGCTGAGTGGAGCATCCACAGTGTGGGCCTTGCTTCCAGAAAATGTTCTGGGAAAAAAAATGGAGAAACATATTTACTAAGACAAAGAAGGAAAAAAGAAGTTTCTGGCTCCTGTAAAGGTGCCTCATTTGAGAACCTCTTTGAGACCTTGACCCTTTAAACTCAGAAATCGACTTGAAGTGTAGTGTCTTTCCATGGAGGAGACTAGCCTTGAGCCTCAGGCTTTGGGAGCTTGTGTCCATACTGGACATGATGACCAGCAGTCTTTTAGATCCGAGCATGGCAACCCCAGATGGTGCTGGCTGGTGTGAGCCACAGTGGCTGCAATGGAAGGCCCGGAACTGAGAATCTTCCTGGATTGAGCACACCTTCTGAGCCCGGTGCTGATGGAGATGATATCCTGCTTCACATTTTGGGACTCAGAATGTCTGAGTCTATTTAGAGGTTTGATTGGATTCCCATGGGCTGTAGAGAGAACATAAGGGAACATTCAACTCTAAGGAAGTGTTTGAGATGGGAGTTGTTATGGTTTAGATATGAGGTGTACCCCAAAAGCTCATGTGTAAGACAATGCAAGAAAGTTTAGAGGTGAAATAATTAGGTTGAGAACCTTAACTCAATCAGTGAATTAATCCCCTGGTAGGGAAGAACTGAGTGGTAACTGAAGGCCAGTAAGATGTAGAGAAGGTGGGTCGTTGGAGATATGGCTTAGGGGCATGTATTTTGTCCCTGGAAGAGGGAATATCTCTCTGCTTCCTGGTGCCATGTTCCTAGCTGCTTTCTCCCACCATACTCTTCTGCCATGATGTTCTGCCTCACCTCTGGCCCAGAGCAATGGGGTTGGCCATCTATGTACTGAGACCTATGAAACTGTGAGCCCCCAAATACACTTTTCCTCCTATAATTGTTCCTGTCTGTTCTTTTGATAGCAGTGCTGAAAAAACTGACTAAAACAGTCATGTTTTTGACTTCTGTTTTCATTCTGAGATTCAAACATTAAGTTGCCCACGTTGGCCATGTGGCCCAGCATCTTTACCTCCATTTGACCTCATCTCTACTTTCCCCTTTGAACACATCTGCCTTGGTTTCTCCTCCCTGGGAAGCTGCGGCATTGGAAGCATAAAGTGACGTCAGCTCTGACTAGGAGATGCATTGTGGGTGGGATTGGTTAACATACCTGGGGCATGTTGACCAAGAAGAAATCACTTCTTCACACTTACAGGGTTGGCCTCAGCCCCATCAAAAATGGAGGATGCTGGAGCACTCCTCCTGCAGAGCTGAGCTTTGAGAGGTGCAGCGGGAGGTTCTAGCAGGCTCTGTCCTCTCACCCATCACTCAGTACCCTCTCCTGGCTGACAGCAATCAGGCATGAGGGCAATTGAGAAGTCTAGGCTTTTTCTTTTAAATTCTCAATTTGTCTTACTTTTCTAAATTACAAGATTGTCTGCTCTATTGTCTTGTAAGCCTGCTTTCTTCCCAACACTCCATTTTCTTACTTAATAATGGCAATACAGTTCTCTCCCTTTGTCATAAATAATTTATGTCAAGACTTCAGATACATGAAAAAGGATAGGGAAAAAAGCCTGAGAAATTACCTTAAAGGTATTTTTAATGAAATTTTATTTTGAAAAATTGCTTTAAAATTGTCAAATAAAAAGAAGGCACCATAAGCTCGTGTTCAGCTCTGTGAACGGCTGGTGAGACTCAGCGTATGGCTTCCCAGATGACTTGGTCTGAGGTCTCCAGACAAAGCAAATTTGGGGCCAAGGCTTGCACAGGGCTGGCTTATGATGGGAAGGGCTTCTTGGGAGCAGAAGTGGAGACTTGGAGGTCAAAAGGGGAAGGTGGAAAAGCCATCCAGCTGGATTTTACCAAGCTGATCAAGATACCTCTAGGAACTCATTCAAGTGCTATCAGGCACTATTTGTGCTTCTGTGTCTGGTGTATTTTACCTGAAGTCTTCCAGGTGTGTCCATGCTGTGTACCTGGCAGGACCTCTTTTATCTTAAGGCTGAGTAATATTTCAGTGTGTGTGTGTGTGTGTGTGTTTCACTTTTAAGAAGTTAAAGTTTTTAATACATAGACATATTCGTTAACAAAGTTATAAAGGTGAGTTCAAACCCCACCTCTCCTATTTGGTCACCGAACCTGTGACAGTTGTGGGCTCCTGCGTGCCTCGCAAGGTGGCTGTAGTGACCTCGCCTCCCACAGTGGACTAAGGGGAGTTCACGTTCCTGAAGTTTCCACAGGTGGTTGGTGGCAGCTGGGACTTTCGTTATGGAGGCACTTGCTACCACCACCAAAGGGCGAGGTGAGAGCCCCAGGCAGCTCTCACGGCTGCTCTGCAAACTGAGCGCTCTTGCTGCGAAGTCATGGCGGAAGGTCACTGCGAGGACCGGCTTCCTGAAGCGGGTGGTCAGCTGCTGCAGTCTGCTGGGAACGCCATGGGTGTCTGTTTTTCCTCCCATTAGCAGTGTTATGTGAGCCCAGATTGCAGCCAATTCATCTCTCGGATTAAGTTCGCATCAATTAATAACCAGAATCGACTCCCTTCTTGTCAGGCGCAGTCGTAAACAACATCTAATTTACCTCCGACTTAATTGACTCGCACTCCTTATTGATTGATTCTTGCGTTCCCGTCTCGCCTCTTCCCCTTTGAGTTTTCTCTCCTATGTATTTGAAAACTTAGTGATAAACTCAGTAAACAGGTATATCTATTCTGCATCACAGTACATGTAGATACACAGAAGTTTAAGGACAAGCTTTCCCTTGAAAGAAGAAACACTAAGTGAACCTGCTGGACGACCTTGGAGGGATGCCCCGGAGGGGTCACCTGCCATGGAAGATGCAATATTTATTTTGCTAAAAACAGAGTTTAGAAATCCTTTGGTTTTTCTCACTGACACATAGATGCTGTGGTCTGCGGCCTGCTCTAAAAATGCCATTGGCTACTGAGCTGCTCCCACCATGGCATTAGAACTCAGTGTGTGGAGTTGAGGTGCCGTTCTTAGGAAGCCGTGCAGAGGAATTCCAAGGTGCAGATGTAGATCGTTCTCCCAAATGGTTTCCAATAAAATGATTCTAGATTCTTATCCCCAGCTCCTAAATACAGTAGTATTTTGTAATGTCTGGAAATAAATATTTATGCCTCTTGGTTTAAAATTGTAGGATTCTTTTCAGTTATTCATTTGTTCTAACTGTGCTTAAAATAGGTGCTATTTTCCTCTTTTATTAAACATTTATTTTTAGGTGAAAGACAAGTGGCTGGGGTGATTTGGGGTGGGGAGCCTTTCTCCCTGACCTTTTGACTGAGGTGGGGGTCTGGGCCCACATTTCTCAGGAATGTGTGCCATTGTCACCAGGGACATGTGCATGTGGACAGCTGAGTGCAAATTCACCTCTGTGGTAAACCTGACTCAGGGCATCTACTACTTCTGCAACTGAAGTGCTGCCTGCATGTGAGGGATGACACAGGGACTCAGAAGGAGCACCTTACAGCCTGCCAGCTGACCCCTGACCCTGGACTCATCAATCCCTCAGGTGGAACACCTTGCCTAGGTCCTCAGAACTGAGGCACGAGGCTGGTTGGAATGGAAGGTGGGATAGAGAACATGGCTTTCTGTAAAGAGGGAGCATAGGCACAGGAAGACATTCGAGCCCTCTTTGTACAACTGAAGGACCAAAGGAAAGACCAGCTGGGTAACAGTGAGTCCATTTGAAAGCAATGGGGGGCTTACTCCACAGTCCTGAGCCCAGCGCCTCCTCGCCTCAGATCGCACAGGCCAGCTCATGTCTTCCCAAGAAAGCAGGTGAGGACCAGGGACTCCTGTAATGCCAGGCTTGGCCTATCACCACCAGCAGAGCTAGTCTGGAGAGGCCGGGCTGGGACCACTACCTTCTCTCTATGAATTGCATTCTTCATGCTTTTCTGCTGCTATGTGGGGCCTGGAAGAAGAGGGAAGGTCATTCGCATGCCACATGGGAAGTGGTCTGTTCTTTGTTTCCACTCCTCACTAGCATGGGCTTGCTCAGCATGGAGAAGTTCTTTCCTGAATCAAGGAACGGCCCCAACTCAGAAAGATGGACTGTATGTGAGTAGAATCAAGGAACACAGGCACCCTGCCCTTGGAGACAGATACTATGTGCCTGTCTCTTGGACCCAGAGGTGTTGCGTGCAAGTGGGTACCCCAGGTGCAGCCTGATAAGTGGCTATTACTTAAATGTTTGCTCAATAAAGGATATTGCAGTTCACTATGAACAGAATGCATCTTTCTTTATCTGGTAAAGGAATTCACTGTATGCACTTGAACGTAGCTTTAACCGAGTTAATGTTTCCTGCCATTTCGTACTCTTCCTGTCACTCATACTGCATCGTGTTGGTTTTGAAAAGTGCTGGAAGACACTGAGGAGCTGCAGTGACAAAGCAATCTGGTGTTGTCTGCAGCAGAAGCAGCAGGTCCAGCTGGCATGAGTCTTTCTCATGATTTTCCAGTCACAAGGCCTCTGCAGAAATGCTGCCCAGCCCTCTGAGCCTGGTGCTGGTTGGCTCTGCACTTAGGAAACTAGCCAGGCAGTGGCCTAAGCCCCCTGCACATACCACCTGTTTTCACACCTGTGGTCTTTGCACCTTTGTTCCTCTCCCCTATTTCTTTTCCCCTTCCTTTTATCTATATTAGGTTAATTTCAAAGTTTTTTTTTCCTTATTTGAACCATTGTCTGACCACACTTAAGTTGGATGTAATTAATTGCTTCGTCTATCATTTCAGAACACAGCACAGTGTTTTTCATGAACATTTTCCTTCTTTCTCCTTTTCAATCTCTTCCTACTCTAGAATGGTCTGGTGGTCAGTCCAAATCTTTGCCATCTTTGCATACCCTAGAGTGCATAGTAATGTGCCTGTTTTGGTCAGTTATTTCATTGCTGTGACCAAAACACCTGACAAGAACAATATACGGGAGCAAAAGTTTATTTTGGTTCATGGTTTCAGATGTCTTGGTCCACAGAAGGACATCTCCATAGCTCTGGGTCCAAGGTAAGGCAGAACATCATGGCGGAAGGGCATGGCAGAGTGAAGCAGCTCAGGTCGTGACAAGCAGGAAGGAGAGAGCTACACTTACTACATGCTCCTAGTGACTTACCTCTTCTAGCTACATCCTACCTGCTCAGTTACCTCTCAGTTAGTCCTACATCAGTGCATTAATCCCCTGATTAGGTGACACCCTTTGTAATCTACTCATTTCATCTCTGAAAGTTTTTGTATTGTCTCACACATGAGCTTTTGGGGGACATATCAAAATCATAACAGTGCCTCACTTTGGGGAGTGCTCAATAAAACTTGGCTTTTGGTTTCCAGAATATCCACAGAATCACTTATGTTTTTGTAGAAATTTAAAGTGAACATATACGGTGGTCATGGACCACCCTGCTTAGGGTGCTTTGACTGAAAGTCAAAGTCTCCATGTTTTCTTCATGAGGCAGAATAACTAAGGAAGCTGTTTTAATTCATTGCAATTGGTGCAATAGATGATGATTAATTCGATAAGAAGAATAGTTTGCTTCAATTGTAATTTTTACTTTAGATGCATGCCTTCCTGAAACAATGGAAAGAAAGGAGACAATTAAGATCAGAGCCAAAATCAATGAAATGGAGAATAAAAAAATACAAAGAATCAATGAAATCAAGAGTTAATTCTTTGAAAAGATAATCAGTATTGATAAATTCTTAGCCAAACTAATCAAAAGAAAAGGAGAGAAGAACCAAATTAATAAAGTCAGAGATGAAAAAGGAGAAATCACTGCAGACATCACAGAAATCCCAAGGATCTATAGGGACTATTTTCAAAACTTTTATACTCTGATAAATTGGAAAACTTATAAGAAATGGATAATTTTCTATACAAATATAATCTGCCAAAATTGAATCAAGAAGATACAGAAAACCTAAACAGACTAGTTAATTAGTAAAGAGAGAGAAGCATAAAAATTCCTTCAACAAAGAAAAGTTCAGGACCACATGGATTCTCAGCTGAATTCTACCATACCTTTAAAGAACAACTAATGTCAATGCTCCTCAAATTGTTTTATGAACTAGGAAGAAAATTTATTCTATGAAACCAGTGTCACTCTCATACCAAAACCAGATAAGGACACATCAAGAAAAGAAAACTAAAAACCAATATTCCTGATGAAATTAGATGCAAAAATCCTTAATAAAATATTAGCAAATTGTATTCAATAATATATTAAGAATATTATACATCATGAGCCAGTTGGTTTCATCCCAGTGTTGCAAGGATGGCTTAATATACATAAATCAATAAATATAATTTACAACATAAATAGAATTAAAGACAAAAATGTCATAGTTATTTCAATAGATGCAGAGAAATTCTTTGACAAAATTTAGCACCATTCATGATAATAACACCTCACTCAAACCATAAA
>CM053412.1:4239478-4258605 GCA_028644305.1 Xerus rutilus
TCAACTAATCATTTGAAAATGGGAGCACACTTCTTTCCCAGATAGCTATTCTGTCCAAAAAAAATCCCAGTGTCAGGCTCTTAGTGTGGCTGAGAGCAGCCTTTCTGGGGGGCTTAGGGCACATGCCCTTAGCTGACCGTAGGCACGGTGCTTTCATTACTGTGGAAGCAGAACCACGGGCAGAGGAGGCCAAATGATTACAGTGTCACATGGGCCAATGGCTTTCTTTCTTTTATGAAACTAGGTGCATGTTTCTTTTGGGACGTGGTTTGTGGCGGAACTGGGTGGAGTCTTGTGACCTTCCAGCCCAGTTCTTTTCTTCATGTGACCTGGCATCCCTGGACACCCAGGCTGTTGGTCCGTAGCTCTGGAAAAAAATTAAGGCCCTGGCCACTACTCCTCAGTGGGCATAGAGGAGCAGATGGCTTATTAAGGAACAATGGAGTGAAACAAAACAATCACAACATCCTCTCTGAGCTCTGGGCCATGATTTTGGCACTACATTTTTAGAAGATTAGATAAAAGTAGATTTTGTTTGTTTTTATGTAAAATTCTTTTAACTACTAAAGCCTGTTCTGCCTATCAACTTATCAGCAGAGATTTCCTAGACATGACTCTGTGACCTTATCAGTCTGGGGACACTGAGGTCAGTTGGACAGAGACTTTGAGTTCAGGACCTCATGCCCAAGATCATAGTGATTGATGTCATTGCCCAAGACCCTTCTGGGGTCTTCAAGGACAAAGCTGATATAACAAGGAGAGTAAGACATGATTGTGTTTCACTCCCACCCTCTTAGAGTGCGGGCCGACTTTCCCTGAGGCTCTGACATGCAAGGTCACAGCTGCTGGAATGGAAGCTGACCTAAGAGCAGGCTCTTCTACCCACATGTGCACTGGGGAGATTTTCAAAATGTAAAGCAACCCCACTTTCCTCCTTGTTTTAAATAGTTACTTTTCCTAAAAGTATAGATGGGTTATGGCCCACATGTAATGGGTTTATTATTGCTGTTTTAAATAAACTAATGAATATTTTAACAGTCCTGCAGCCCAGGGAGTTGCAGTCTCCCTTTCCACTTCCAACCTGGTAAATACGGATGGCTTTGTTACTTAAACAGCAGCTCTTTGGAATTCTCCATAATTTCTGTGAATACAAAGGGAATCCTAAGCCCAAAGGGCTGAGCAGCTGGCTGGACGGTGCGAGGTTCTTCTTGCTCCGTGAGTGACTGCTGGCTCTCTCAGCTTCCCCCCGCCCTGAGGCCTGGGCACCTAGGGGCTCTGCGTTATCAGCCCCAGGATGCCAGGTGCTGCACCTGTCCCTCTGGTTTACCGTTATCCTGCCTTGTCTTTGTAAACTGTCCTTTTCTGAAATCTTCCTTAAATTATTATGTTTTGGGGTGCCACCTTCTTTTAGAGAGCACCCCAATTACATCAAGTTTGGTATTAAGAGGGAATTGTATCTACTGCATCATAAGAACTTACTCAACAGAGTGAAAATTACAGAAAATTGTATGCTGTATTCTCTATAGCTGGTTTGCCCATGTTTTACTCCATTCAAAATGATTGAATTTGTACCCATTTACTTTCCATATGATCTTCCAGTATCAGGCCATCTTGCATTTTCATAAGAATAGTTATGAAAGAAAGACATGGAGTTACCAAGCCTTAGATCACCACAGATTCAGTAAATGTAAGGAAGCAGACCACCTGGCCCCGTCTGCATCTCCTGGGAGTGCTCACAGCGTCCGCCTGTATCAGCCTAGGTCCATTCAGGCAACGTTCAGGGAGCTCTGCTCTGTGGACAGTGTGCAGGGAGGTGCCAAGGATATGCAATTGAGCAGCTTGGCTTCCTGACGTGAGGGGTCTCACAGCTTAGTGGCAAGTAAACGGCGTACTGTGGTGCAGGGTGGCACGTGAGATGGCTGTGTCCCTGTGAGAGGCGCCTACTCACCTCCAGATTTGGAGATTGTCACAGAGGCAACCTTTGCCCTGAGTCAGTGTGCCATTCAACAAGGTGGTGGTGGAGGAGGAAAGGCACTGAGGAGGGTGGGAAGAGGCAGGGGTGCAGGGAGAGCACCAACAGGCCTGGAGCCCCTCCATGACATTGTCTTTAGCGCCTTCACTGGGGTGACTCTCAGCTAGCCCATGGCACCACAGCTGCAAGTGCCAACCTTGCTCTTAGCCTGCCTGCTCCCTGCAACCCTTACAGTGGATTGTAATCAAGTTCCATAGATTCCGCCTCCTGATTTCTCTCTTTCCCCTGTGGAAGCCTCAGTCCAGGGAGTTTGGGGCTATTGATTAGAGTGCGGGTCAGTGACATATACAAAAAAGTTAAAAATCATCAAAGCACAGTGTGCTCTCACGTTGACAGTGCTTTCCCAAGAGGTAATGTCAAGGGACTGAGGAAAAGATTGGAAGAACCCTGATAGGGCAGGAGGAAGAACATGTAGGGGGTTTCTGAGCCTGCCAGGAGACAGGAGAAACACAGAGCAGGCTGGTACCATGGAAACCGGGGCCTTTCCAAACAGAGGCTGCACTGACTCCAGGGGTACAAGCGCCCAAGGATGTAGTGCATCTGGCAGGAGGGCATTGGGTGTAGGGCTGCCAAATAAAAGGCACAATGCCCTTTAAGTTCGAGTTGCAGACATGCAATTATTTAGTATAAGTATATCCCAAATGTTTTGTGGGATATACTTGCACAAAGAAACTGTTTGTCTGAAATTCAAATTCAACTAGGCATTCTACATTTTTGTTTGCTATATCTGTTGACCCTACTTAGATAAGAACATTTTCTATGATGTGAGTGAGGCCATCTTTAAAGAGTTTTCATGTGGGAAGGGAAGACAGCAATCAGGAGAGTGTGTTTTGTAATTAATTCTCTGCTAATTAATTCTTTGTTTATTAAGATAACCTATCCTCTTTATGGACAACTCAGAAAATAAAGCTAAGGAAAAAGAAAGAAATTACACTCAAAATCCTGCTACCCATAAATACCTTAGGACATCTTATCATATTTTCTTCAACTTACTGAACATATTTCGTCTGTGTGTGTATATATAGTTAGGACCACACTGTATGTTATGTGAGTATTTTACACGTGTTTAAATATTCTTCAAGAAAAACTTCAATAACAGAATAATAATCCATCATTTAAAATGTCATAATTTGCATCTATTTAGTTTTGTTTATCAGTAATTTGCAATTTTATGGCCCTGAATTTATCTCTATGATCATTTATAATGTAGAAATAAGACATATTGATAACAGAAAAGATAGTAAGTCCTTTCTACTGTGATAAGGATATCTTGAATATTTATTGTTGTTTAGTAGTATAGGATGAGGATTTGTAGTTTTAGTTTTAAGAATATTTTCTTCTTGTGAATCTCAACATCGTGTACAACCAGAGGAGTGAGAAGTTATCCTCTACTGATGTATGATGTGTCAGAATGTATTCTACTGTCATGTGTAACTAATTAGAATGAAAAAATCCAGAAACACATTATGCAAAATTACCTTGAATCTGGGAACTGCACACTAATTGAAATTTTAATGCAATTTGTATTATTTTTTGTTATGGTTTAGATGTGAAGTGTCCCCAAAAAGCTCACATGTGAGACAATGCAAGAAGGTTCAGAGAAGTGATTGGTTTGTGAGGGTCTCAACCCGATTTGTGAATTAATCCCCTGACAGAGATTAACTGAGTGGTAACTGAAGTGGTGGGTGTGGCTGGAGGAGGTGGGTTTGGGGGTGTGGCTTTGGGGGTCTATATTTTGTATCTGGAGAATAGAAACTCTCCCTCTGATTCTTAATCACCACATGAGCTGATTCCCTCTGCCACACTCTTCTGTCATGATGTCCTGCCTCACCTTGAGCCCGAAGAATGAAGCTGGCCTTCTATGGACTAAGATCTCTGAAACTGTGAGCCCTTAAATGAACTTTTCCTCCTCTACAGTTGTTCTGGTTGGGACTTTTAGTCCCAGCAGTGAAAAAGCTGACTAAAACACTTTTCCACTGAAGTTATTAATATGTATCATTATTGATTTGGATGCATGGTTTATCCCTCTTGGCTGTGGTGGACATTTTTGGTTTAGATTTGTTCAGGAGTGAGGAGTTGGAACCCTTTAGTTGCTAATGTGAGGAGCTCATCCTGGAGGGGAGAGGCAGTAAAGAGGCCATTTCTGAGCAGTTTGAAGCCAGTGTCTGGGAACATGTGGCAGAGAGGTCATGACGCTCAGATGACAGCCCAAGCCCTGCCAAAGTGACTCCGAGGTCCAGCACCACGACTGGGTCTTGTGACTGCTCAGTGCAAAGGAGCCTCCAGCCAGGGCACAGCTAGCCTCTCGGGACTCCTAGGAGCTTTTTCTGCTCTAGTCTGGAGAGTGTGGAAGGCTGCCCCGGTCTCTCCAGAAAGCCTGGCCATGGGCAGAGCAAACCTGTTCCTAGATCCTCGGTGTGTGGGCGATGCCAGCCAGTCCCACATCCAAGCCACGGTGGCTCCCAGCTCAGAACAACAAAACTCCTGCTCGTTGTTTCAGCCCTGAACCCAACTCGTTCTGTTCAGAAGTGACTTTATTCCTGTGAACCCGGGAGGGGAGTTACAAAAACCCTCCACAAACAGAGATTCTTTTTTTTTTTCTCTTTGGGATTAGCAAAGCACTTCACTAAAATCTTACCTCCAGTCTCTCCTCATGCAAAGTAACTAAATTTCTCCACCTCTTAGACGTACAGTTGTACAAAAGGTAATAAAACCATTAGCAATATGAGAGTTAGAAGGACAATTTCAAACAGATTAGCAGACAATGGTAGAGAGTGATTATGTTCATAATTTCTAGGAGTGTTTTCTAAGGTAGATAATTGTTGTAAAGTATATAAATTTTTTTCAAATCCCTATATGAACTTTGTGTAATTTACAGTAGAATAACTAGCTATTGGCAATTGTTTGCATTTTGCCATTTGGATAAGGAGACCTACAGTGCAGTGCGTATCAGTGGCAGAGTGCGTGGGTACCTTATGAAGATCCTGTCACTGTCTGCCTGGTCGAGAGCTCTCAGTATTCATGACACTCAGTAGATAAGACACCTAGACTGGGCTTTAGCCTCACGGAGCCAGTGTAGAGTGGAATAGAGGTCACTGCTATACTGTCAAATTGCCCCATGAAAAGGGAACAGGTGGAATGAGTATCCTCACCTGCTCAGGCTGCTGTAACAAAGCTGCCCGTAGCTGAGCAGCGTATGAACCGGGGAATTTACTTCTCATCGTTGAGGGGGCCGGGACTTCCAAGGCAAGGGATGTCTGTCTCCCAGGGCAGCTGATGTCTGGTGAAGACTGCCTCCTCACTGAGTCCTCACATGCCAGAACGGCAGGGGGGCTCCCTGGGCCTCCTCCGTGAAGCAGGACTCCCCCTCATGAGAGTTCCACCTGGGGACCTACATCTACCTGCCCAGAGCCTCAGTTACTGCCATCACTCTGGGCGCTTGTGATTTCAACCCATGAATTTAGGGGGACCCAGACTTTCAGACAACAGCAGCAAGAAAGGGTGGCCCTCATGGGAATGTGATCATGGAAAATGTGTCTGTTGGAGTGCAGAATAGGGACTGTCGCCAGCCGGTGGCTTCAGGACTGGTCCACTTGACTTCAGGGTAAGTGGAGGGTTTTCTCTTCCTTGAACAAGGCTGAGCTACAGGTGTGTTCTGTTGCATGTCATGACCACCACTGGCCCTCAGGGGTCAGCCTGGCTCGCTTCCTCTGTGGAGCTCCCTGTCTTGCCACCACCCCAGGCTTCCCTGGCTACCACGTGGCTGGTGCACTTGTGGCACCTGCTCCTCTGGCCACCCTTCTGTGTGCCTTTCCTTGGGACTCTGCCTCCTCCCTTTATAAATCTCAATTGCTATTTTCTAGCTCTTAGCAAATGTCCAGCTACTAATTCAATTATTTTACATCTTCATCAAGCATAGAAAATGTGATTGCCCTTTAAACGGACATGATTTTTACATTGATTTTAAATACTTATCCAACAAGGTACTGCCGGACATGGCTTAACGGCTGGTGAACAGCATTTAATAGGAAGGAGACCTTGCTTGGGACAAAACACATTTTGCCCATTGCTTTTCCTCATTCCCTTCATGAAAAGAGAATGATCACGTGAGTTGGTGCTTTCATGTGCACGACAAAGAAATCAAAGCAAAGGAGAGCCATCGGTTTTGCTTTATATCAGGCAATCTGTTTGTAGAGTCGGTTTTACATCGCATTGCAGCCTGGGATTCTATGGTCAGCACAGGAGCCGGACGCTGCCTTCCAAATCTGCCATTAGATGCTGTGTTTTACACCAGGTAACTTGTCCCATAAACCAAACGTATCTTTTCCTTTTGGGTTTGTTTTCAGTCAGAAAACCCTTTTCCTAGGTTTCTCTCTCCCAGATGAGTTCATTAGAACAGATAAAGTTCCTTGTGCTCATCTAACATTCGATAGCTTTTATATTCCCATCATCTGGTGGGACGATCCCCATCAGGCCAATGGGTACGTATGGTGGGAAACCATGAGGTCTCTCAGTCTATGTAGCGCTCACGTTTGTGCAGGTAGTAATGAGAGAGGAGGGGAACCTCCATGAGACTACCTCGGATATGCGGGAAGCTAAAGCAGAGGAGAGAGAGGGCAGAGGAGAGAGAGGACACTGAGAACAGCGACAGCAGCAGTCTTCTGCTCTGGCACCACTTGACTTGGGCCAGATGTGCAGAAGCTCCTCAGGGAGCTGGTATGGTGGAAGGACTCTGTTGCATTCATTCCTGGAAGGGTGTTCTGGCAGAGCAGGCATGTGGTGCGGTCTGGGGGCAACCCTCCTTCCTCGGTGGCTGACTCGGTTGCTCTCAAGGTGGGACACAACCCTGGTCATAGAACATTGTTCCTCCAACCACCACAGCGACCAGGCAAGCCTTTCACAAAATCCAAGGACCTGAGTCAATCCTTAGCTGCTGGCTGGTCCTTACCTTTTCATTTTTCCTTCTCAACTGTCTTGACAGCTCCTTGAGCCTTGATTACAGTGTGCTGTTGAACAGGCAGCCTGGTACCATCCCTATTTTTGGTGGCAGGTATAAGATTTCATCTACACTTTCCCATCAGCCCAAATAGGTCATCACTCTTCAGCAGAAAGTAAAATAATTTCCTGAAGTAGAGACCCCAGAAGAGTAAGTGACTCTTTTGCAAACCATGCTTAACTCGAGATGGAATAGGAGAGTGCTCCCTGGAAATGCCAGTGGCCAAGCCTGTGTGGACAGCCTGCCCACTAGCTCCAGCTCTTACAGGGAGACGGAGTGGTGGTGCTCAGTGTTCACATCTACACCCGTCTCTGTCTCCCTCTGTCTCTGTTTAATCTATCTATATCGTGTATATACACATATACGACAGAGATATATACTACCCATTCTCTATCCACACTCCATTTCAGTTGAATGTGAACACATACACAATACTAGGGTGGACTGTTCATGTGCATCTTGAAATAATTTTAGGATATCAGTTCAGAAACATGCAGCATTAAAGCTAAACATTGTTGCAAAGTCCTATTGAAGAAAGTTTGTGTACTTTGTCTAGAAAATAGTCCTCTGAGTCTAAATACTGTAAATTTAGTGTATTCTGTTAAGCACTAGTGACCTGAGAGAAAAGCTTCCATATATTATAATCAGGGAACATGCCAACTGGATTGCCTCTTAAGATTTCCTGTATACTTTAATCATTAATAGGCTCTGAGAAAACACACAATAAACAATCTACGTATGTTGTATAATTAAGCTCTAGTGTGTCTCATGCTCTGTTTTTTAGTACTTTTACTTCTAATTCAACACATATTTAACTAGGATCTTCCAAGTTTCCTAGACCGAGGGATACAGCTGTAAGATGACAGATAAGGTCTCTGCTCCTAAAAGCTTGTATCTTGAAACCTTAGTTTTTGCTCCTAAGTAGTAGCTGTAAATTCACAAACTTCCAAGCAGTTTTCACATTTTCATTAGAATAATTACAACAATGGCTTGAGATGTACAAATTTAGAATAAGACTTTTCTAGATGGTGAATGATGTGAGAGTTCTTGTCAAACAAGACAGAACAGGGAGTAAGGCAGAGGGTAAGGAGGCAGTGTACTCTCTGTCTCTCACTCTCTCAGAGAATACTCAGCCCCACAGGGACGCTGACTTGTGAGAGCCTGTATGTATGGCTCAGGGCACCTTCAGACAGCACTTCCTTTCAGTGTTGTAGGAACCTATGGGCTTGTGTTGGTGCAACTTATTTCCTAGTCCTCACAGAGATGAAGTGAGAAGTAGGTCTTAATATTGTGAAATGATCCATCTGCCTCATTAATTCTGTGGAACAACTTTTCTTCATTGAATTTCACTGTTCACTGAGCACCTAGTAATTGGGAGTGGCTTGATTTTCTTCTGGTTCACATGGCCGCCATCTTGGAATTCTATCCTGGTTGCTACTTCTCTAGATACAGATCCACATCTTCCTTTGAGCAATGTAGCTACATCCAAGTCAATTTTAGAACTTTTTTTAACTCTAATTATTATATAGAATATCCCAGTTTATTTATCATTTAAATTAATTCTGCTTCTGTCCCGTGCCTCTAGTTCATATCGTTTGCTTGCATAGAAAGTCAAATCATGGCCTTTGTTGTCGAGATGACCACAGGCTGGGCCTGTCACAGTGGGATAGCTGTATCCAGTGGCAGAGAAAATGAGCTGAAGGCTCATTGCTGAAGGCAAACTTCAAATGTCCTCAGCCCTACAAATCCCTCAAGTTAACTACATACAAATGTCTCTTCTACAGTTTCAATCAAACCTCAAAGAGTGTGCCAGAAATTAATATGCTCCAGCTCCAGCTGACCAGCAGTATGAAAAGCATTTCTGTACTCTATGGACTGTGACCGTGTGTTTAATATCCAATTAAAGAATAGGGACTTTTGCTGGTGATGATAAGAGACAAACAAAGTAGTAATTACCCAGAGAAAAATGGTTGGCACATGATTACAAAGTACAAAATTAAACACTGAGTGAAAATTTCATACCTCAACTAAATTATTCCCAGAGCATTTATTCCTAGAACAAGATTTTGGCTTCTTTTGGATCGTATAACGCTATATTCACAATGGTCACTTGTCTGTACAAATTGTACGTGTAATGTATGCAGTATTTCCAAGTTGTCTGTTTTTTTCAGGAATCACTTGGACATTCTAGAGGAAGAATTGATTTAGTGTGTAATTAGGAATGAAATTTTCAAATTAAGTTGAAACCAAGTTTCTGAGTCTGGAAAATAGGGAGTGGGAATGATGGAGGACCTTCTCTGAGTAGGTTTGATTGCCCTTCAAAAGCCGGAACATTTCAGCATTGGCATCAGTACACCTATGAGCAGTGGCTGCTAGAGGAGTACTGAACAGCAGGCTGCCATTCCCTCTTTGGACACATATATTATTGACATACCAGAGATAATTCCCAGTTTCCTGGTACCGTTCAGAGACATGGTGGCCCTATATTGTGTGGTAACAGGGGTCGATGGAGACCAAGATGGGCTTCCAAGTGTTGGGGGAGATTTCTTGACTCAGGGTGCCTCACAGCATCAAAGGAAGAGATCCTGTGGCACAAAATCCACCCAACCCATCAAAGGCTCCTGGTATTTACGTACGTGGGTCTGGTTTTCCACACCATTGTGCCTTTCAGAACCCTTTGTCCTTATTCCTTTGAGCATTCCAACACACATTCCTTGAAGGGGGAACTTCTGATGTCCATATCAGGGGTCTCAGTTCAGGCTCTTACCTTCTTTGTGCTCTTGGCATTTTGAGAGATACACATCCAACAAACACCGTGGAAGTTGCTGGACTGTCACAGGACTTCTGATGTCTTGGCATCAGCACTCCATTCAAATGCACATGTGTGCTCTCAGTGTCCAATATTCAGAGAGCAGGGCGAGGCGAGGGAGCGAGCTCCATCTGTACAGAAATGGGGAAGGCAAAGGCTTCTAGCTCCAATGTTGTAGAGATGCCCAGACACCTAAGGGAGGCAGAACACACATATCCCTATTTTTTCATTTTAAAATTGGGAGGATTAGAAGACATGATATCCATCCTAAATAGGCCATGGCTAAATGTTGACAAGAAGGAATGTCCATAGGCACAAATTCCTAGGAGTGTGTAAGAGGAAAAAGAGGAACAGAGCTGTTGCTTAATTCCAGGCATTGTGCTAAATCCTCTTGCAAACAATTTGGTACTGAATTTTCACAGCTTCATTATCAGCCCAACTTTACATGTGAGGACATGGAAGATCTTAGGCATGGAGCAGTTACTCCCATTCCACGTGGCTCACACAGGAGAGGGGAACCATGTTTCAGGCCGACCGGGCTGCACCAGGCTAATTTTCTGTAATAACAACAGCTGTACTGCATATTTGCATCATGTTTTCCAATCCATAAAGACACTTTTATATGCTTTCTTCTATTCCATTGGCTAATGAGCCAAAGACACAGTTTAAGATGGAAAAATGTGTTCATGATGCAGGACTCAAAGCCCAAAGGACTGAGCTTCCTAGGCATGTAGAGGGCACCCAAATTGGATCTCTTCCCTTAGGTAATCACCCTTCCACCTAAAAATCATAATCAATAGAGGAGCACGGAGGTCAGCCTTTCCATTGGGGTTCTATGGACAAAGCATAAAACAGAGAAGGAGTTGATATTACTGGTATTGGAATAGAAGCCTAGTAATAATAAAAAATACCTACCATTTGTGGACAGCCTGCTGCATGCAAGGCCCTCATGCCTCACAGAAGCCATTGCCAAGAACACACGAAGCTGAGCCTGGGAAGAGTTAGAAATAGTTAAGTACACAAGAGTTGCGATTATCAGCAATATGACCTTAATTTTTCTCATCCCAGTTCGTTTATCTTTGAATCTTGATTTGACTAAATGCCTTTTCTAATGAGCTTGTAAGTTTTTTTGAGATAAGAGATAGAACCTTTCATTTATTATATCACCTATAGTCTTAACATAGTGCTTTGCACAAAGAAATGGCACAGTACATAACAATTGATTTTGCTTGGAAACTACTATCGTAAATTCAACCAGTGTGTTTTGTTTGGTCTTATAATGCCAGAGATAATGTTAAGTAAGAATGCATTCTTTAGGAACCTACCTCAATATCATAAAAGCTATGATTGACAAACCATCAGCCAACATCATACTGAACAGAGAAAAACTGAAAGATTTTTCCTTTAAACTCAGGAACAAGACAAGGATGTCTACTCTCCCAAGTTCTATTCCATATAGTTCTTTAAAATATTTTTTAGTTGTAGATGCACACAATAGCTTTGTTTATTTTATTTATTTTTATGCTGAGGATCAAACCCAGTGCTTCACATGTGGGAGGCAAGCGCTGTACCACTGAGCTACAGCCCCAGCCTCAATTCCATGTAGTTTTTAAAACTCTAGCTAGAGCAATCAGGCAAGGGAAGGAAATTAAAGGGATACAAATAGGAAAGGAAGAAGTCAAATTATCCTTGCTTGCTGATGACATGATTCTATATCTAGACTACCCAAAAAACTCTACTAGAAGACTTCTAGAGCTGATAAATAAATTCAGCGAAGTAGCAAGATATAAAATCAGCGTTTATAAATCAATAGCTTTCCTATACATCAACAGTGATTCTCCTGAGAAAGAAATCAGGAAAACTATTCAATTCATGGTAATCCTAAAAAAAAACTTGGGAATTAATCCAATCAAGAAGGTGAAAGATCTCTATAATGAAAATTATAGAATACTGAAGAAAGAAATTGAAGAAGACAGAAGAAGATGGAAAGATCTCCATGTTTTTGGATAGGCAGAATTAATATTGTGATAATGACTGTACTACCAAAAGCAACACACAGATTCAATGCAATTCTCATAAAAATACCAATGATATTCTTCACAGAATAAGTAAAAACAATCCTAAAATTCTTTTGGAAGAATAAGAGAACCAGAATATCCAAAGTAATTTTTTTTGGTCAGCTTTTTTACTGCTGTGAGTAAAATACCTGACCAGAACAGTTTAGAGGACAAGCTTATTTGAGGGCTCAAGGTTTCAGAGGTCTCAGTCCATAGCCAGCAGGCCCCATTCCTTGGGATTTGAGGTGAGGCAGGACATCATGGCAAAAGAGTGTGGCAGAGGGAACCAGCTCACATGATGATCAGATATCAGAGAGACTCCACTTACCAGATATGAAGTATAGACCCCAAAAGAATGCCACCGGGGACATACCTCCCCAGCCACAAACTACCTGCCTTCAGTTACCACTCAGTTAATCCCATCAGGGGATTAATTCGCTGATTGGGTTAAAGCTATTGTAGCCCAATTATTTCTCCTTTAAACCTTCTTGTGTTCTTTCACACGTGAACTTTTGGGGAACACATCATATCCAAACCATAAAAGCAATATTTAACAAGAAGAATGAAGTTGGAGGTACCACAAAACCTGATCTCATATTGTACTACAGAGCTACAGTAACGAAAACAGTATGGTATTGGCATCAAACAGATACTTGACAAAGGTGCCAAGAATATATGTTGGAAAAAAAGACAGCCCTTTTTAGCAAATAGTGCTGGTAAAACTGGATATCCATATGTAGAAGAATGAAACTAGATCCATATCTCTCACTCTGCACAAAAATCAACTAAAAGGTTGACATTAAATTAAAAAGCTTTGCACAGCAAAGAAAATGATTAAGAGCATGAAGAGAGAGCTTACAGAATGGGAGAAAATCTTTGCCAGCTACTTCTCTGACAGGGAATTTGTATCCAGAATATATAGACAACTCAAAAAACTTAACTCCAAAAAAAAATTCAATTGATAAATGGACAAAAGAACTAAACAAACATTTCTCAAAAGAAGAAATACAAATGGCCAACACATATATAAAAATACTTAACATATCCAGCAATTGGGGAAATGCAAATCGAAACTACACTAAGATTTCATCTTACTCCAGTCAGAATGGCAATTATCAAGAATGCAAATAATAATAAATGCTGGCAAGATGTGGGGGAAAAGGTTGTTGGTGGGACTGCAAATTAGTAAACCACTCTGGAAACCATTATGGCAATTCTTTAAAAAAATAGAAATGGAATCACCATATGATCCAACTCTCCTACTCCTTGGTATTTATTCCAAAGAACTAATGTCAGCATACTACAGTGATACAGCCACATCAATGTTTGTGGCAGAACAATTCACAATAGCCAAAGAATGGAAACAGCCCATATGCCTTTTGATTAAGAAAATGTGGTATATATACACAAATGAAATTTTACTCAATCATAAAGAATGAAATTATGGTATTTTCCAGTAAATGGATGAAAATGGAGATCATTATGCTAAGTGAAATAAGCCAGACTCAGAAAATCAATGGTTGGATGTTTTTTTCTCACATGTGAAAGCTAGAGCAAAATAAGGGAAAAAAAAGGGTGGGGGATCAGATATCATAAAAATATTGGGTAGATCAGTGGAATAGAAGGAGGAGGTAGGGAGTGAGGGGGGACTGGAATAGGGAGCAAAGGCAGAATGAATTAAACAAAATCATGCTATGTGCATGTATAAATATAGCATGTATAAATATAGTATATGTATAAAGCACCAATCAAAAATAAATAAATAAACAAACCAAAGGAAGATCAGTAGAGCAGAGGAAGGAGAACAGGGGGAGGAAAAAGGGGAGGGAAAGATGGGGTAGCAGGACTGAAACAGAGTAAGTCAAATTCCATGCATTACAATTTTGTCAAAATTAACTCAACTATTGTGTATAGCTATAATGATTTAAAAATTAAAAAATAAAAGACAATGGTTTTTTTCAATACAGCTCATAGCTTAGAGAAGTGAAGTCCTTTGAGCCTTGCTCCAGGTATAAAATGCAAACCTCAGGGGATGCCATTGAGTTTCATGCACTCACAGTTCTAATCCAGAAACCCTTGAATAGCTTGAGGCCAGAAACACAAGCCATGATGCACATTGATTTGTGTTCTCCTATTGTGAGAAGTTGGAGTTTCTTGGGTCACTTACTCCTTTTTGGATGTGGATGGTCTTTGTCCTCCTCCTCTGTAGAGACTGTGATCCTGGCTTGAAATCTGAGATGACAATTTAGTGAGACCCTAAGCAAAAACATGCGGGGTCAGGGATGCAAGCTGAGGATATGGCTCAGTGGTCAAGTGCCTCTGGGTTCCATCCATGGCACTGCCCCCCGCTAAAAACCTGAGATGGACATATGATGGATGCATTTCAAGAACCCTAAAAATGCAAAACATTTTCCTGTTTGTCTTCTGTTGATGAGTCCTTACCTGTGATGTATGACCAGTTTATTTAAGGAGTTCAAATGATGAGAGTCAACACTGTTTGTGAAAGTCCTGTATGACATTCCTCTGATTAGGACTGTGCTGGTGATTTATTTTTGGTGAAGGTACATGGCATGATGCATCGTCATTATTCAGCATCTCATCTGAGCCTGACAGATCACTGCAGCTATATGCACAGGCAGGTTCTTAGCGCATTCTGTGTGCTTTCCCAACAGCTGATCTTCATCACCGCAAAACACACCGAACTGCATGAAGATTATGTATACAAACATACCCTGAACAACTTTTCTCCCTTCTTCCTTCAATATTTATTTTATCCTTCTGTATTGATTGTATTCTGTTACAGAAAGCATCTATATTTTCCTTTAGTTGTTAGAAGTTTTAGTTGGGTGGGTTTTAAAAAGGGAGAGGGGATGGGGTTGTGGCTCAGTGGTAGAGTGCTTGCCTAGCATGCATGAGGCACTGGGTTTGATCCTCAGCACCACATAAAAAAATAAACAAAATAAAATAAAGATATTATAAAAAAAGTGAGAGGAGGAAGGCAAGGCATTCCCCTCCCTCATGCTGCTCCTTCAGTTTCCAGACACCTCTCTGTACATGGCCGACGGGCAGCTCTGCGTGGTGTGAACTCCAGGGAGTGCCAGGATGGAGCTGTTACCCTTCCATGCACTAGACCCAAGACCTCCAGCAAGTCACTGGGGCCTGAGGGTCTCCAGTTTTATAAAACCAGGGCAATGATAAGATACAAGTCCCTCTAATGTCCTGCAGGAGATGTTTGTGTATCATTTTGAAATCTATGGAGAACAGTGGAACTGGGGGTATTCCTTTCTGTCTGCCACCCTTCCCACATTCTGTGCCTTTTGAAGGTTTTAACAATTGATCTGTGGTTTATTTCTCTTCATCTTTCCTGGGGAAATCCCTCTGCCTACCCCTTGCCCCACGGGGATGCATGCTTGGTTTTGCCCTATTGTGTTTGTGTCTGCCAGCTGTTGCTCCCGGGCCTTTAATTCACATCCTCCTCTCCTCTCCCACCCCTCACCATCCCTCTTCACTTTTCTTCTTGCCTTCTGTCTCCACGTCTCAGACTACTGTCTTCCTTTCACATTATTTGTTTGTTCTCCCCTCATCCACCTGTTTCTACCTTTTCTCAGTCTCTATTTTGTGAGTATCAAAAATATCTCGAATTCTAAAAGCCATTCTCCTTGGGGAATCCACTTCAGTGCTCCTTCCCAGAGCCATGCCCCCCGCCCTGCCAACAGCCAAGCCCGTCTGCTCCCAAGGCTCCCCCAGCCCCTGCGGGCAGTGACTTCCTCCCTGCCTCTCAGCTGTGGTGGACGCATGCCTCCCTTGCACATCGCCAACACTGGCAATCTTGCTCTTGTCTTCCGGCAGGGTGAGTGAGTGCACGTCTGTGCAGGTGGCAGGTGTCAAGCAAGCATATTTCTCGGCACCTTTCAGCCCCTAGTGTGTCCACAGTTACAATGTCACCATTGGTCCTCACAATAATTCTTTTATATGATCTAGGATGATTTCAATTTGATTCATTTATTTAAAAAGGAACAGAGACTGAGTGGGATTGTGAGTTGGCCAAAGTCATGTGGCATCTAACGGGAAAGTCAAGACTGAATTCCTCTCCTGGCCCCATGTCTAGTGCTACTTGCCACCAAGGCTTCTCAGTGGCACCTTGGGAATTCGGAGGCAAGCAGCTGCACTGCATCACGGTGAGAGTGTTGACACATTAGCTCCCAAGAAATGCTCAGACATGCCTTGGCGCAGCACTAGAGGAGCTTGGTTAGAATCGTGACTCAATTAGCAAATCAGGAACGTGTGGGACAGTCCACTCTCCAACTCCTAATAGAGTTCTGATCCACAAAGTATTTGCAGTGAATCGGGGAGGAGCTTCCAAAAACTCAACCCTTCCCACCCTCACCCGCCGTCTTCTCCTGTTCCCTACACTGAGTTTTTCACCACCAACTGTTGTCATCTGCCAGCCAGTGACTGGGTCAGTGACATTTACCTCTATCCGCAGATGCAGATAGAGGACCATGCCTTATCCAGCTAAGAGTTATGAAGAGTAGGAGAAATGGCCCTGGGGATGAGGGATGTTTAGGGTGCCCTCTTTCCTGGTCCTGTTTGCTCTCAGGAGACTGTTTTAATACCAAGTGGCATCCAGACTGGCAGCTTTTCCATGACAATGTGCTTGGCTTCTAGTGGCAAATAACATGAACACTTAGTCATAAAGCAAACATTGAGAACAATTTACTGAGAGCGGCTAAGCATGACTAGTGCATACAAAGAATCAATTAAATAGTATCTACCAACATAAGCCAAGTAACATGATGGTAGTGCCGGATCTGATTTAGATGTGCTCTCAACTCTATTTCAAACCAGATTCTGGTCCAGTTATGACATGATCTTCCTGTATCTTTTCCCAGGCACTTAATGAACCCCTGAGAATTTCCTCACAATGGACGACTGCCATCTGTCTGCTGAGGTTGTCGCTCTCGTGTGTTCTGATTTACTCCTGGTGCCGCCAGGGGTTGTCGTTTGTCCTCTAACAGGGATCTCATGACACTAGTGTTTGGGTGGGTAGCTCTTCTGCACTACTCTTGATAGAGGACCATGGAAAGTTCCATTTATTTATGTACATTTGCATAACTGCCTCTATGGCAGGCTGCAGCAGAAGATCAGACATGATGGAGACAGCGATTGTAAAAGGAAATAAGAAAAACCATTTTTCAAGGCTATCTGTAATCACCACTACACCTAACAGCCAGACTGCATTTTCTGAACGGCATTAAATTTTGATAGCCATAAAAGTCACACACATTTATTCCTGCCTCACATCAAGATTTAGTGTACAGGTTTACTTCAACCATCATGTTGAGCTGGCAGAATAAGAGAGGAAAGAGGAAACGTGCTCACCACTTTCACAACTCTGAAGGTAATGGCTCCCAAACATGCTGGAACTCCTCCCCACTTTTTTGCTTGCTGCATGAAAAAGCAGTGTCCAAGTTATGCCAATGTCATCATGGAGATTTCAGGACTGGTTTTTTTCACCCAGTGACTGTAGACAGACCCATTGCACTGCAGAGGCCTTCCTGGCTCATGTCTCTGAGAGCTCCAGGAATCAAGGGACCTGGTCTCAAAGTATTTCTACTCTGGCAATATTGTCAGTCACTGAGCAATGGGTTTTTGCATCTGAAAATTTAACTTCAAAGAGGCTGAAGTAGCAGCCTTAGCACGAGGAAGCAGAAACTGCACAGATGCCGGAGGCAGGCAGACGGCTGCAGAAGAGCAAAGAACAGTCCACAGACCTGAATCCTGAAGAAGCAGCCTGAAATTGATTAATTTTTTTTTAACTAATTGTGGTCTTGATCAAATTTACAATTTGTTATTTTGAGAGAAGGGCATGAATTTTACTTATTTCAGTGCCGGTTCTTTGTGACTTTGTGATCTCATCTGCCATCATGGTCTCATGGAGAATCAAGGGGCTGCTGTGTGCCTGGGAGACAAGTGCCCTCCAGTTCTGCAGTGGACACTGGGGGGCCCAGGTCACTTGCTGTGAGGTGCTCAGCTTAGGAGCTGCGTGTGGCTACTTGCTTTCAAAGGGTCCCTTAGGGAAGCTTTGCGATCATTCTCATAAGAAACCAGGAGGTTGTGTTTTTCCTTTCAGTTGCTATGCTTTCTTTCCTTTAATGTTGAATTGAAGGCGGAGTACTTAATACTTCAGAATCATGAGATTTTAAAGGTGTTAGCATAAATTCCAAAAGAAAAATGATGATCTACTTAGTCTGCAAAGAAAGTGAGAATATTAATTTTCTAGAAATACCCCAAAAGGGATGAAAGAACACAAAATCCATGTGGGGTTTTCAGGAATCTCGTCTCCTCACAGCTGTACCACTCTCTGCAGAGTCCGCAGGCCGTGTTTGTATTGACAACAGAGAGTGCCGTTTGAAGGAGTCCTGACTGGCACATCCTTTCAACTCCATCAAAATAGTTAAATACAAACCACCTTTGGCCACAGGATCCAACTGGGAAAGAAATCTTTTTATTTCATAAATCTCTATAAATGAGCTGTTTAAAAAGAGGCCAGAAAGAATCGTGCCACTGTCCGGGCTTTCGATGAAAGACCTGTGGCAGCTTGGAGAACCAAGAAAAGCCAAATTTAATGTTCCATCAAAGTGTTTGAAATTTTTATTCATGTAAGAAAAATGTCTTTGCTGAGAAATAGTTTGAGGCAATAAACAACAATCTGGAGAAAACTCTGCATTTAAAGAAGGTTTTAAGGAGACTTGTTTCCACAGGCAAATTTGGAAGCATCTTGGAAAACTCATGAGAGTTCAATTTAAAATTTGTAAACATGAGCTGTGTTGCAAGTTCCTGAAGCTGGTCAGTGGGGAAATTGGACCTTAGGGGAGGGCAGGGGGCCTGGAATAGTAGCCGCCCTGTGGTGTGGCCCAGAGTCTCAAGGGACATGGAAGTGAGACTTGTCTAAAAGGCCTGCAAGCCAAGAGTCTGAGCAGGAAGGAGCAGCTGCAGATCTGAGGGGCTGGCAGGTCCCTGAGGGGATGAGCAGAGAGCTGATGACAGGATTCCCAGACCCGGGTCCCGGGACCGTGGAGTCCAGTGGCTGTGAGCAGAAGTCAGAGAGGAAAACGAGAAGGACAGGAGCAAGGTATGAGGAAAGGGCAAAGCCAAATAAGAAGAAGAAAGGGGAAGCTCTCTCATCGGTATGAGAGAAGGCCCTCAACTAACAGACACTTTTTTTATTTA
>CM053412.1:4258705-4270739 GCA_028644305.1 Xerus rutilus
TTTTTTCCCAAAAGTTGCATTTTAATACATGTTGGCAAACATAACAGAAAAAAACAAATTATCAGAAGCTGTACACACTATTCACTGAAAACATTTGTTGAGGCAAATAGAAAAAAATTGTTACAATCATAATTTTTCTAACTTTGCACAAAATTATAAGCAGATTACATTCTTCATATTAAACATCTTTATATGCACTAACAGACACTTTCCAAGGGAAGGAAGGTTTACAAAGCTTGATAGCACTCGCGGGAGCTGTCCAGCAAGACCACAGGTCCAGCATGTGGGCCAGGGATCCTGCCACGCCACGGCAGAAAGCCAAGATGCACACTTTTGGCAATTTAGACTCCTGACCCACTTGCCAGGCTGGGCGTCTCCTACGAAGTAAGCTGGAGAAGGGCCAGGCCCCGGCAGAGGATCGCCATAGGACACCCTGGCCACACTGTTCATTACCTTCAAGTGGAAGCAGTGAGACTGGGAGGCAGTGGACCCTCACTGTGGGACTCTGCAGAAGAAAAGGCGGTCTCACAGCGTGACTGGCAAGTGATGTTTGGAATATAAATGTGAATTAGAACCATGGCAAAGGGGGAGGGGTCAGCGACTCCCAGAGGAGCTTTACTTAGAGGCAAGAAAAGGATGCAGCTCCTGGAGTAACGCAATGACGGAGAAGCAAGGAGCCGGCTCAGGACATCATCGGGATGTCCCAGCAGCTAGGAAATGCTTCCACGGTGTCTGCCGTGGGAAGAGGGTCACCTGTGGTGGTGGTGATGAGGAAGGTGACCTTCAGCAAACTTCCCCAAGTCAGGCCATGAGGAGGCAACTGGTCACCAGTTATGGTGGCTACAAGACTTAATGCCTATTTGGGAACATCTCGTGTAGCAGGTTCAGTAACACATGGAGCATGGTGGCAGAGAAGAGCTCAGAGACACAAAGGAGATTACTAATAGTATTTTTAAAGACAGGAAAAAGATTAAAACTTGCTACCTCCATGGTTGGAACTAACTTATGGAAGGTCTCACATGAATTCCTGATTTCTGGATTCAGAAGCCCCTTCTCAGTCTACTTTCTACCCAACTTGTAAGAATTATTTAGGACCGTTGCCCCCATGACGCAGCCCCCTCAGGACCTGCCTCAGTCCCTCTCCTCACTCTGCCCAGTGATTAGTTTCTTTGAAGCATGCTTTATTCAGTGTTCTGCCCCTCCACCTCTCTGCACGTCTGCACATTCAGTTCTAACCTCTAAACGAAGGCTTGACCCAAGTCTCCAGCCACTCGTCACCATCTACTTGTTGAGGACCTGAAGACCTGCAGAGCATGGTGGCCACAGAGACGCTGCATTTGGAGGGCAGCGGCAGCTGGTCTGTCAGAGGGAGTGACATGTGGCAGAGTACAGAATGTGGGGGGTAGGGTCTGCAGCCGAGGCAGGGCAGAGGCCCCAAGGTAGACAGGGGTTGTGTCAGAAAGGCCCTTTGTGCCGTTGGAAGGAGCTCTGTTTTGTCGGGAATTGTGGAAGGGTCCCTACTGGGAGCCGAGGTATGTCTGAATTCACCTTTAGAAGAAACGTTTGGTGGCAGAGAAGAGACTAGACTGAAGAGCTGGAATTGGCAGCCGGTCAGAAGGTCGCGCAGGGATCCAGGTGAGAAGCGTGGAATGACATGAGTGAAGGTGGTGCCGTGTCGGCTCAGGGTGATGGTGGTGTGGCCTGGGAGGAGGTGGGGAGCTGTACAGTCCCCTGGACAGGGAGTGGCCATGGAGAGGGAGGCCAAGGCTGGCCACCAGCTCTCTGACTGGAGGTGAAGACACGGTGACAGCTCACAAGAAGGCGAACGTAAGGGAAATGGATTCTAGGAGAGGTGGTCCATTGGGATTACCCTCGTTGGTGCTCTTTTGCTCTCTCATCTCCACACACGCACAACAGCAGCAACATCGTGATGCTCTTGCTTGAGAAGAAGCCAGTTATAGTCACGTCCAGCTACGGCTTCTGTGACAGGTCCCTGTGAGAGGAGTTTTGCTTTAATGGACCTCCTCCGATGCACCGTCTGGGGAGCCCACAGGCTTCCTTGAACATGGAGATGCGCTAGAGTACTGGCACTTTTTAGGGGGTAATTTAGTAAGGTTGCTGTTTACCTCAATGACTTTGCCGTTCCAACTTCAGGGAACTTTGGGGACAGAATGTCTTGTGAAATCACTATTTTTCAAAGGTCTAACATCAGATGAGCCCTTGCCTAGAAGGAGAGTCTTTGAAGTGGGGAGTTTGGTTGACATTATTTCAGCTGATGACTTTCCCTGCCTTGGCCATCTCATCTCCATCAGCGGCTCTGGTATTCCCGCATCCACATATACAATTTCCTCCCATTTCCGTATCTTAATGCAGTCCCTGTTGACTAATTGGCATGGGATCCTTCCTCTCATCATCAGCCCCTTCACCAGAAGTGGGTAGTGGACACAGCATCCTCCTGATGGCCAGCCCTGGGTGTGCCTGTGCTGTGGGTGCTTCTTCTCTCTTCTCTATCATGGAGTCCAGCACGGCGTGGGGCTCAGGTGCCTGTGGCCCTTGGGCTGCCGTCTACTCCCTCTGCTTGGTACACTTCACATTCCTACCTTTGCCCTCCAAGCTCATCCACACACTGTGGGCTCGTATTGAGCGTGAAGATGGCCACAACCCCACAGCCTTCTCATCCGCCCTGCTTTTAGCCACGTCTGAATCAGGTGAGTTTTAATTCCCCGAGCTGGCTTCCTGCTTGTCTGTAGACTTAGTGCATTGTTCCAGCCAATTGGTTCATAAAAGGAACATAACAACTGAGATATAATACAAAGTAATATAAATAAGTGCAGAGAACATCTCCATTTTATTTGATGCCCAATATTTAATACACTTAATATATTACATATCATATATACATTAAATTAAATATATATGTAGAAAAATACAAATATATCATAATATGACATCAAATAAGCAAAAGTGAAATAAGTGATACACGTACACCCTTCAGGGCACACATACAAGTGTGCATGGTGTATCTGGATATGTTTTCAGACAGCAGGGTTTTATGGGGGACAGATACAGGAAAGTTGCTCAGAGTGAGTGAGTGGTGTGAAGTCCACTGAGACACTGTCAGAGATCCGGGTGGGCAGAGCTGCTTGTGGCCCAGCCATGTAGTCCTGGGTCCCAGCAGGGTGGTGTGTGAGCACATACGGCCTAGATGGGGACTTTGGAAAAGTGGGTGAGAATGGGAGCAGCCCAGAGCAAACGTCAATGTTGTGGAAAGCTCAGGGCTTTGCATGAGAAGACCTGAGCAGGGTCAGTCTCAGCCTCTTGTCCTGAGATTTTTGGTAAGTTATCAAGCTCCGTTGCTCAGCTCCCTCACAGAAAAGATGGGGACAATGGTTACTTTGCAGTGCTGCTGCAAAGGTGAGGGCCACACCATGCCAACTACTCTGTGCACAGTGGTGTTCAATAGGACGTGGTGGACAGAGCTGGCACCTGGTGCTGGGCATCGTGGCTTTGGGTCCTGCTTAGCAGCTTCCAGAAGTGAGTTAACCTAGGGAAGTGAGTTAACTTTCCTAAACTGGGTTCCCTCCTCTGTCTACTGAAAAACTCACCTTGCTCTGCTGCAGAGTGACACAAGCCCACAGTGAGCCTGGCCAAACGCCACGGGCGAGCGAGCACCAGGCAAATCGGATGCTGTGCACAGGTCGTGACTGTCACTTCTTGTTTCCCATCTCGCTTATGACTCTCTCCAGAGTTCAAGGATATTTTAAGTGAATAGAAAACTCTTCAATTCCTTTGTTTTTTAAATGGGGGCGGGGCTATTTGAGCAAAAGCAAGGCTGCGGTAGGTTTTTAAGCTACAAAACTCCAATCTGAAAAAGCAACTGACAGAGCCAAAAAGTCAATCATTTCATTTCCACATCCCTAAAAATCTTTGTTGTGAACATCTTACAAATAAATCCACGTGTGTTGTGAGCCTGAAAACTGAGCTGTGTTGAAGGTACGAGGCTGCTTTAGATTTTATTCTGAGGAGCAAGCGGCTTTGGGAGAGTGGCTCAGAGACACAGGCTCACTGGGAGCCAACACCAGACCTGCCTGAGCAGAGGGCCCCTGTCTCCCATGAAGCCATTTGCTACCCAGAGTCATAAAACCACAGGACCAGACAGGAGCCCGAGCCCAGAAACCACTGGAAACATCCCTTACACTCACTACAGTCGCCTGGCTCTGTCCAGCACATTTTTTCCCGAGTTGTCTTCACATTGATCTTGCTGCTCTGCGTTGGGAGGCTTCTGACAGCTGTGGCTGCTGTTTCTGATTTCCTTTCGGTGGCACTTTTTGCTTAGAAGGTCAGCTGTGGCCTGGGAACATGTCTGTGTGTCCGTCTTTGCCAGATTACCTACAGGTTTCTAAGACATCGCTTCAGTCACATTCCACAGAGGCAGAAGCTTGACGGCGTGGAGGTGAGGGCCTGCAGCCTGAAGATGCCTTGCTAGATGACGGTGGCAGGGCATCAGGGCCTGGCGCTCCTTTCTTTTGCTCACTGTGAAATGCCTGCTGTGCGTCAGGTGCCAACCTCCACTGGCAATGTATTAAAAGATAACACTGTCCTGTTTCAAATCACTTTTATTCTGGTGGAGGAGAGGGACAAAGAAACAAAAAAACAATATCGTAAGCACATTGACAGAGTTGAGTCAGGATATTGTGGGAACATGTCTGAGAGGCCCCAGCTGAGACTTTCTAGGGAAGGGGTACCCAGACATTTTGGGGAGAGATAAGATGGGATCCAGTGGAAAGGAAGTTTGGGGAAAGGAGAGTGGGAAGGAATTCCTGGAGATGCAGGCGTATGTCCAGAGGGTCGAAGGTGAGGGAACATGCTATGTCTGAAGAAACCCCTTGCGGTGTGTCTGCAATGTAGGTTTCAGGCCTGGAGAGGAAGCATTTTATCACAGCGACTTTGAAAGCCAGGAGAGAGTCTCATGGGGGTGGTAGGGGCATATGAAGGGTTTCAATCAGGGATGAAGTGCTCAGGCATTGGTAAGGCTCTTTCAGAATTCACACAGAGGAGGCCACATTACAGATCTGAAGAGTGCTGGATGGGCAGAACACTAGGGCCAAAGAGATGAGGGATCCGAAGGGACCTCCCGCCAAGGAGGTGGGCTGGGCCAGTCATGCAACATCCTCCCCAGCCTCCCAGAGCTGCTGCCAGCTGGCCAGTGCCTACCTCCCGAGTGGCCCTGCTGTGTCCCCTGCACTCTGTCCCTAGCAGGACTGCTTTCTTCACCTTGTTTCTTGTTAGCTTGGCGCTTCCCAGGGAGCTGTCAGCCCCACTCATCAGCAGTGCTCCGGGCCTTGGGTTCTTTGGAGATTAGCAAGGGAGTAAAGAGAATGAGCCCCCTTGGTCTCACTATGCTCAGGGACCCTGACTGTGGCCAGCAGCTCCTGTGCACCAGCAACCTTGACCCAACATGTTAGCAGTACGAACAAAAACTGCCTCATCAGAAGAGAGGCCACGTGGGGATGGACAAGCTCGCAATGTGAAGTGGCAGCCCTTAGATCTGATTTCTTCTCTTCCATTGGCTAGCTGCTTGACCTTGAATGAGTGACATAATTTATCTGGGGCTTTGTCCCCTTGGAATTGATGGGCTCTCTTCACATGGTTGCTGAGAATACTGGATGTGCTAAACTTGCTAAGATGCTCCATAAGGCCTTGCTTTTAAAATAGAATGAAAATAATGTGTGTATTAGAATGCTGATGATTTCATAAGGAAACATTCACTTGCACTTTTGAAACTTTAATCCTCAGAATAATCCTTTGTGTACATAAGAGAGCCGAGCCTCCGGAGCGTGAACTGTCTTGCTCATGATCAAGGGGCTCTGAAAGTGGCAACAATGGATTGTCTGTTCTGATTTCTGGACCAGTACTTTTGCTGCCACACCACTCGGCTTCTTAATGCAAACCAAAGCTTCATTTCGCTGGCTTCTCTCTGCTCAATCAAGAACTCTATGTACTTTTCTCCCTTGGAATTGGAAGTGCAGACACTTAATTATGACTTTCGATTGCCTGAAATTATAGGGCTATAGAGTGACTGGCATGTGTTTCGGAGGAAAATCATATTCTAAATCCTGAAATAACCATCTCCATTTTTTTTATATTCAAGAGGGATGCAGGGAATCTGGCTCCGTGTGCCACAAACTCAGTGTTTCCTAGCATGACTTGGAGGCTCTGAAAACAACTCTTGAAAGAAGTTAGGGGTGGATTTTTATATCATAACTCTCCATCCAATGGTTTAGACTTTAACTGAGGCCCCCAAATTATTGGAAACAACCTTAGGGGACTTATCTATGGCTTCTTGGAAGTAAGGAGACCTGAAGTCACCTAGAAATGACCATGTGTTAGAGGGGGCAGGGCAATGGGCAGAGGGTGCGTAAGGGAATGACCACAACCCCAGAAGTTCATTGGGAAACAGTGACCAAAAGGAAAAACCCCAAACACCACACATGTATATTCCCACTGCCCTGGTGGCCAGCAGGCTGGTATGGATCCCAGGCAGGCCAGGGGAGGCCCACCTTGGAGTCATTGGCTGTTCTAGATGGCGCCAATCCAGGGGTTCCTTGGCTTACAGCTGCGTCACACTTTCCACTCTGTCCCCATGTGGTCCTCCCTGTGTCTGCTCTTACTCACCCTCTCTTATAATGACCTCAGTGCCTGGGTTCAAGTGATCCAGGGCCTTCTCTCTGCTGCACCATGTGTTATGAGAAAGGCTTGTGCTCCTTGTCTCGACCTACGCCAACCCTGTCAAGTACCTCCATCCTGGGTTTTCTCTTCACAGATGTGATGCACTTGTAACCAGTCACGACTTCCTCCATGATTGATTGCATACTCCACGAAAGCAGGGCTGTGGTGTCCTAAGGTAGTGATACCGACCTGACCAAATGACCTCCTGGGCTGTACCCCAGGAAATCCCCAGCAGGCAAATCTAGAAGATACATCCCTCCTTTGTATCTGAAAGAGTCAATTCTGGAAAGAATGCAGAATCCTGAAGCTATTTTCTTTAGAAAGTAGAAAATAAAATCTTTGGCTGCACCTGCCTAGTTTTGCCCTCGTTAGCGAGGAACAGATCACCGTCTGCCTCCTGGAACAAGCGTTCTTCTCATAAATGGCAGGCATAGGCTCAGTGGTATCAGATCAATACTAATTTCATATTTAGGCTCAGGAATCGTTTGCTGCAAGGCAGGACCAGACTGGCCATTCTCTCTGCTATTAGAATTGCTTCTCATTTGGAGGCCAGAGGCCAAATGTTTCCCTAGACTGCATCTTTAGGGCACAGAACTAATGCCACTGTCAACAAGAAAAGATACTAGGATTGTGTCCACTAAAAGGAATTCTTTCCTTACACATTTTTATTAGCTGTAGATCTTTAGTGTGACATGCCAGCGAAGCGAGGGAGAAGCTAACATAACTGGAGGCAACAACCCGCGAGGGATAAGTGAGTTTGGTGTGCATGCAGGTCCTGTGTAATGGGGCCTGCTAGTGGGGGTGTCCCTGGAGACGGCTCTAGGGAAGAGGCTTGGACGAAGTGCGCACATACACACACACACACACCCACACACACAAGGAACTTGAAGAAAAAGGAATTTGCAATTGCTAAGGGACACATTTTTACCAGCTCATATTTCCACCTGACATTTCTGCAAAGATCTGCTATGTAAATGGCTTTGGGTTTTCTGACAGAGCTTTGATGACAGGTAAGTACACCCCACATAAAATGAGCTGGATTTGTTTTTTTTCCCCAAGGCTTAGGGCCGTTAATTTTGTTTTTTTGTTTTTTTGTCTCTAAAACTGACACCAGCAGGCCCTGCTGCTCCTGGTTATGAGTTGGTCTGAGCAGATGCCGTAGGTGTGAGAGAGGCCAGAGGGGAGGATTTTATTATGGCCTGGGATGTGTCAGGAGATGGGAGAATTCAGGTGATGCTTGGAGGATGAGCAGGTCCCCTTCTGGGAGCCTGGAATTGAGCTTGCCGAGGAAGCATCCATTCTACCTGGCAAGGGTTGATTTCAAAAAGTCTTAATCAAATTGATTCTGTTTGTTAGAACGACCAAGGACCGTCAATTTCTCATCCTCCGAGTTGACATGTGAGATTAACCACGATGACATGTTCAGAGGAGGGCCCTGCTGGAGGAAACCGAGCGTCATTGGTCCACTGTGCACAGCTGGCTGTCCTCCCTAACCTCAGGATCAATAGCTCTCAGCGATAGGGGCCGGAAAAACTCAAACTGCTAACCCAGAAGAGCGTCGTCCAGGTCTGGTCATCCAAAGCCTTCAGAACAGCCGCACACTGTATTCCTCCCACTCACTTCCAGTCAGGGCTCTTACTTTCCACAAATTCCTACTTACAATAAAGTTCATCTGCAGCTGAATCCATCACAGATCAGTCATGAGCACGGGGTGTGCGGGCACCGTCATCTCCGTAGCATTTGCTGTACATTTGGTAGTGAGCAAACATCCAGAGCCAAACAGCCTGAACTCGGGTCCCAGGTTTTGCATCACATACCTGAATGGTTTTCAAAAACTATTTGTCTCCTCACGTTCACACCATCCTCACCCACGAACTTCATGAGTGAACTATACTTGGGAGATATTTTGAAGAAAAGATCTCTTCCCATCAGCAGTTGCCCCTTCGTGTGCCCAGTGCCAGAACCCAACTTGTGAGAACACAGTATACATTTTTTTAAGCTTAAATATGTTGAGTGCCTGCCCTGCACCCACGTCTTATTTTCTTTGTCCTCCCATCTGCCATTGGCCACACCCATTCTCTCAATTCACAGAAGTTACATGTCTTATGGGGAAGCTCAGAGGTCTTCACCCTGGGCTCTTCCCACCCCTCTACAACCACCCCCCAGCAGTGGAAGGTGGCTGAGCACGTGGGGCCTCCCGTGGCGCACGGCCCAGGTCATGGGGAGCCTGTGCTCTGGGGTGGATTGTCCTCTCCAGCCCAGTTACATGGTTTGGAGCAGTCTTCCAGTCTTTCTGAGCCTCAGTCTCCTCATGTGGCCTAGACCTTTCTACACGTTGCTCTACACATTTAAGAAGGCAGTATCTGTGGAAACTTTGTGCTTTAATCTGTTTCTGAACCTTACCCTGTGCTGTGGCTTAAATGTTTTCCCCCAAGGACAAGTGTTGGAAACTTAATCTCCAAATTTATACAGATGGTGTTAGGAGATGGGGCCTTTGGAAAATAGTTAGGGTTAGATGAGGTCCTAAGGATGGGCCCCGTGATGGTACTGGAGGGTTAGTAAATGGGGCAAAGACCTGGGCTAGTTCCTGCTCTAGTCACGTGATGCCTTTTGCCCTTGTGACATGGCGACAAGGCCCCCACCAGATGTGGTCCCTTGATTTTGGACTTTCCAGCCTCCCTCCAAAACTGAGAGAGGACAAAAAGAAAAACTCCTTTATAAATTACACAGTCTCAGGTATTTTGTTGTAGTCACACAAAATGGACTAAGACACCACGTAAGCAAATGGGTGATCAGTAGCCATCGGTAGCCATCTGAAGGCTGGTTCTCCTGGTCAGCTTTCATTTATTTAATTATTTGGTGTCTCCCCACCATACACTGACATTGTGATGAGCTGTAAGGAGTTTGTACTAAGTACCTGTGTATGAGATTCAAAGTCAACCTGCTTGAGTTGCCTCCAAATGTCCCCGAGGAACCTATGTTTGCATTTACTCTCTGATTAATATTTCTCTTTGGAACTTCAAGAGCCTAATATGCTTTTGTGGAAAGCTTTCTTTTTTCCTTTAAAAAAATGTATAGGGAGTTTATACAGGATAACTTATTACACCGTCTCGGTTATGTTCACTCCAGAAGAATAAGGGAGATCTGTGTGAAAGAGTGGCAATTTTAATCCTTGAACCTGGTCTGTTCTGCTGACATGAGCCAATCTAATTTGTAACATTGCATAAAAGCTCCCTGGCATGGCCTGCCAAGGCCAGTGCAATTTGCCCCCTTGAAGCCTTGAAGTGTCAAAGCTTTTCCAAGGCTTGCGCTTGCCTTCCATTCAACACACTTGGAGAATACCATATTCCAAAACTTCTGGCTTTTGACTGATGACTGGTTCAGAATGGAGGATGCCTGTTATCTGGAAGAGGTAATGGTCTTTCAAACTTAATTTCAGGGGGAAGATCTAAGGAGAATTAATAGGAAGAAAAATGTGTAAGAGGGCATATTAATCAGTTTGCAATCACTCAGACTTCAAACAAATTTTCCTTTGAAAACAACTAATTTGCACAGCCGTTCTGTCTGTAATGACTCTCTATAAGTTATCTGCAGAAATAATTTTATGTCAAAAGTCACATGCTTTAAATATAAGCTTTGAATCTGAACATCTGCTTAGATGGCTTTAGTGGATAAAGAATAATTTTATCCCCCTTTAGCCCCCAGTCCTGACTCTTTGTCTCCTTCGGGGACACTTGAAGACAATACCCCACAAGATCCCTCCATTGTCATATCTCAAGAACATTTCTTTTCCAACCAAAAGATTGGGAAGGTCACTTTTCTGCAGCTTGTGCAGGCTGGCAGGACTTATCTCAGATCAGCCTAAGCCATGAACAGACCTCCTACAGGATCACTAAGCACGGTGCCAGCAAGCCCTGCCTGACCTTGAGCCTGTGAAGCTTGATGTGGTAACTAGCATTCCACCTACTGTCTGAACTGGACATGCAGAGGGGTTCTTGGATATACCTTCCATTTGCTATCATTCAATTCCTATTTTAAACAGTATATTTGCATAAAAAGACTCCTAAGAGTCAGTTTGATGAGATTTGGCTTTACCTAAATGATGGAAGGATCTTAGCGGGATCATCTCTGTATGGCCCCAAGAGCTGACCTGATTTCATTACCGCTGGATTGAACAGCCACAGCAGCAGCTGACACACAGGACCAAGACTTGATGCCATTATTTGGCTTTGTAAAGAAGGGGACATGCCTCCATGATGTTCAAAGATATGGACCTGGTTGACTATAGTTAAATCTACCAGTTTGGAACAAGCAAGGAAGTGTGGATTATGCGAGGCTTGCAGGTGTCCTGTTGAAGGCCTTTCCAAGCAAAGCCTGCGAGCGCTGCAGTGGCTCACGGGTCCTGGGCTCTGGGGATGAAAGTGAGCAGCTTTTTCCCTTTTCCTCTTCCCCTCCTTGCCACTCCTTTCTCCCCTTCTTTCCTCTCTTTCTTCTTTTCTCTTTTCATATAATTGTTGCAAATAATTAATAAAAGTCTCCACATTAGAACAATTTTGATATATAGGACATCTTGAATGACTGTTTAGTTGGAGCTGGTGAAAAAACTTTTTTGTACCAAGGATTGAACCTAAGGGTGCTTAACCACTGAGCCACATCTCCTGTCTTTTTCATTTCTTTTAAATTTTGAGACAGGGTCTTGCTAAATTGCTTAGGGCCTTGCTGAGTTGCTGAGGCTGGCTTTGAACCCGTGATCCTCTTGCCTCAGCCTCCTGAGCCTCTGGAATCACAGACGTGCACAGTGCCCGGTTACCTATTCATTTTTAAGTGAGCTGCAAGAGCTTTCCTTTCAGCTAGTTAGAGCCCTGGGAAAGATCTTAAAGATACTTAAGACTATTTTCTATTCAGGATTAACTCTGCAAGGTAGTGTGGATGTTGACCTCTTCTTGATTTACACTTGAGAAAAATGAGGTCCAGAGCTGCAGAGTGGATTTCACAAGGTCACTCAGCCCGCCAGCTATGGAGGCAGCATGAGCACCTTCGTCCATCCACTGACCCTCCACTGAGGGACCTTCCTACTCCCCTGCTGACTCCTGCCTTCAGCTCTAGTGGTTGCTGCTATGGAGAGCACAAGTCCCTGCAAAATTCTCTCTTCACTGTAGTTCCCAGTTGCTCAAATTTCAGATTCAAGTTGTTCTTTGAAAAGAGAGCTCTCCTGGAGTAAGCAAGATCCAGCAATGCCCAAGGCAAGCATTTTTTTCCCCTCCAGGCTGCAGATTACTTCTGACTCACGTCCCTTGATAACCAA
>CM053412.1:4271239-4284077 GCA_028644305.1 Xerus rutilus
GTTTCTTCTCTTTACATTTCTTTTTTTTTTTGATCCCAGACAACTCTACTGAACTCATGAGTCCTGTGTTCAGGTTCCTGGTGGCTGATAGAAGACCCATTGCCACATGGAGTCTATCATAACTCCTCTGTCCAGCAGCACAGGTTTTATATTTGATTTACTCCTGTTTATTAAGGCAAGATGACCCCTTGCAAGTCACCCAACTATAAAATCCATCTGCACTGTCTTAGAACATGGCTTTGGCTCATTCCTGATTGACAATAGGCTTTTAGGGAAGGTGACTGTGAAGTGTACCCGTGACACCAACACAATGCTGCCTTGAAAACACCAGCATTTTATACAGATTGAAGGCCTAGACTCCATTTTGAAAGTGGTCATATTTTACTTAAAGTGTTCTATAATATGGGCAGACTAATACTTTCCTCCCTCATTTCCAATGAACAAGGTTTTATTTCAAGAGGGACTTCTCAAATGAAGCCTAACTGGGGTTCAAGAATGAACAGAAGCCACTAGAAGGTGATTTGGAGGAAGGAACTTTGCCAGATTTGTCTCTGGCCAATGGAAAAGGAAAGGACATTTGTGTGAATGCCTGCAGGTGGAGAAGGGGAGACGATTGTTCTTCTGGCTGCTCCTCGTGAGGGGTGGGCTCCTCAAACACAAGATGTCAGCCAAGGTGGGGAGACTTTGCCTCTGAAGGCATCACCTCTAGCACTGAGTGGGTGCCAGGAGTCAGTCTGCTTTGGATTTCTGAGAATCCTCCACAGCCTCCTTCAGTCCCTGAGGCTGAGGACTTCTGTGAAGGTGCAGAGAATCCATGCAATGATTTTAGAATAGAAGGGATTTTCTTTCTTTCTTTTTTTAAAGTATTTTTTAGTTGTCAATAGACCTTTATTTTATTTATTTATATGTGGTTCTGAGAATTGAACCCAGTGCCTCACACATGCTAGGTAAGTGCTCTACCACTGAGCCACAACTCCAGCCCTGTGATTTTCTTTTTTATCATAATCTTTTTTCTTTTTACTAACTTACTGGGCCTTTCTTTTTCTTTTCTTTTCTTTTTTTCTTTTTTCTTTTGGAGGGGGGGAATCAGTGCTTGGCTGAATTCAATGTTCAAAAAATTTTAATTGATAAATAATAATTGTATGTATTTATGGGCTATAAAGTGATGTTTTCATTGAGGAAAATTAAATCAAGCTAATCAATGCATCTATCACCTCACCTACTACCATTTTTTCCAGTGGTGAGAATGTTTAAAATCTACTCTTGTAGCAATTTTGAAATATACAACATGTTGCTCTTAGCTATGGTCTTCTTGCTGTGCAATACATTACTAAAATTTTTACCCTGTTCAATTGAAGCTTTATATCCTTTGCTTTGAAGATGTGGTTATGTTTATGTGTGTGAATTTTGGGGATTACTCAGAGAAAGAAGCATAGGATGGTAGATATTGGAATGAAGGAACACTGTGAAGGTCAGAGGGAAAGCGAGACCCAACTTGTAAGACTTTTTATTAACAAATGTTGACAATTTTGCTTTCTGAAAAGATGAGAACGAGCCCCAGGGTCAAGGTGTTTCTGTCACACATTTGTGCAGACTGCATTACAGAGAGCTTTGGACAAATGGACAGATCTCCAGGTGTTCCCCGTGCTTCTGGTGTGACCATCCTGGAATTCCCTCACCAGGTGGATACTGAAACTTTGGTCATACCCACCATTTGCTGACTGACACTCCCTTTGGCCAGGCGCTTTTCCATAATGTTATCTACACCTTACAGAGGAATAAAATGCAATTTGGTTTTACTCAGTCTTTTTAAGAATGCCATTATTTGTGCTGTTGTCCTGACTCACAGTTGGGCTCAGGGAGTCTGAGAAGGGCTCAGCCACCTAGATACAGAGAGTGGGGGCTCACCGAGGGGACAGCTGGCATCCGAGCCTAGGCCCCACTAGCCTGCTCTCTGCTGTGTCTTCTATGGCCTCCCACTCCCACAGTGGGTGGGTGTGTGGGGGTCTTCTTCAAGTGTCTGCCCAGCATTCTAAGACATATAGGTTGAAACCTTGCTGGGGAAAAGGTAAACAAATATTTGCAGTCTGAGTGACTAGTTGTTTTCAAACATTTTCCACACATTTCACAAAATAAGTCAGAAGTTACGATTTCTATTCAAAACATCCTCAAACGCTTGCTAAGGTCATTTTAAAAAGAGGTATATTAGGGCCTAAGCTTTTGTTTGGGGAAGAGACATGGCATAAACAATGATGTGTGTATTCAACAAGCACATGTTGAAAGCTGGGTTTCTGATCCAGCTTTCTTTAATCCCTGAACAATATATAATTTCCACCCAATTTATTTGGCCTAACACATGCTATTCTTCAGTGCTAGGCATTCTTGGGGGGCTGTGGCTTTCCCTCTGTTATCTCTTGTCTCATCACTTGCTCTCTGCTTGGGAGGAAGGAACTGAGCCGCCACTCACTAATAACATGAGGGGCCCACCATAGTCCTCTGCAGCAGTGCCAAGCAGACCGGCTGGAGCTGGCTCCTGGCCACCGGTTCTCTCAGTTCTCTCGGTTCTCTCGGGTATCTGCCTAACCATCGCTGTGAACTGTGGCCTGTGCTCTTCCCTAGGTTAGCCCACAGCCCGGGCCTTGACCACTTCATCATCTCCCAAACACCACACGTCAGCAATCAGTTCAAATCCTCATTTTCATCCAGCTTTCTCCCTGTAATGACGTGGTGGCCTGTCCCCCAACTCGGCGATTTCTACAGCCACAGCCACCTGGCTGATCCTGTCCCTCCAGGCCCCAGGCCCAGGGTCCAGGTCTGTGACCAAACATTTGAACAGCAAGGGTCCCACCCGCAGGGAACTGCCGAGCTTGCTCAAGGGTGAAAAGACAAATGCGAATTAAAAATGAGTCCTATTTCTCCCTCTTGAAAATAAGGAAAGAGATCTTTCTCCTTCTGTTGGCTTAGGTCATTTACCTTAGTAAGCATGCAGTTCTAATGCAATGTACGGAAATGCTTTAGAAGGGCCTTTCACCAGATTGATGACCCAGGACTGCCTTTCTCAGGGACCTGGGAGCTCTTTCTTTGAAGTGTGGACAGAAGGGAGCTGGCGCCTCTTCCTCCCAGTCTCTGGGAAGGGTGGGACCCTGACCTCAGGGGACCTGGTTCCAAGTTGTAAGCTTCCTCCTGTCATGAGGGATGTGACCAGTTCATTTCTCCTCTGCATAAAACCAGTTAGTTAGCCACAGGGACTGTCACCCACTGGCCAGGTAAAGTCAGGATGAACTGTGTGGCCAGTGTGCAGGGCAGTCCTGTCTCCGGAGGATCACTGCTCTTCTCCAGGACGTGTGTAGAATGGGGGGCCCTCCCTGGCTGCGTGAAAGGAAGGGTTCTGTGTGTTTGTGGTATCTGTGACGCGCATTGCACTCTGGTTTAATGCTTATTTTATAGTATTTTTTTCTTCTCTACTACCTTGTGCAAAGGACTTTGGGAGAAGATTTTAATTTTAATTACATTTCATTACATTTTATGTTTTCAACAAAGAGTGGGGAGGGATGGGGGGATTCTGGGATTCTGATTGCATGGGCAGAGGGAGCCCTGCTCCTGCGTGTCCAGGAGGACCTCAGCAGGTGGCGCACTGTGAGCATGATGCACCGTCCCCCCTCCTTCTATCATGCTGGGAGTGGGGTGCTGAGTGGAGCAGCCAGCCTTCGGGAGCCTCCTCTGGGGTGTCCTGGGGAAGATGGTCTTTGCTTCCACTCTTGTTTCTCTCCTGGGGAGGCAGCCTCTCCCCACAGTCTCTTCAATGGGTTCTCCCCATTTCCCAACCTCCCGAGGCACATCAATGACTTCCTGGGCCACACTGTGCCCCTACTTAATTCACCTGCTATAATCCTAGCCCCTAGTACCTCAGAATGTGACTATTTGAAGATAAGGCCTTTTAGGAAGCCATTAGGGTGGCCCTAATGTCCCCTAATGACTGGTGTCCTAAGAAGAGATGAGGACACAGACAAGCTCCCAGAGGGACCACGTGAAGCTAAGGAGCAGCCATGGAGGGACCACGCTGCTGATGCCTCACTGCAGATGTGCAGCCTGGGGCTGGGGGACAATATTCTGTTGACTAAACTGCCTGGAGTGCCGCACTTCGTCTTGGCAGCCCTGGCAGACAGGTGCAGAGATCCAGGGCTTTTCTGGGTGAACTCCTCTGGTTATCTTGTGTGTGTATGTGTGTGTGTGAGACAACCAGGCTACCAACTGAGCTACATCCCCAGCCCCACTCCTTTGGTTATCTTGTATTTTTAAGTTTATTTTGTTTTTATTTGGCATGTAATAATTGTACAAATTTATGGAGGTCAGTGTGATATTTCAATACACATATATGTTGTGTAATGATCTAGTCATGGTGTCCAGCATACCTATCATCTAAGATATTTATCACTTCTTTGTGGTGAGAACATTTATGGACCAGTATACTTGGTCTTATGAGCCCTTAGAATCTCAGTTGAAATAACACAAAATACCAATGTGGCGGTGTCCTACAAGTGTTTGTCTAAAATCTTAATTCTCCCTTCCTCTCTCCATTGAGTAGAGGTATGTCCAAAATATTTTGGTAAACACTCAAAAATCTTCCTGCATCATGTTCTGTACTTGGCATGCAGTTAGTGGTTCTGGGTATTCTGCGACCTAATAAAATAGGTTAGATTTTTACTGGCCTTTTGCACACAGGGTGTATCCTTTTGAAACAGGAATATTTTCTGTCTAAAGTTCTACAAGTTTATTGGACTGTGTTATTGATACCATGGTCTATCTGTGCCAGAGGCAATGAAAGGGAAGATCTATCTATCTATCTATCTATCTATCTATCTATCTATCTATCTATCCATCTATCTATCCATCCATCTATCTATCTACATTCTTTAATCTGGAACTTCTTTGGGCCTACTCTTATTGTGTAGATTTTGGAATTGAGTCCAGCCCTGTTTAAAAGAGCTGTTTGAGTGATATTCCTGTTTGATGGGAACCCTGCCTTGTGTGGGCAGGACAGTGAAGGTCTCTCTGCACAGGTAGGAATATTTTTGGGTGAAGTTTGATTTGTGAATCATGGTTGAGCTCACTCCAGGCAGGAATAAAGCATTTGATTAAGCTGCCATTTATGGGAATCATTAGACTCCTGCTGTGCACGCTTGATTGCTTGTGTGCTTAAAGCTTGCATCTCATTTGTGAGGCACTGCGTCAGGACTTTCAAGTGGAACATAGCCTGTTGCTTCTTCCCTGTGACTTGAGTTTATCAAACTCCCCTGTTTTGCGATGCTCAGAGACAATGGCAAACACCATCACCTGAGAAATAGCAGCAATGATAATAGTATCTCCAGAAGCCAAGGCAGTTATCCAGTCATTATCTCGTGTAGAGCTGAGCAGCAGTGGTTAGGAATGCATGGTATTTGGATGGCATTTTATTAATTAGCATTTCCCCCTGCCTGCTTGGGGTGATGATCTGTGAGCTCTAAATGCATATGAACACACAAGAAAGAACTGCCTCAGTATCCCGGTTACCATGCCGACTATCTTGTATTCGCTTCCTGATGACACTCTTGATTGATTCTTCTGGAGACGTTGGTTACCACACAAGCTGAAGGCAGTCTTTTTTCTTGCTATCTTGACAGCATTTCTCTTCTCCCCAAGGAAAGTACAAATGCATCTTCATGATGGGTATTATTTCAACCTGAGCTTGTAAATACTGTTATTAAATATTTATCAAAATTAAATAAATGATGTCATTAATTATTCCCCTGATAAAGATTTCTCTCCTGCTGGGACTCTGGCTCCAGATCAGAGCTGCGATTGCGTGTGTGGTCCGCTAGATGGCGCATTTGTATTCAGCTTTATCAATAATTGAAATAAATAATGGGCTTTGGATGGGTCTGTGCATAAGGAAATAATTGTCTGTCTTTGTTTTTGAGAACTTTGGTAGAGATCTTTGGAATGAAATATCAGCTTGGCAGCCTGTTATATGTCTAGCATAAAGCCAAATATCTTTCTAGCTAAACATTAAGAAGAGAGACTTGAATCAAATTCAGGTATGTGTTTACTTCTTTTCTTTCTTTTTTAAAAAATTTTAAATTAGCGTCTTCCTTTTGGAGAGCAAAAAAAAGTTAATAAAGAATATAAAAGAAAAAAGTATAAAAGACATTCTTCCCTGTCCTCATTCCTGTGGCTGAACACAACCTTCCCCACGGGGTCTCAATACTGTTTAGTTTTAAACTTGAGGTTGTAAAACTTTTCATGTGAGATATTACCTCGCTGGTAATGGAAGCCAGGTGCAGCGAGCATTTATTTGTGATGCTCGGTATGTGTTCTGTGTATGGTGTGGTTCTCATTAACCAAGCATCATTGTTGGTATGAAATGATTGGGTCACCTTATCGGTGACACACAACTACTCAAAGACAAAGCAGGAAGACCCTGCAGGACCCCGAGGAGCAAGTACTCTGAGCAAACCACGGAGCCCCACCCTGCAGTTCCTGCTTCCTTCTTCTGCTCTGCCCAAATAATGGTACATTTTGTTTGAAATTGGTTCTTGGTAGAACTTGATTGACAAAGCCTGGATGTAGGTATTTAGCAACTCTTACTGGTTAGAGTAGGCTTGACTGTGAACTTTCTCAAGGCTTCAACTTTACATCTTATTGATGCGGAGCCTTTGCATCAGCTGCAGAAGAGCCATCCTCAGATGGGAAGCTCAGTGTGAGCAGGCATGGCTTCTTCAGAGAGCAATCTATCAAATATAGCAGTATTTAAAATGCACAGATCCTTTGATCCAACCCATCTAGGGCTAAGGATTCAGCATGCATACAGACTTGCACATACAGTCAAAGGTATATGTGTGAAGACTTTTTTACATTGCAGTGCTGGTTGTGAGAACCACAACCTAGAGACAACTGAGATACTCACCCCTGGGGATGAAACTGAGGGTGTGTCCACACAGTGGAATACCGTGCAGCTATCCAAACAGATGAATTGTGTTTACCTATGTTTTGTGGCATATTGTCCATACCTTGATGTATCTCAATCAATGTTCAAGAAACACTAAATGAAAACATTGCAGAATAGCATTTGTGATATGGCACAGTTTGTATGAATAGTAAGGACCCATTAATTACATAGATACATACATGTGTGCATACTTGGACTACACAGAAAAATCTGTGAAAGCAGCAAGAAAATGGTAACAGCTATTAAGAAATGGGGTAGAGAGATACAGTTTTCCTCTTTGTTTTGTATCTGTCTGTGTTGTTTGACAAATTTTTTTATTCTGGTTCTGGGCATTGAAGTCAGGGCTTCATGCATTCTTGGCAAGTGCTTGACCACTGAGATACATCCCTTGTCCCACTGTTTTTTTTTTTTTTAATCCTGAAAATATATTATTTTTAAAATGAAATGGATTCACTCAGGTAGGTTACTTCTGAACTTCAGCATGAACGTCTGGAGTCCCACTGAATGGCCTGAGCACTCCCTCTAAAGCTCTAAAGCCTCTCTGTGGTGCCTCAAGAAGTTGCCTTTGGATCATTCTGTACTGAGGAGTTCTCTGTCCCTTAGCTTGGAGGCATTTGCCTTCCTCCACCGGCAGGTATTTCTGCACCAACCTTTCCCACTGTCCCAGCTCTCCAGCCTTGGCCAGTGCCAGGCGACAGCTGCTGCCTCACCACAGGACAGGAGCCTAATGGGCCCAGGAACCAGTTTCTTCTGCTCTCCGAAGCTCTCTCCTTGGAACAAGCTCAAAGATCGGGTGTGATGGATGTGTCCCTGCCACTTCCCAGGAGGGTGTATGGCTGACTTCATTGCTTACTGCCTCAAGACCCCGCTGCAATAGGGACACAGGAAGCACTGACTCTTCCAAGGTTACAGGGATTGTCACGGAGATGCATCTGATCCTTTGCATGACCCCCCCCCCCACCGTCTCCACTGCAGGTCTATGCTGCTCTTTCTCTCCATTCAAGGCAGAATGGATAGACTGTGATAGACCCTGGGATAGACCGTGAGCTGCATAACGACCACGCTCAGGACGAAGAGGAGGGCACGGTGCCTGCAGCAAGCTCGCTCTGCCACGACTGCTGCAGTCATTCCTCAGGACTGCTTCTGCCCTAGTTTTCCCAAACTCTGCAGCACAGCTGTGCTGCCTGTCCAGAGCATCTCTGGCCTAACAGATCTGTGTCTTGAGAACAATTTCAACCTAGCAAGCCACATCAGCCAGTCTGCTGTCCCCACCTGCACAGGGTGTAGACAGCGTGCAGATTGATGTGGTACATGGAGGCCCATCTTCATGCCCATGAGACCTTCACCATGCAGGTGGGGGAGCAGAGGCTGTGCCTCGTTTGATGGTGGCCAGGGTGCAGTCATGCGTCTTCACTGGAGTGGATAGGGCTAAAGGATCCTAACCTGCTGAGGACCATCCTTTTGATAAATTGCATGTGAAAGCTAAGAAGGCAGCTGCACCTGCCCACCTTCTTCTCTCTAAGGTCCCTAGGGCTGGCCATCCATTGCATGTCCTCTTACAGGCTCATTTCTTGTTTTTCTACCATCAAATAAAGCCAGGCTCTCTGTCTTGAGACAGCTTCTTTCACTTCTCCACTCTGCTGTGACCCTAAGAGTGGTTATTTTAACCGACCCTGCATGGCACCTGGCTGCCCGAGGCCTGTGGAGGACAGCCGTGTTGCCCCTAGGCTCAGGGCAGGGCTGGCTTGGAGCGCAGTGGCTGTAGCGTTCCTTAGCACACACTTGGGTTCTACAGAGAGGAGTCTGTTTCAACTGCTTGTTTAGCAATTGTATGAAATGGAAACATATTTCAGCCGTCAGTGGTCGGTGATGTTTACTGTGAGCTCCTGGAACCCGTTTCCAAATTCCTTCACTCTGCGGTGGTGTCTGGTGGCTCCACAGTCACCTCTGGGCTTTGGTTGCATTTCCTGTGAACACTTGTCCTCACTGAAACTTCTAGATATCTCAGTGGTTTAGGGCCATTATCGTTGGATTCTGATTGTGATTCTCAAAATGAGATTCCTAAAGCCTCCCTGAAAATCTCTGATGGAGACACAGAGATCGGTCTTAATGCTCAAAGCCCCTTCCGTAAGGAGACCGAGAGACAGGGGCAGTGATGTTCCTTGTACACTCTCTGCAGCAAAATAGTCATGGTTCCTCTGTGGAGAGGGCTTCTCCGTACTCCCTGCCATGTGGTCCTTCCATGGAAGTGTCACAAGGAGTGTTGCCCTCCTTACATCCAGCTCCCTTCTCTGACTCTGCTTGAGCGCCCTGCTAGGGGCCTAAGGGCCTCCATTGCCCTTTCCCTGACTCATAGCGCTTGTGATCAGATTCTCTGGGTTGAGCTTTTGCTATACAGGTGCCTCTGCAGAAGGTTAGAATGTAAAGTCCAGGGATGAGGAGAAAGCATCACTCATGTCCCTAGGCCAGGAGCTAGCCCGCTAACCCTGAGCATACCATGCCCCTGCCAAAAGAGGCCTCAGGCAGGGAGGGAACTCGGCAGGGGAATATACACCCCTTACTCCAGGGGGCACGTGACATTTCACATGTTTTGTGACTGGCATATTTTTGGAATTTGCTGAAACCCTTAAGAATCGTACTGACTCTTGCAGTAAATGTGGTCATTCAGTTAGACTCAGTGACCTCTCAACAGGGTCTCCAGGTATGGTGAAGAAATATTCAGGACAACCAGCTCTATTTTAACTTCAGAAAAGCAACATGTAATATTTCAAGTTTGCTCTCAATCTGATCTCCAAGGCCAGTCCCCAGGAGCTGCCTTTGGAGGAGACACTTCCTCTAAGGCACAGTGATGGCATGGAGGCGGGTGGATTTTGCCCTCTCTGCCCCGCAGCACTTAGTGTAGTTCTCTGCCTTTCTTCAGGGTCCTCCCGTGGAGACTCATCTCCACTCTCCATTTTGAATTGTGGCAAAACAGAACCCATACCTCGTTGAAAATGCTTGTGCTTCACCCTCATTTCAACCCACTTGATTATGACTTTATTTAATATATTCCTGAAATATGTACAATAAATCAAGGGCAAATGAAAAGGAAAGATTGATCCATATTTTCAAATCACTAGCCATGAGGTTGAGAAGAACGTTCACTGGTTTCCCGTAGTTTTGTAATCACATCATCTCTTGCTTACTCGCAGCAAATGTCTTTTGTGATTAATTAAACTGATTGAGTTCCACTTCACCATGTAAATAACCACAGCTCTTGTTTGGTGCTTCGTATCCTAAAAGCCATAGAAGCACTTGCTTAAATAGACCTCTATGTCCCTATATTCCAAAGGTAGGTGGGTTTTTAAATGGTAAAGGGGCACGGTCATTTCCCTGGCAAAGGGAGCTTCTTCTGCCACAGTAGTGGAGCATGTGTACTTGCCAACACATCTCAGCTCACTTGTCTTGAGATATCAGATGTCTCTGGCCCTGAGCTGGCCGCCCTTTCACAACAGAAACAGGAGGGAAAATGAAAGCAGAGGAGAGAGGACCTGAAGCTACGGGGGCTGTGATCATAGCCTGAGGAAGGGTGGAGGTGCTGGAACTGCAAGACAAAGCAGGATCTCATGCCCAATACGCTACCCATGTACATTTCTTCACCCAAATGGGTGGGTTCCTCCCTCTTCTGCACTGGAGTTTTATATCTTCTATTTGTAGCACCTCCATAGTAAGTCCTGACTATTCCTGGTTTTATTTTCGTATATTCTCAGTCTATAAAAGTTCTAATTAAAAGACTCCCATGAAGGTGAGAAGAGACCAGATTACCAACTTTCAAGAATCCTCATCAGTTTTCAGCCAATGGTGTTGGAGAAATAGGGTAGTCACACACAGAAGAATGAGATTTGCCCCTTATCTTTCACCCAACCCCAAAATTAACTCAAAATGGATAGAAGACTTAAACTAAGACTTGAAACAGGAAGGCTCCTAGAGGAAATTGTCAAGGGCAAAGTTCACGATATTGGACTTGGCAATGGATCCTAGGTCATGACTTGAAAAGTATAGATGACAAAACCAAAAGAGACACATGGAACTATATCAAATGAAAAGACTTCTGCACAGCAGAGGAAACAGCAGAGCCAAGAGGAATCTGTGGAATAGGAGTAAAGGTCTGAAAACAATTATTCTGTTAAGGAAGGGGTTAATAGCCAACTCTATAGGACACACACACACACAACCCGAAAACCAAAACCCAAAAGTCCTCATTTGAAAAGGGACAAAGACAGTTATCCAAAGAGGGCATACCAATGGCTAATGGGTATGTGAAAAGGTGCCTAGCATCGCAGGTGCTGACTATCAGGGAAACGAAAACCAAAATCACAACGCCATGTTCATTCATGCTAGAATGACTGACTATTATCAAAAAACATACAAACCAACCTGAACAACACACACACACACACACACACACACACACACACACACACAGAGAGAGAGAGAGAGAGAGAGAGAGAGAGAGAGAGAGAGAGAGAAAACCCCAAGCAAACAAGAGCAACAAAAGAAAAACGGAAGATTAATGCAGCCAGTAAAGTGGATAACTTGGAAGCTTCCCGAAGGCTGTGGGTGGAAGTGCGAAGGGTGTGGCCACTGGGCAGACAGCACGGACTCTCCTCCCAGAACCAGTTCACGTCCCAGCAACCCTCTCGCTGGGTGTGTCCAAAAGATGGAAGCGGGGTCCTGAAGAGGCATCTGCACACCATGTTCACGGTAGCATTCTTCCTGTAGCCAAGGAGTGGAAGCCACCAACGTGTCCACTCATGGAGGAGTAAAGACACCCAGTGATGGACACACAACAGAAAATATTACTCAGGCTCACGAAAGATCCTAGTGTACACAACGTGGGCAAACCTGAAAGCCACTGTGCCAGGTGAAATAAGCCAGGAAGACAAATGCCACACGATTGCACATGTAGAAGGCATCTGGGGACTCAGACTCAGAGTCAAATGCGGTCGCCAGCAGCTATTCAATGGGTATAAAGTTTCAGTTTCGTGGGTGGACGAGCTCTGGAGACTCACCTGCAACACTGCCTGTCCTGAACAATGTGTTGTGCACTTAACCCTTGCTTAAGAGGGTAGAGTTCATGTCAAGTGGTTAAGTGCGGTTATTACAAAGAAAACCCTCTCTAGAGATCAGAGTAGGCCTTAGCTAGTGACAGATCAAGTCACTGTAACTCAACACACAGATTTTGTACTTTGAGGTCTTCCAGGACTTATTGGTCGGTTGGCATGAATAAAGTTAAATAATGCAATTTTGCTGGCTCTCTCCCTGTCGCAGTGAGAACCCAAAGAACTTGGGCCTTGAGAATTCTTCTTCTCACTTCTCTACCTGTCCAGAGCAAAAGGATTTCAGCCTTAAAAATATAATCTTGGGTCCATTGGCTCCAGGCCTGCTGACTCAGAGATCTCAAGCAACTGGTTCCTCAGATCCTACGGCCCTAATTAGTTTATAATGAAGATGGTAATCGCCACAGAGATGAGGAAGTCCCCCTTCTCAGTGCTTGCTCCTCCTGGAGCTGAGTCACAAGGAAGGCAGGCATGTTCACATGGTTAGTGGAGAGCACAGAATTAAGAGTAGGACTGTCTTGTGCTCCAGCTGTCAGGACGGGGTGGGGTGGATCATAGCACAGACCTCCTGCCCTTGGCTTCCCTTTTCCAGCACCACAATTCTTGCATCAGGCACCGCATGTGACCTCCTCATGGGCTCGCCACCTGCCTCTCTCTCCTTTTGTTTCTTTGGAAATCACTTTGCACGGGTTTAACTGATTGAATTTCATGTGGTTTCATCAAATATATCTCTTTCTGTTCATAGACTTGTGGG
>CM053412.1:4284177-4325564 GCA_028644305.1 Xerus rutilus
CAGTGTGTGAGGTCCACACCTGCACTCACCTGCCAACCCAGCACTGTGTGAGGTCCACACCTGCACCCACCTGCCATCCCACAGTGCGTGAGGTCCACACCTGCACTCGCCTGCCTTTCCATCTCTCCACACCTGAGGGGCACTGTGCACAGAGGGTCTGGCCTGTGCATAAACACTGTCCATGGTGCACAGCTTGGAGGCCCCTCACTCTCCACCTGATCCCGGCAGCATCATGGCAAGTCCTCCTTGTCTGCGCTGAGGAGCAGCCCATAGGCTTGCCCTTCCCCTTTGCCACTCCTCCCAGTCCCCACATCCGAGATCATGAGTCTCCACAAAACTCTTGCCCCAAGGTTTGTCTCCTGGTCTGCTTTCTGGAAAAGGCAAGGGGATCATGGCCCTCAGGATTTGGGAATGGGCCACTCACAGGGTGACTGAGGCCAGAGTCTCTTTGCTCTGGGAAGTGGATGTGAGAGCCCTTGGTGTATAGGGATGTCCTTGTAGCCGAGGCTCCTAAAGTAGTGGTTTGGGAGTGGTACAGTATTCAGGGCCAGCAACGCTGTCAGAGCCTTGAAAGGCAGGGGTGCTGGTCACCAGGGCATTGTTATGCTGCTATCTGTTAGTGGGTCCCCGGAAGCCTGGAGAAAATGACAGGCTCCGCGTAGGTGACTACCCCTGAGGCTTACTGTGACAACCAGTGGGTCTCCAAAGTAGCATTCAAAATATTAGCTCCTATCTGTGGGCGCACATCAGAATAACACAATCTGAAGTCTGAATGATATCTCAGACCCACTCACCCCTACTATTAAGAATGAGAACCAAGCAGCAGATCTTTTAAGATCTTCGTGGGATTTCAGAGTTGAGACAGAATTAGGAATGCTTGAGGACCTTTCTCACCTGGACTGTAAGGGACTCATGATTTAATAATAAGGATAGCAGAGCTATAAAGGAGATTGAATTCAAGTCCCGAAATCAGTACCCTGATGAAAAAGAAACAGCATTCTGAGATGACACAAGTTGGGGACAGCCATGTTGATGGTCTTAAAGCCCTCACCTCCTAAGCCCTCAGTCCTACAGGAACAGCTGCAGCTCCCTCCCAGGAGGAGAGCACCCTCCACTCCCCCGAAGACTCTACAAAGGCATCACTGGAGGCAGGTGTGTGTGAGGGGCTTGGCTCCCTCAAGGGTGGCTCCACATTGCCACCAGCCCAGTGTTCAATGTCGGGATGCAGAAAAGAAGATTCAGGATTCTTCACCAGGAGGATGTAGTGGAATCACCCATCTGTCTGCACCGTTGGGAATGGGACCGGCATGGGAGGGACTCTGGAGGGTGTTGCACCGTCGCAGGCAGAATACAGCAGGGTGGGAAAGAGAGCGCATGGAGCAGAGACACCCTTCCCTGAAATGATGGCGCATCCTTGTAGGGACACTGGGAATGGGTCCCAAAGTACTGCTGGAATTCCCCCCCAAAGCCAAGACACACTGAGCCACTGCAGTAAATGAGTCAGAGTCCTGAACTATCTCAACATAGTGTTGAGAAGGAGATTAGAAGGAAGGATCAAGGTGACAGAGATGTGGAACAGCAGAAAATCTATCACCAGAGGACACACTCCAATAAAGCCTAAGAGAAACCTGGTGAGATGGACTAACACTGGTGTCACTAAGAGTCCTGGAGTAGCACCAGAGGATCCAAATGCAGGAAGAGAGAGATTCTGGTAAGGTTTCAGCTTCTAGGGGCTTGGAGCATCCTGTTTCTTCTGCTTTTATACGTTCACTTTCCCTTCTGTTAAGACAGAGGCTTTCACCTGGGAACACTCTGAAATGTGGAAGCAAAGCATTGCTTCAACCCATTTATCAGGCAACTCAAATGCTTCCAGCTTTGAAAGGTTCCCAGAATAAAACAGAGCTACACAGCAGGTCTAGCTGTGGAGCAAATTGCTGTCTTGTTCATGGCACGAGACTCAGAGAGTTTGAAGGTCCACAAGTGGCCTAGAGGAGGCACGAGGGGTAGAATTCTATTAAGCCCCCAATTCAAGAACCTGGGCAGATTCTTAGCATTCTGGAGCAAGGCTAAATCTTCTACTGCAGAGAATTACTTACCATTTGCAAAGCACCATGTTGCGGGGCCCTAAGGTGTGACTGGAGGTGTCCACCAGAGATGGAGTATTGTGAGACCCATCCAGTCAGGGGTGCCCACCAGGATCTGACCGTTATGAAATCTTTCATTTATAAGGCCAGGAATGTATACATCAAACCATTCTGCTCTGAAAATGGCCCATTAGAGATCACTTTTTTTTATTCTTTTAATGTCTTTAATATTAATATTTTCTGTCCAATAACAACTTTTTTTGTTACCTCAAATGCTGACATTGTTTTTAAAAATTTATTCTTTTTAGTTACACATGACAGTAGCATATATTTTGACATATTTATATAAACATGGAGTACATCTTATTCTGATTAGGATCCCAGTCTTGGGGTTGTACATGATGTGGAGATTCACCATGGTTTATTTGTATATCTACCTAGGAAAGTTAAGTCAGATAGATTCATTCCACTGTCTTTCTTATTCCAATTCCCACTCACTTCCCTTCATTCCCCTTTGTCTAATATACTGAACTTCTCTTCTTCCCTTCCCCATTGTTGTGAGTTAGCATCTGCACATCAGAGAGAACATCCGACCTTTGTTTTGTGGGGATTGGCTTATTTTGCTTAGCATAATAGTTTCCAGATCCATCTATTTTCTGGCAAATGTCATAAAATCATTCTTTTCTATGGCTGAATAATATTCCATTGTGTAGATACACCATATTTTCCTCATCCATTCATCTGTTGAAAGGCATATAGGTTGGTTCCATAGTTTAGCTATTGTGAATTGAGCTTTTAGAAATATTGATGTAGCTATGTTACTGCAGTGTGCTGTTTTAAAGTCCTTTGGGTATATACTGATGAGTGAGATGACTGGGTGGTTCCATTCCAGTTTTTCTGAGGAATAGAGATCACTCTTGAACAAGTCTAGAAACTCTGCCAGTTAAGTGAACAAGAGTCCCGCCTCCTACCTCATTTACCTCTGTAGTACCATCAACTCAATCTGTCGCTGTGGCCTCTGGCAGTTTTCCTTCTGTGCCCCATTTGCAGAGGAAGAAAGGTTTGGATGTGTTTTGAGATGAGTGAACATGGCGCACTGCTGCTGGAACTTGGAGTGCCACCACTGCACCACAGCCTCACTCATGGAGCCTCTAAAGAAAGTGGCAAAGTGAATCCCCCTACTGGGCAGTATCAAGGTGATCTCAGTTACTCACGTTGAGTGCAGTAAAAATGCTCTGGGGTGGATATATAGGTAGATGCCTGGCCTCTGTTGAATGGCATGGATCTTTGAAAGGGACCTGGAAGGGGAAGAAGAGACACAGGTAAATTTAGGAAGAAGAATGTGAATGATTCCTGGCAGTGGAACACAATGTAAGCATCTTTATGAAGGGCTGGCACCACCAGAGAGCATGGCAGAGGGAATTTGGCTCCAGTGGACAATGTGACCCTCCCAAGGACATCAGCTAGCCTCTGTTCTTGGCTCCAGTGGTTGAGCAGTGAGCCCATGGATGGAGTGATCAAAGCGCCAGGCCAGACACAAGCTGTACTCCATGGTCCCCCAAGCCCCAAGTTGGAATCAGCGATCACCACTGCTGCAAGAACAGCCCCTTAACAGCAAAGTCTGACAGTACTCTCTCTCAAGGACCAGCCAGACGCTCGGGGCAGGTGTGTACAGCAGGTCCATTTTGCCCCAGTTAAGGTAACTAACCATTATTTGCTTACTATGCCCTCCATTTCTGCTGACATCCATCCCAGGGTACCTCGCCCACTTGCATCAGATCCAACACAGTATTGCTTCTGACCCAAGGACCTGTGCTAAGGCAAAAGTGAGGACCTTTGATATACCATTAGCATATACTGCATTGCTCCCAAGCAGAATGGAGCAGTGGCCAGCTAAGGCTCTTACCTCAAGGGGTATTCGGCACTAATGCCCCGCAGTGTTGAAGCGCTATCCTCCTGCAGATGGCGTGTGTCCTTAGCCAATGGCCATGTCCCAAGAGTACTATATAATTCCAGGAACTTGTGATTCTGCTGGTTTTGGAATCTGTGTTCTAAATCTCCACAAACTTTAAGATCTTTTGGTATAAAATTTGAAGGAACTTGTAGAAGTGGTGGTAGGGGGAGAAATGTTTTGCCCAAGAAACAATGAAATGTTTGAACTTGAAAATATCAGCATGCTGGTGGAATTCTGGGGTTGGTGAGTGTAACCAATTCTGCTAAACAGGAAGATCCATGACTGCTGTTCCACAATGCTGGTCTTCGACTTATTTCTTGATGCTTCCAGTTTTATTGTAACTACAAATGGTGAGAATAATCAACTATGAACTGATTAGGGTTCAGCAACTGAGAGCTCAGACATCTTGAGGTTAAGGGTCTAAGTCTCTCTGAGATGGAAGCAATTTGAACAGGTGTGAGGGAATCTGGGAGATATAGAATGGAAGACAGTGGATATGGCTTGTGATCTGGGACCTGTGAGCAGTGAGACTTTAGCTTGTCTAACACATCTGCCTCCACTAGATCTTTTGAGGAAGGAGATCAGTCATCAACTTGAAGGCTGTTTATTGTACTAAGCCTGGTGAAAGATGTGTGGATCTGAGTGGTCTTGCCGTGGACTGGAGCAGACACCACTGAGCCAAACCTCTCCTGCTCCTGGACCACCCTTTACTCCAGCTGTTTCCATGGTAATCAGCCTCCTGAGATGTAACCTGAGGGCACCTCATCTCAGGTGCACAGTGGATTCCTCACCCTCTGCCCCAGGCTTTCTCTGATCTCAAGAGGATACTTGACTTGTAAGGGAAAAAATGCCCTGTACCAAATTCTTTACCAAAAGAAGCCTGAAGCCAGTGGAGAAACTGTCACTTCTTTTGGACATGGGGCACATTGTAGAGAGGGACCTTGTGGTCCTCAGCCTGGGGGCCCACTGTGTGACACCTGGGTGGTGCAAATGTCAGTGCCGTTCACTCCTTTCTATTTCAAGCTTGCAGTCTCATCTCCTGTTCCCTGGGGTCACTTCCAACACAGCCTCCCTGGGCTTAGGCTTTGCTCGTATGGAACAGCTGGAGAAGCCTGGTATAGGTGCTGACCTTCTCCCCTTGGAGCCTCACTTTCTTTTGTTAATAACTTCAGTAGTTATAGTCTAGTCTCAGGGACAGAAGTCATTCTAATTTTCCTCTTATCTCTTGCTGCATTTCCAATCACTATCTCTGCTACAGGTTGAATTACGTCCTCTCTTCTCTAAGTATCCCCAATCCCCCAACATTATTTATTCAGAGACAATAACCTAAAGAAAGTAATTCAAGTTCAATGAGGTCATGAGAGTGGAGTCCTGATCCTCTAGGACTAATGTCCTTACATGTCAAGAAGAGACACCACAACTGGGTCTCCAGGCCCACAGAGCAGGGGCCACATAAGGAGTTGCAGGAAGTTCCACAGCCAGGAATCCTCTTCAGAAACCACACCTTGATTGTGGACTCCAGCTTCTGGAATGTGAGGCGCCCATTCCTGTTCTTAGGTTGTGGTGTTCTGGTACAGCAATCCACGCTGACGAACACACCCTGTCTTCCAATCAATTTTCTTTTCTCTTGTGTCAAAGCTAACCTTTACCCCATAGGCTTTTTATTTAGTAAGTATATTTACCCCATAGGCTTTTTATTTTAGTTAGTATATTTAAATTTCCATATTTTAAAATCATCTCTATTTTATAGATATTTTTTCCCTGATTTTGATTGTTCCATTCTGTTCATAGTGTGGTTCTTTTATTTGACGATGTTCAATATGAAGTTTGTCTGTTGCAAAATTCCACTCCAGTGAAATGCTGCTGGTAATATTATGGCTGTCTCTTTTAGCGTTAGGTTTCTATGTGTGTTTAGGTTTTCCAGTAGGGATTTTGTAAAGTCAGTCAGAATATATATATGAAAAGTTTACGCAAACCAGAAACTGGACTTTCCTCCTGTTTGTTCTCATCCAATATTCTGGCTCAGGATTTCTATTTCTAGACTCTGTTCTACCCTAGACATTGTCTCCTTGGAACTTTGGATAGGGCAAAGGGGAGTGTGGGGAGAGGAGAGGGCAGGAGTAGGAAAGATGGTGGAATGAGATGGACATCACTACCCTAGGCACGTGTATGATAGCATGAGTGGTGTGAGTCTACATCATGTACAACCAGAGAAATGAGAAGTTGTGGTCCATCTGTGTACAATAAACCAAAATTCATTCTACTGTCATGTATAGCCAACTAGAACAAATAAAAAAAATAAAGAAATTGTCTCCTCGGGGAGCATTGATCTCTGGTTTCTAACCTGGCAACACTCCCAGCTCTGCTTTTTGCTGAATCATGACTTGACAACATAAGATCTATGGGACTTCTTGGCTTCCATCCAGTGCTGACATTTAAACCCATGACGATGGTGACATGGGCAGGTCTCACCTGCTCCACATCAGCTCACAGTTGCCAGCTTGATCTGACTCTGATACCTAAGGGAGCAGGGGAAAGTAGTGACTATTTTCTCTGTTACTATTTCCCATCACTCAGAGAATGTTCCTTAGTGTGGGGACCCACTGGCTCCCTCCAGATGTGGTGCCTAGTTTGTGTGGGATGGCATTTGCCCGCTCTAAACTCAGCCTGCTCACACCCAGGCTTGGAATGTTTCCCTGCCACGGAGTGTAGAAGGTACTTCTGCCTCAAAAGAACTGGACCAGTACCAAGTCAATCTTGCACTACTGGCCTCTGCTCCCTTAGGTATCAGAGTCAGATCAGGGCAGCGACTGTGAGCTGATGGGGAGCAAGTGAGACCTGCCCATGGCTTTAATGTCATGGGTTTAAATGTCAGCACTGGATGGGAGCCAAGAAGTCCTATAGATTTTATGAGGTCAAGTTATGATTCAGCCAAAAGCAGGGCTGGGGATGTTGCCAGATTAGAATCCAGAGACCAATGTTCCCTGAGGAGACAATTTCTATGATAGACCTGAGTCCAGAACTAGATATCCTGAGCCAGGACAGTGGATGAGAACAAACAGGAGGAAGTTCCAATTCTGCACTGGAGTCTTGGGCCAAGGAAGGCCAGTGGACAGTAGGCCCAGTGGGTCACTGAGGCTGCTGTTCTGGCTAACTGTCCTGGTCCAGCTGGAGCTGCGACGGCCTGCACAGAGGTGGCGGTGACGGCAATAGCAGAGGTGGTACTGGTAGCATCAACTTTCCTTCACATTTGCCCCGTGAACCTTAGAGCGGCTCTAACCTATGAGCTCCAGTGCTACTGTGTGCCCATTTTACCAAGGAGTAAATCCAGGCAAAGAGCACTTAGGGGACTTGCTCAAGCTTACATAGCTAGTAAGAAGAAAACTGATTGGAACCCATCCTACATTCTCAGGAACTTCATGGATTTTTTAGTACTGTGAGATTTGTGTTTTAGCATCCTAGAGTTTGCAGTGGCCCCTCTATTGGAGTCCAAGTATTCAGCTTCTGGATCCTGTATAGCTTCCCATTTGTGTTAGTCAGGTTTTTGTCACTGTGACCAAAATACCTAACAAGAACCATGTAGAAGAATAATAGTTTATTTTGCTTCATAGTTTCAGAAGTTCAGTTCATGGTCAACCAACTCTATTGCTCTGGGCCTGAGATGAGACAGAATATCGTGGTGGAGGTGTAAGGAGTAGGAAGGCTACTCTGCTCAGGGAAATCAGGAAGAGGGGAGGGAAAGAGAGAAGGAGGGGGGAGGGGAGAGAGAAAGAGAGAGAGATACATAATCTACATAATCCCAAAGGACACACCTCCAGTGACCTGCTTCCTCCAGTCATAATCTACTGTCTATAGTTACCAACTATCACAGTAGTCCTTTCAATTTATTACTCCATCAAATGGATAAATCCACTGCTTAAGTTGCAGTTCTCATAATCTAATCATTTGACCTCTAAATGTTCCTGTTTATACATGAACTTTCAGGGGACACCTCATAACCAAATCATAACATTATACCCCTGGCCCCCTAAAACTTATGTCCATCTCACAGTGTAAAATGCATCGTCAATTTCCAGTGCTTTCCATAGTCTTAACATTTCCAGCACTTTCCAAAAGTGCAAGTCTAAAATCTCTGTTGAAACTTAAAGCAAATTCTTAGCTGTGAGTCCCTATAACAAATCAAAAGCAAGTTACAAACATACAATATAAAATAGCACAGAGTAAATATTTTCATTCTAAAAAGGAGGAATGGGGAATAGAAAGAAGGGATGGAATCAAAATAAGACTGAAACCCCGATGGGCAAAGAAGTCCTATAGCTCCACGTCTGGCATCTGGGGCACAAGACAGGGAGACGTGATCTTCAAAGGGCAGCTCTGTCCCTTTGGTCTTGCTGGTTGAAGCCAACACGGCCTCTCTGAAGCTGGCTCTGTTTGCAACCAGCAACTTTTCTTAGCAAATGGTCCGTGTTAATGTTATCTCTTAATTCTGGAGGTTCTCCAGTGCAACTGTAGCTTCCTTCTGACAGCTTCATGCATTGCCCTCTCAGGGGCTACCCTCATGGATTATGACACCATTACACTTTGCCTGGCCTTCTAGACCTTCTTTAAAATCTGATTAAGTCTATCTGGCCCCATCTCCAGGATCCTGCATTCTTTCAGAACCATCACTGTGTGGATGATGTGAGGCTCTGTTGCCAGCTCAAGCAGTAGATGTACCCTCTCAGACCATGGCTGTAGTGTCTTCTAAATGACTGAGCAGCCAAGCATGGTGAAACTAATCCTGAAGGAACAGCTTCCTGGTCAGCCATGGGTGAATATGGTGCCTCCACAAAATCTTCTCAAAGGAGTTTTTATTTTTACACCCTTAAGCCTATGATGGGTGTGGTCTTGCTGATTATTGAGATCCCCTCAAGATGTCTTTCTTATCATCTCTGGGCAAAGTAGTTACCTTCTTTTTATTGGCAGTAAGCTCTTTAGGAATCACAATTGGCCCCAATTTTACATGTGTTTTTCTGACCAAATTGCAAATTTCAAAAATTTATTTTCTCTGCTTTCTTTTCCCAATTCTTACAGAAAACCTGGCTAAAATCTCCCAGTTACATCCATACTATTGCCTGAATGCTGTGATGCCTTGAAATTTCCTATGCCAGAATAATGAGTCCACCACCTTTAAATGTGGCCTCACACATGGTCTCAGGGCACGGACAAAATGCAGGCAAGTTCTTTGCCAGAATGTAACATGCGTGATCTCTAGCCTATTTCCCAGTAGAGTGCTTGTTCCCTCTGAAACCTCATTAGCACAGTCTTTGCTGTCTGCTTTCCTACCAGCATTCTGGTCTTCTGAGCTCACATTCATTAAGCTCTGTTTACAATATTCTAAGCCTTCTCCAGCATGCATCTTCAAATGTTTTCAAATGCCTCCCACAAGCCAGTTCCAGAAGTTTCTGAACTACATGCTCAGGTTAGTCACAGCACTGACCCCACTTCTCGGTACTAATTTCTGTGTTAGTTACTTTTCATTGCTGTGACCAAAATACTTAACAACAACTTAGAGGAGGAAAAGTTTATTTTGGGCTCACTGTTTCTTATTAACAAAAGGACTGCAGCACAGTCTCTTTCTCTTCTGTTTGGAAACTAAAGATGGAATGTCTTTCTTTAAGGCTGTTCTCACACCAACAGGGTACTCCTTCCCTTGCTGGTGACTCCAGTTTCCCAAGGTGATACCAGTAATGGGAAGTCCAGAGTTCTGTGGATGACAATGACAGTAGTTCAGAGTGATTCATCCACTCTCTGTCCCTGCCTCCCCTTCTTTGTGGTGGTCCCAGATGATGTGGGCACTGCCTCGGTGACTTTGGTGGTCGCCTTGCTGCAGAGTTGTGCTGGGGATTCTCCACTGTGAGGGCTGTGTGTGCTTCTGCTCCATCCACCTCTTACCATCGCTGCTGCTTCTGCATTCAGGAGAAAGCTCCTCCAAGTGCAAGAGTCCTCTGACAGGCCGGGATGAGGTTGGTTTTCCTGCCTTGCAAAGGGCCTGACATTTCCGGTTTTACAGCCTCCCCCCCACCCCCAGGGTATGGGACCAGTTCCTGAGAGGCTGTGTGAGCAGTAGCTATGTGGCGAGTAGGCCCAGCCTTCCTAACTAGCAGCCACCACCCCCAATGGGGCCAGTTCCTCTGATGCTCACCCTGTGTTGCCATTTCTTGCCTCTCTTTGTCAAGGGATGGCTATCTTCCATGATCTTTGGATCTAATACCTCAAACACTAATTTTGAATTCTAAGTCTTCAGGCTTTCTTGCCACTTTCTCCTGAAAGTAGTGCTTATGGAATCCTTTTTCTCCATTCCAGGGGGACAGTGTCATGCCACACACTTTTGACCATGTTTGTCTTTCTTCTAATGAATGCTGAAGGTAAAGAAACGCAGCATGTTATCTCAGACACAGAAATCAGTGAGAATCCCATTGGACTAGGCCTTGCCCAGTCAGAACAGGGCTGAGTCTAATGCAGACGCACTTCCATATTCTCCACCATATTTCACAGTGTCCAGATTTTGTTCCTGTATCAGTCAGTCAGGAAATGACTATTTCCAAAGAACTCTGACAATGTCCTGAGAGATAACTTACTGAATCAGAAATTCAGAGGCATGTGGAGGTCCAAGGATGGAAGCACCAGACACAGGGCTCACAGAGCAGCTGTACCTGGGCTCTGGAAAGCATGTCTTTTGAAATAAAGATCACAATGTGAGAGTAGGGTGGGGGAGGCATCCTCCTGCTTCTTGGACACATACAGCATTTGCATAGGGTCCCTGTGGTCAGGTGCCTCTGGGTATCTTTTGCCTTCATTAACTCTTGACCTCAGCTTGGTCACATTTGACCACCAGCACCCAGTGAACAACAGGAAGACATTGCTCTGGATTCATTTTTGATGCCTCTTCTCAAAGCAAATAGTCAGCCTGAGGCTGCTCCTCAGAACTGCTGAATTTGCTGGTAAGAGAAATGAAATAGCTGCTTGAGCCAGAAGGGATCCCTAGAAGTGCTCTGACCTCTAAACAGCAACATGCAGGGTCTTTCACACTCACTTCTAGAAAACTCTAAGGAACATAGATGATGTCAAAAGTGTCCTCAGGTGAATTTCCAATCTCCCCTCTGACCCTGTCTTTTACTACCCATCACAGGTGTGGGGACACAGAAGGAATCCTTGGCTTTACAGAACCTGCTCTTGGCTTTCCTGCTTCATCCAAATTGCCTCACTGTACACATGGAGACTATTTCACTAGAGCAAAATTCCAGGATATGAATCTCCGCTTTTCTGCTTTCTGTGACTTTACCTTTTGTCTCTTTGATGAATGAAATGTCTGGTTCTGAGAGTGCTTTGAGAGTCTCTTTGCATGTTAAGGGTTGGGAAGGTGAGTGTGAAGGGGGCAGCTGCACAGGGTGAGGTGGGGATGCGCATCATCTCCCACAGGGCCAGGAGGCAGCATGTTAGAAACATCTAAGGAGGTCTTTGATCTATGGCAGGCATCAATACCATTACAGTTGGGATGATTTCCAGCATCTCTCATAACTGGGACCTAGTTTTGAAATGTTTCCATCTTTTGACTTTTCCTTGCCCACCTCCTGTCATAGAAAGGGATAAAAACATCAGCACAGCTGTGGACACAGAGCAAGCTAGGGGTGAAGGCAACCACTTGGTGCAGACAGATCAAGGGAAGGGGAGGCTGGAGGAGGAGGCCAATCAGGGGCCAGCAGGGGCCAGAGACTACCATGGGCAGGGGGGACAAAGAGAGGTCGAGTTCAAGTCCAAGCGACACCAAGGAGAGCTACAGCTCAGTGAGGCAGGTCTCTGTGGGTGAAGAAAGGAAGCAGCTGACCTTGAGCATGCTCAGGGATGCAGAGTGCATGTCCTCAGCTCTGAGCATCTCCAAACCCTGCTCCCTGGCAGGTCCGTGGGGCATGATGTCCCCATGGAGCTGCAGGTGGAGGGGCAGGGCAGGCCTGACTGCACAGTTGACAGCAAATATGAGGCTACTTGGGGGCCACTGACTGGGCCTGCCTCTGCCACTTGCCTTCTAGAATCCTGTGTAGAGGTGGCAAATGTATGCCCTGTGTGCCACTTCTAGGCCCAATGGAAACAACAGTCACCAAGGCAGCAGAGCAGAGTGGTCAAGATCATGGGTTCTTGATGCAGAACCTGTTAGAACCTGCTCTGCCTCTAACAGGTAGTGGGCAGGTGAACCGAGCAAGGAGCTTTGTAAAACAAGACTCTTCACCTGCAAACACCTCTCCTGAAGCTTTCCATGAGGAGTGCATGAAAGATTTCGATGAGGAGTATGTATAAGATATTTAGCCCAGGGCCTGGCACAGGGTTTGTTCTCAAAAAATAGTTCCACTAATAATTACATATTTTTAAAAAGTTTAACATGTGAATTCAGAAATAGCAAAATCATTACTAGCATCCTTCGTTATTTCCTGCTGAACAGTGAAGCATTAACTCTACCCCAAGAGAGGTCCTGCCTTTTCCATGGCATGGGAACCTAAGCTTAAAACCCCTTGGGATTTCTAGAGAGATAGGAGTGACCTTGTTACTGCTGGTGGGCCCCTTGACCTCACCTGACACTGCTGCTAAGTAGGCGACACAGTAGTGCGGGCTGGCCTGGTAGAAGACCAGCCGTGTGATGTGAGGGTTGGAGATTTTGATCATTCAGTCAGTTGTGCCTATGTGACGCGCTCCAATAACAGCTGTGGATACCAAGCTCAGGTGATCCTCCCAGGTTGCTGATTTTCCATGTGGATTGTCATACAGAAACTGTAAAGTCACCGGATGCCTTTTGGTTTTTCTGGGTCCTGAACTCCTCCGTAGGTGCCTCTCTATTTGGTTGACTCTGATTGCATATATTAACACTATGACCCTGATTATAGCCCTTTCTTGAGTTCTGGGAGTCATGCCAGCAAGTTGACAAACCTGAGGGAGTCCAGGGGAGCCCCTGAATGGTAGCTGGTGGTCTGAAGTCAGGAGCCCCAGTGGACCTCGTGGCTGGCGTCAAAAGTCTTGGGCAGACTCGTGCCTCTGACTCTGCCTCCGCTTGGCTCTGGGTGCCTGCTGATCCCAGGAAGAGTGCCAGGGTCCTGGGTTTTCAAAGCAGTACCCAGGCAGCCAGTGCACCAGTTGGAGTCACACTTGAGTGACACTCTCTTAGAAGTTGCCTGCTCAAAATGCTCCTGAGGGTGTCCACCTGCTGTGGTGTCATCTGCGTGTTCTAAAACCACACCACACCCACGCAGTCATAAACTTAGGACTTCTTCCTGTGTGAGGGACACCTCAGTTCTTCCCGAGTTCCGGGAAGCACGTGCTCCTCTGTCTGTACGGTCCGCCAGCAGGCTGGATGAATGGCAAGTGCTGCTAGGATGTCTGCACCGTGTGGGCAGCTGGCTGCTGGTCGTCTGGCCAGCTCGAGCATCCTGTATGGCTGTGGGTGCCACTCCTCTGCTCCCATGTCAGCCCCTCCATTTCTGACACTGTGAATGCAGGACCTGGGTTTGTCCTGTGGTGGAGAGTGCAGGGGTGCTCCAAATGCCCCTGAGTTCATTTCCTGGCTTCCCCTGAGTTGAGATTTGGGCCATGTGGGTGTGGTGTTCCTGAGGGGTCTGAGTGCCCCACATGGTGCAGTTCCACAACAGGGAAGTCCCTGGAGGCTCTGTCCCTGAGCATCTGTGTGGGGCAGGGGCCACATAGACACGTTTGGGACATGCAGTATGAGGGACAAATACTTGTTTTCTTTGGAGATTCCGGGTCGTGGTTGGTTTTGTTACTACAGGGTGATCCCCATGGTCAGTGGACTCTGCCTGCTGGTCCTCTGTCTGTCCCCACACCTTCCATTCCTCACTGTGACTGGAGTTTGGTAAAATCAAAGACAGGATTTGTTATTGATCATGGCTAAACCGAGAAAAGGGAATGAAATTCTTATACTCGGGTTATGCTTCAGCTATATTGCAACCAAGTTCGAGAAAAATCTGTTTAAAATATCAGCTTTCCATGTGTTTGGAAGGACAACTGTGGAATGGTAAGCATCTCCCAGTCTTGGCTTACTGACCAATGGGACTGGATAATTCATTGTGGGAAGGTTTCCTGTATGCTGTGGGATATCTAGCAGAGTTCCTGACCCCCACACGCCAGATGTCAGTAGAGCACACCCCAAATGTGACAATCGGAAACATCTTCAGATATTGCCAATGCTCCTGGGACAATATTGTCTCTGGCTGAGGGCTACAGGCTCAGGCTGCTCTGGCTGAGAACTGGAGGGCTGGACTGTGGCCTCCTGCTGTGGTTAGTGGCTCTTTGATCGTTGGTAACCAGAACCATGGGAGCTCTAGTTTCTTGCTGTATGAAACTCAAATACTAATCACTTTAAAATATTCATACATTCACACACCATGTTTTGTGAGCTATAAAGCACTGTGCAGATGTAAGTTGAGGTTTTCAATTTGGGTTCTTCACAGAAAACACTCACAGTGTGGGAAGTGTGTGCTTCGTGCAGGCCTCATCGGTTGGGGGTCCGGGAGGGCCGACTCAGAGCTGGTGTCTCATGGCCGCCACACTTGGTGGGAACTTTCCCTCTTAGTCCTTCCTGTCCCTGTCGAGGGCAGTGCTTTACCTGTATCTGTTCTTCCTACTTCTCCCACCACCTCTGCCGCAGGAAGCAGCAGTATCCCCAAGGCCATTAGCCATGGCCTTTGCTCGTTGGCATCCTCCACGCCTGAGTGACTGGACACTTCTGCTCAGTCTGAAGGCACTTGTTTCTCCAACTCTAAAAAGCATCACACCTCGTGGCTTCAGGCTTTGTCCCAGCCACCTGCAAAGGCTAGAAGACAATCTGATGAGCAGGCTGAAGGCGGAGATAGAAAAAGCCAGTGGTGGTCACACTCCTCCCGAGAGCCCTGTGAGGGCAGTGTGATCAGGATTCCCTCGCCACGCTCCGGCTCCTCCCACCACTGCCCACAGGGTCCCCTGCACTGTCGATAGCTTCAGCCCTCCCAGTGGGCCTAGACTGGTGCCTTATTGCAGTTTTAAGAAGGAATTCTTAGAGACATGCTACTCAACCTAAGGAAAAATGGATCACTGGTTAAAGAATGTGATGCGAGACCTCGTGGAGCGTCTTCCAGGAGAGAGGGGCACACAGGCACCAAGCCTCGCTTCACAGCAGTGCACCGCTGATGTCCTGTCCACTCTGTCACCCTCAGCACTCCCAGCTCTCCAGGGCTTGAGGCTCACTTTCCACTCTTGGGAGGAAGGAGCAGACTTGGCAGACTTTGGAAACATTTAATAGCCTACCTCAAAGCTCATATTTGTGCAGTGTTGGCTCATGCCTTAGCATGTAGGTGGCTGCAGATTTCTTCCCATACTGGCACTGATACGGAGAATTATTTATGTCTTTGGCAGGGAGAGGACATATGCAGAGGGTGGGTTGGGAGATGGGAGAAGTTAAGGGGATGCCTGAGCATACTTGGGGATTTCTGTGGGAAAGAAATGAATTGAACCCGGGCTGCTGACCCCAATTCAGTGCTGAGTTCCCTAGCTATGGATGGCTCTGGAGGTTGTTGATGTAATTGTGCACCATTTGACTGTAGACACACAGAATGTCTGTAAGAGAGGAAGTCCACCATGCTCTCTCATCTGCTTTTCTAATGCTTTATATCCACACTCGTCAGACAGTCCCTATATTTCTAGATTCACTGATTCTGGTAACCCTTTAGTCACTAGTTCAAGATCACACAGAGGATGAAGCCAGAACAAAAGTACAGGTTTGGTGCTCTTTGAGCCCTACAGAAAGTGTGATGTGATGTATTTCCTTGAGGGTCTTTTGTGGATGGTTTGGGTCTGATTCTGTGATGAGTCTTCTATTCTACTGCCCCCAGCACGGGCCCCAAGATAGACGCGATGCGTGCAGTCTCATGAGTGACAACGTCAATGGCGACTCACCAGCCTGAGACAGGCACTGCCGTGGTAGAGGAGACTGACTCATAGGCAGGAGAAGTGTCCTGTCCCAGGAGGGTGGACTCAAAGCCCAGGCTGCACAGCACATTAACCATTTTGTCTGTTATTAGGCCTTGCTCTTTATGAATATGAAAGTAAACACACTGAGAGTGACCTTTTAAAAAGTAAGTCACCCCAGGTCAGTGCCCCGAAGCACATTCGAAGACAATCCACACTTCTCACCATGGCAGCATGGCCCAGCGTGACCGGCCTGGCTTCCTCTCTCATCCAGGTCCAGGTGTATACAGTGGTCTTTCTTCTGACCGTTGGGTCCATCCTGCTTGCTCCGGCCTGGGGTCTTTGTCCCAGGTCTTCACTGATTTCCCTCCCTTCGCGCAGGTCCCTGCTCAAGGGCACCTCCTCCCAGGGCACACCTCTCAACAGTCACCTCTCAGTGACAGCCTGCCCTGCAGCCCTGTCCTCTTTGCTGTGTTCATGAACAATCGACCTTGTTGATTGGCTTGTCCATCTCGCTTGCTCCCGGCCCTGGAACGCACACTTCAGGGCTGGTCTTTTTTACCCCGTCAGTCCCCACACAGAGCAGCCTCTGGCGTGTGGCAGGGGCTTCCTTCGTGTTTGCTGACTGGGGGAGGGATCTCGAGGGCTACTGTCCTCCGAGAGCAGCTACTCTCTCCAAGTTGCTCTGCACTAAGGCCCCTTCTCATCCGCTCTATTGTCACGCAGTCAGATGTCCACACGGATTGCATGCACGCTGGCATGCTGGACACTTTCACATAAATGACATCGCAGCATACATAACCTTTCGCCACTTGCTTTTCTTTTCTGATCCCCAGGTGTTTTCAGAATTGATCCGTGTTGGTACTTACATTTGTGGTGCATTAACCATTAACTTAACTGTGATTCAGTTTTGTTGAAAGAATAAACCACTATTTATTCATTGACTCCCCTACAGGGCGACACATCATTGTTTTTTTTTTTTTTTACTATTTTTGGTGGGGAGCAGTCTCTATGCCCTTGAGACTTCCTTCTGGTCAGACCCACAGAAGCTGAACCGCGAGACTGCACCTTCTTTCCTGTGCCCCTTCCGACTTGCCCGGTGTATCAGGTGGCCCACAGCGGCTTCCCCCTCCTTCTGGGGCTCGGGGATTTCGTGTCCTGCATCCTGGTGAGCCTTTGTACTCATCGTGTTCTCCTTTCTCCCACCTGGCAGTGTCTTGTGTGTTCACTTGTGTTTTGTCCTGCACGTCCCAGGTTAGGGCCAGTGTCACCCTTGTCCCTGGGCTGTTGGCCCTTCAAGTGTCTTTCCTTCGAGTTGCTTCTTCACATACCTTCCTGTTTGGCTCTTGGATTGTCAATTTCTTATAGGTTTGAAGAGTTCTTATAAAATTTCTATAAAAATCTTTTATTGTTTAATCACATTACACTTGTATCTCAGTCAATAGTTTTCAATTTATTTATGGTATATTTTAATCTACATATTTTATATTTAATATTGTCCTTCATATTTGACTTTTTGTACATATTTTAAAGAAATTGCCCTGATTTTATAAAAAAAATGTTATTTTATATTTCCTCTTAAAGTTTGCTTTCTACAGACTTTATTTTACTTTGATTTTTGATATTTTAGGAGATAGAAATCTAATTTGCTTTTCATACAGAGAGTCACATGAGGTCAGGGCCATTTTTACAAACTGAGTTTTGTGTTTTGAGTATGTGACACGCTCACCTGGTTTGAGAACCTGAATAATACTAGGGAACACACAGAGCTGTCTTGTTCCTACCACGTGCCCTCTACTCTCTTCCCTCCACACAGGCAGCTGGTCCTTATGTAGCAGGCCATCTTTCTCTGTGCAGATAAAGCAAATAGGAAGAGAGATTCTTACTTCCCCTCCCTATAGTGCTAGTAGCCCGTACACAGGGTTGTTCTGGGAGCACTTCTGTAGGAGCACACAGGGAGCTCGGTTCCTTCCAGCAGCTTCCCGTGCACAGTCAGTTGGTCCTCTCCAGGCTTTCTCTAGTTATCATATTCCCTGCTGCCACAAAAGCCTTCTGCACACATCATTTCCTCTGTGACAAATCCCCAGAAGTGGGATTGTGGGTTAAAGGGTACGTGCATATGCATCTCGAATTATGGTAGATGTTGCTGATTAGCCTCTGAAGCTGGGCAAGCACTCCACTTTCTATCAGGACTGCACCAGAGTCTCTCTCTGCACAGGCTTGTCAATAGTAGGTTGTCAATTTGGTAAATTTTTGACAGGGGAGAAATGGTTTCAAGGGTATTCTTTGCATTTTCATTATTTTATTCCCCATTTTAGATTTTGATTTTAAATTAATTTTAACTAGAATTGAACGTAACTAGAGCTTAGGTTCAACCTCTACAGTTGCACAACGTTAGGTCAGTGTACATTTTACACGTGTGTGTGTGCTTTTGTGTTTTTACTCTCAGGTACAGCAGCACATCAGCATTACAACAGGTGGCCCTCCCTGGCCTGTCTCAATCAGTGCACCCCAATGAAAGTATCACCGTTTGGAGTTCTGTCATCACATGCTAGTTGGGCCTAATTTTGATTTTTATGTTTGTTTTGAATTATAGCACATATCTTCTCTTGGGTAAGCTTTCTTCCATTCACATTGTGTCTAATGTCTGGGAGGGTCTTCTGTGTTCTATACGTATCAGTTGCTTGTTTCTTTTCCTGGTTGTGTGGCATTTGGTGGCCTGAACATTGCCATTTACTTAAGCATTCTGTGTTGGTAGACATTTCATTTGTTCCCAATTTGGAATGTTATGAATGAATATTCATAATTTATTATTATTTTTGTGCATATCCTGTGGTGAGGTGATTGATTTTGTTGGTTGTATACCCAAGAGTGGAACTGGCAGGTTATACTAGGCTTTGACATGCTGCCAAAAAGTGTTCATAATATTAGTAAGAACATGAGGGTCCCGAGGTGTTATTTTGCTCTGAGGTGATTTTTTAGAGCACAGCATTAGTCAGAGTTTCAGCAGTTTGGGGGCTTGGTGTCTGACTCCCCATTCCCACAGAGTAATGTGAAGAGGGAAGATGTCCTAGACGTGCAGAGGGCAGTTGTGAGGGGAGGGGCCCTGACCTGAGCCAAACTGGACCCTGGATGTTGGATAGGCAGCACACTACCCTGGGCTCCAGAAGCAGACACCCTCTCCAAATCTGGTTATGCAACCAAGGGGACTTAGGGTCTCACCTGCAAGACGTGGAAATGAGAACCCAGGAAGAATCACACATGCCATGTGTTAGGTGATACTTCCAGTAGTTTCTGTTTGGAAATCAGAATATTCTTATTTATATTTAGTTAACTAAGAGGAATAAAGAGGAGATTCAGTGCTGGATTTTATCAAATACTTTCCTGTCGCAGTTGGGAGTTGATGGTGGGGTTCTTCCAGCTCATCTGTTCATGTGAACGTCACTGACGTGGTTTCTGCTGTTGAGTTGTCCTTGCTCTCCCATGGCAAACCCTACAGACTCCACCTTAAGAAACTAATTGCTAGATTGTTACTAATATGTAAGTTACCATTTTTGCTCTTATATTTGAAAGTGAGATGCCTTCCTCATATGGCCCTTGCCTTTTTTTTTTTTTTTAAAGTTTCAAAGTCGTTGGAATAGCACGTGAGCTGGGGAGGTCTGCAGAATCCCTGGCTGGGTTAAACCTTGAAGAGGCATGCAAGCTTCTAGAACCCCTCCACCCTCACTCAGCAACTAACCTGTGCTGCTGATCTGACTGATCTCACGTGCAAGATGTATTCACTCGTCTAGAGTAAAATCATGAGGACAGAATTTTAGCCCTTGTACTACTCACAAGTAATTTTTCTTGACATTTCTTTTTATCACTTTCAGTGACACAATGAAGGCTTCTAGAAACCCATTAGACAACCATTGCTGATTTCTGGAAGCTTCCCTTTTTGATGGATCGTATGTCCCATGGATTCTCAGCCTGCCTCAAGTTAGCATTGATAGTTTCTGCTTAATATGCCTCCATGGCAAGATGCCTGGCATCGAAGGGCTTCTGCATCTCGTGGCACTGGGGAGACTTAGGGTGATTTTCAGGGTGAATTGAGAGCAGCTGTCCTGATGGAAGGTCAGTGGCAGTTCTGGAGCACATGCTGTCATTTGCTGAACAAAAGCCATCCCACATGGTGTTGCCACTCTTCTTACTTCTGCATCTGCCCTGCAGGTGTACTGTCCTCTACAGTCAAAACAGACCCCAGCCCTGCAACGCTTTGTTTTTAACACATTAATCAAACAGCATTCTCAGAAATCTTCCCTGATGTGGAGCTGTGTGAGTTGATCTCAGGTGTTTTGTCATTAATATTGGCTACATACAGCAGAGAAGGGCCATCTTCCTAAAGCCGCAGGTCAAATTATTTTGTATTTTCAGTCTGAACTTCAGGAGGCACCCTCACTCACTCCTCAGTCCAGTGAATGGCGCAGGATGAACATCTTCTCGAGTTGATAGATGAGTGCTGTGCAGGCTCATGCTTTGTAACAAATGTACCTTCTTGTGGGGAATATTGATAATGCAGGAGGCTAGACATGTGTGCAGGCCAAGGGTCTCAGGGGAATCTCTGTAACTGCCTTTAAATTTTACGGTGAATCTAAATGTATTCTAAAACTATACAATCTCTTTCAAAAGATAATGAGTGATGGCAGGGATATGGGGAACCTGGAATCCACATTGGTGAGGATATAAAATGGGGCAGGCCCTGTGGGAAACATAGTGGGATTTCCTCTAAATATTAAAAGTGCAATGGCTACACGCTGCAGTAATCTCACATCTGGTCACGTGTCCAAAGAATCCAACTCAGGACCTCAGAGGTAGGTCTGCCACCTATGTTCACTGCATCAGTATTCACAGGCACTAAGACATGGAAATACTTTAAATAAATGTACTACAGAAGGTGTGGAACCTATGTGAACACACACACACACACACACCCCATATAGGCTTTATGGCACTTTTATTGACCGCGGTATTTTCTATGTGTAGCTTTAGGCCTCTGTCAATGTCAGAGGGTAAGGACCGTACTTGATGTATTCCATAGCACATTTCTCTCTAGAGGTAATGGTGAGAATATTTGGACTTATTTCTGATGCGATATTAGCCTACCTAAATATAGTTTTAAAACTATGGAAAGTAGGAGGAGTTTCAAGATGATGGTATAGAGTAGGTTGCTTTCCTGGCTGCTCCATGGTGTGAAACCAAGAAAGCAGACAGGCAGCTTCTTAGCAAGGTGGGTAAAAAAAGGGGGGAGGATTTACTGGAATTTAATACTGAACATTCAAAGCAGATCAGGGACTCAGGAGTTTGGACATAATAAGGAAGAAATCCCCAGCGCTACAGCCTCTACCATGGCCAGAGTCACCACCAGAGCGGGCTATCTGCAAGCAAAGTGGAGGGACGAGGAAATTAGAAGAACCCACATTTTTAGGAGGCCTGAGGCATGTCTGAGTGCGGAACATTTGGAGATCAAGGACGTTTCCTGACTAAACTGTAAAGTATGCTGCACAAAACCTTTGTGCAGGAAAGAAGCCTCCATCTCAGCATGCTGTGTGCAGAGGACAGAAGGAACCATTTTGCAGCCGTGGTGTATGGTCTAGTAGCTGAGGGAGCTGCTTCCTGGCAAACCTGAGTCTGTCCTGAAATATAGGCCTGGAAAACTCACACTGCACAACATAGAATGTGCCTAAGTGACCAGGCGAAAATCAAATGTAGAGAGAGGTTTACACAAGGGACAGCCAGTTGTGGAAATGCACCTGGCTCTTCCCCTCCCCTTCCAAGCCAGCTGGAAGAGACATTCCTGATTGGATTTTCAAAAGGGTAGGGATAAGAGAAATTGACTTTGGAGACTGAACCCCAGTGGACTAAGAATTGGCTTCTCCATCACATAAGTGAAACCCAGGGGACGTCCCTGGGGTGTAGTTTTTCAGTGCAGATTGGCAATTGCTAGGGCCTAGAAGTGCACTGATTTAAACTCTCCAGACCAACTGGCATTTAGTCAAGAGCCTGGAGCCCATCTAAGCCTAAACCCTACCTGTTGCCTCTGGGATTACCTCTCTCACTCCAGCAATCCAGAGGGTGGAACATCATGCTGCAGATGATCTCACCTAAAACTTCTGAGGAGACAAGCTGAGAATTTTTGAACTCCAAAGGACACAATTCTTTAACTTTTCATTGAGTTTTTTTTTTTGCTTTTTTCTATTCTTTGTTTAATTGGCTTTAACAGTTCATGGACATTTATGTTTTTTTTTTTTTTAAATATTTTTTAGTTGTTGATGGACACAATGTCTTTATTTTATTGCTTTGTATGTGGTGCTGAGGTTCGAACCCAGGGCCTCATGCATGCGAGGCAGGCGCTCTACCACTGAGCTACAATCCCAGCCCAGTTCATGGACATTTATACGTATTCATATTTTTTTCTCATTTCTAGCATTTTTGAAGCCAAGTCTTTTTCATGGATCAACATTTTGAGGACTAGAATATTTGATTAGTATATTTCAATTTTGTTTGTATTCTTTTATTTTTTTTAAAAAAAATTTTTACTATATATATTTTTCTCTCTCATTTATCTGTTTCCCTTGATTCTCTTTCTATTTTTTCTTCTGCTAGCAGATAATCTCTATTTTTATCTCTTTCACTCTTCCCTTAATTTTTTACTTATATCTCCTCCTCCCTCACAATCATCACATCTTATGTTACATCTGTTCTCTCCCATTTGACCATTTAAAATTGTAAACCCTTTTACAAACTTAACAGTTTTTACTGCAGGCAATAACTGATGATATCATTTGTGTTTACTGTGATAATTACCATTGTAGATGTCATAGTAAGAACTATTTGGTTTAATGCTGTATATTGTTTGCATTGATTGTTATTATTTGTCTCTCTCCTAAGCTGTGTAGTACTGGAAAATTTCAGGGACACTACAAGTTCAAAGGATAAAAACTCTGCTACCTGGCATGCATACTGCTAAATGGGTAGACACATGAATAACATGAAAAATCAAGGGAATTGCCTCAAACAAACCAAGATTCTTCAATAACAGAATCTAACAACACCATGTAGAAGAAATGTCAGAGAGGGAATGTGGAATGTACATAGTAAAACTGATCTGTGAAGTAAAGATGACATAGGGAGTGAGTGAAATCAAAAAGAAAATACAGGAAGTGAAAGATCACTTCAATAAAGAGATATAGATTTTGAAAAAAAAAAAACCAAAAACAAGAACAAGCAGAAATCTTTGTAATGAATGAATCAATAAACCAAATTAAGAATTCAATAGAAAGCATCATTAACAGACTAGAGCACGTGGAAGACAGAGTTTTAGACAACAAAGATTAAAATATGTAATCTGGAAACAAAGTTGAATGTGGATAAAAGATGTTAAGAAACCATGAACAGAACTTCCAAGAAACATAAGAGAACCTGAAAAGATAAAATTTAAGATTTATTGGCATAGATGAAGACTCAGAGATACAAACCAAAGGAATGCACAATCTTTTCAATGAAATGATATCAGAAAATCTCCCAAACCTAAAGAATGACATGGAAAATCAAACATAGGAGGCTTATCCGACCCACAAATATACAAAATTACAACAGACCCACACCAAGTTACATTATTATGAAATTAACTAACATACAGAATAAGGGTAGAATTTTAAAGGCTTCCAGAGAAAGATGACATGTACCATTTAGAGGAAAACCAATCCAGATCTTAGCTGATTTCTCAACCCAGATCCTCAGACCTAGGAGGTTTGGAATGATGTATACCAAGCTCTGAAAGAAAATGAATGCCAGCTGAGAATACTGTACCCAGCAAAATTAAGCTTCAGAATTGATGATTAAATAAAACTTTCCACCATAAACAAAAGTTAAGAGAATTCACAACGAGAAAGCCTGAACTACAAAACATTCTCAATAAAATATTTCATAAAGAAGAAATAAAAAATAAAACCAACAAAGGGAGTAACTACACTAGAAGAATAATAAATCAAAGGAAAAACTAATTCAATGTAAAAACCAGAAATAAATCAAAATGACAGAGAACAAAAATTATTTCTCAATAAAAACATTGAATGTGAATGACCTAAACTCATCAATTGAAAGACATAGACTGGCAGGTTGGATTAAAAAGAAGACCCAACAATAAGCTCTCTCCAAGAGACTCACTTCATAGGCAAAGACATCCACAGACTAAAGGTGAAAGTATGGGAAATAAACATATCACTCACATGGATCTCATAAACAAGTAGGGGTTTGTATCCTCATATCACATAAAGTGGACTTCAAGCCAAAGTTAACCAGAAGGGACAAAGAAGGACATTTCATACTGCATAAGAGAATGATACATCAACAAGACATAAAAATTGTAAATATTTATGCCCCAAACCATGGAGCATCTATGTGCATCAAACAAACCCTTCTCAGTTTTAAGAATCAAATAGACCACAATGAAATCATACTGGGTGACTTTAACATGTCTCTGTCATCACTGGATAGATCCTCAAAAAAAAAAAACAACTAAATAAAGAAGTTATAGAACTAAACAACTAAAGAACACAATTGATAATTTAGACTTAACTGACATGTATAGAATAATTTATCCATCAATAACTGAATATACTTTCTTCATAGCAGCACACAGATCTTTCACTAATATAGATCATCTTATGCAAATTATCACATATATTGACATATAATTTTAATATTACCTTAATATATTTTTAGCATCTGTAGGGTTGTTTTGATAGTTCCCTTTTCATTAATATTAATTTTTGTGTTCTTGGTTTTTTCTTTTTTAGATTTGTTTGCTTTTTAACAAATTTTAGCTGTATTATTTCTTTTCTGTTTTATACATTTCTGCTCCTGCTCTTAATTTTTCCTTCCTGCTACATAATTTGAAAATAATTTTATTTTTAATCTAGCTTCTTTCTGATATAAGTACTTTAAGTTATAAATGTTCATCTGAGTGCTCTTTCATCTCAGAGATTCTGATATTTTAAGCTTTTATTATAGCTTAGTTCAAAGCACATTTTATTTACTTTTCTTGTGCTTTTTTCCCTTGGCCTGTGAGATATTTATAAATGTGCCATTTAATTTTGAAGTAGTTGACATGTGGGGGTGGGGTTCTACATATCTTAAGGTAGTTGATTTCTGATATAATAGATCATGCAGGAAACAGTCTCCATGATTTAAATTTTTTTAAAAAAAACTAACAGAAATGCTTTTTATATTGATTGTATTGGTTGCATATGCATCAAAACATGTCAAAACTGATCAAGTTGCATACTTCAAATATGTACATTTTATTGTACTTCAATTTTACCTCAATAAAAGCTATGGAAAAAAAAACACAAAAAGAATAAATTAAGGAAAAATACAGAAAGCAATTTGCCTGCCTATCAATTTGTAAACTACAGAATCTGACAAAGTTTCTATTGCATTTTATGTTCTATGAAAGAAGAGAACCTGATATTTAAAAAACAGTTAAATCCTACCATGTCTGAAATCACATGCTCCATGAAAGTTTTATGGAAATGATCTGAACCTGAAAGAACCAGAAGGATTGGTGTGGCCCGGTGAAGAAAGTGGACAGTGTCATGCTGAGAAACCCCTCTGTTCTCGGCCCTGGGACCCTCTTTAAATTTGCATTGGCTTCAGCAGTCCATGCTCAAATGCCCTGAACACATGGAGGGTAATAGTGTCTGTAAATTGGCTCAGGGAGACAAAGAGGAGGTTGTTTTTTAATGATTTGACCTTACAATCACCAATATATGTTTTCTATAAACTATAAGGGTTTTAACTACCTTTTCTTTTATACTTTCTATGTTATCGGTCTTTTAGTCTCTGTGAAGTCAAGGAATCATCTTCATGATGGGTAATTTGGGGTCAACTTGATTGGTCTAGGAGATGCCCAGGTCACTGGTAGAACTGTTTCTGAGTGTGTCTGGGTGGGTTTTGCCAGGAGAGACTAGCACTGGATTCAATAGACTGAGCAAAGATCACCCTCACCAATGTGGATGGGCATGAGCCAACCTGTGGAGGGCCTGACCAGAACAAAAGACAGAGAAAGGTGGGGGATTCACTCTCTGCTTGTGCTGGGGCTTCCTGACACATGAGAGCTCCTGGGTCTTGGTCCTCCAGGTCTGGACTGGCACTGATAGCACCACCTTTCCTAGGCCTCCAGGGTGCAGGTGGCCGACAGTGGGAATCCTCAATCTCCTTAGTCACGTGAGCCAACCCTTAATCATAAGTCTCTGTCCGTGCATCTGTGTCCTGTGGGTTCTGTTTTTCTGGAGAGCCCTGGCTACAGCACCTTGTAGTTCTTTGTTGCCTGTAATGAAAGCTGTAGCACGTCACTGACGTTTACAGCCATCGAAGGTCCAGGGTGAGGTCAGTGGCACTCTACCCCCTACCTGCTATGAATAAATAATGAACAATCAAACCATCCAGGGTTACAGTAAAAAATGCTGGCCCATATTTGCCTCTTCTGCACTTCTAATGAGAAATGCTGCCCTCATTTTCTCAAGACATATGCCAATTCACCAGAGCCGTAGCGCAAATTTATTGGCATTTTGTGGCCTATTTTGTATAAAATTTGTTTCTAAAGAGTTATTATCTTTGTAGGGAGCTCATTTTTGTTTTATAGTGACTATTTTGCATGGCCTTTCCATAAATTTTATTACAAATTAAATACTTCTATTAGGAACTAGTTTTGGTTATTAGTCATGGGGGTATATGCTGGCACAGACAGGATAGCAGAAGAAATGCATTGTAGTTAAAATGAAAGTAAGTACCAGGAATATCTGCTGAAGAAAATTTTTCAGATGGCACAGAGACCAAAAATAGGAACAGAAAACACCATTTTTCCTCTCACTTTCTATGTCAACAATAAAAAGCTTTTTACAACCTATTTTTCCATTTTATTATCTATTCTTTTTATGCCTGAATTGCTTTCTTTGGAAAAAGTAGATGGTAAAAAAGAATAACTGATCTATTTTTTTTGAAGAATTTCTAAGGCTTGGAAATCAAACACACACACACACACACACACACACACTCACAACAAACCTAACAACCTTTTGCTCTTGTATAGCTACCTCTATGTGATTCATGTACTAAACGTGAGGAATAGAGGAATATCAAAAAATGTGAATGTTTAATAATAATGCACATAAATTATAGTACTTACCAAATACTTTTTAAAGAATGTATTTTATTTTTATCACTTACCAGTTCAAGTCTATATTAATTAATCAGAGTTTATATAACTTTCTGACAAAAATCTGTAATTTGTATATCCTGAAGCCACAGACATTCTGAATCTGAGTATGATTTGGCTTTTATAGGATTTAGCATTTGAAAATCCCACCTTAACATTCACAGAATATAGAAGTGTGCTATGAACTGCATCGCTAATGACCCCCAAAGGCCCCGTGGGGAGGCTAGACCCCAGGGTGGTGCATGAACTGATTGTCTCACTTTATATGGTGCCAGACAGCTGGCTGACTGAACAAATGACACAAAAACCTTGTCCTTTCAAGTTCATTGAGCTAGACAAAAGTAACATGGCCAAACTGGTTTCCAGAAATGATATGTTTTTATTCATATTTTAAAGGGAAAAAAGGGGGTGTTATCATCATCACTATTCTTTTAAAACTACTGATCCTGAGCTGAGCACCTCCTGGAGGCCTGTCCCAAGGGTTGGGAACACAGAGAGGTAGCAACAGAAGCATCCCAATATTAAGAACAGCAACAGTGTGACAACTAGCCTTTATCCGCACAAGCTGGTGCTAGGGTGCGCAGAGTCAGCCATTCGCCTCGGGCGCAGAATTCCTGGGGGTATCAAGAAATTGGGTAACAAGACCAGACCTTCTTGCCACACCCCACTCCCCACCCTTCTGGGCACTTGGGCTATCCAAGAAACTTGTGTTTTCCCTGCAATCCTAACAGCCTTATTAGGAAGGTCCTGACTTGCAATCAAGGGGTCCCTTACAGCCATGTTCATAGTTAGGAAGTGGGAAAACTGGAATTGGAACCCAGGCTTTATGTGTGAAGGGCTTCTTTAAGAAGTTCAATGTTAAGCCGGGCATGGTGGCACACCCCTGTAATCCCAGCAGTTTGGGAGGCTGAAACAGGAGAATCACGAGTTCAAAGCCAGCCTCAGCGAAGAAGAGGCACTAAGCAACTCAGTGAGATCCTGTCTCTACATAAAACAAAACAAAACAAAACAAAACAAAACAAAACAAAACAAAACAAAACAGGGCTGGGGATGTGGCTCAGTGGTCAAGTACCCCGAGTTCAATCCCCAGTACCAAAAAAAAAAAAAGAAGAAGTTCAATGTCTATCTTGCAGGGCAGGGATAGAACCACAGCTGCAACAGAGGCTTCTCCTCTTAAGAGAGTGCACCTCCACTCTTAAGGACAAAGTTGTGTGTGGTCCCACACTACCTGCTGTGTCCAAACTTTCTGAGAATTAATCTTGAGAATTAACCTGTGAATCTGGGCAAAATTTATCTTTCTGTTCTCTATTGTGTTTAAAAAAATTTCTCTTTTTCTTCTTCCCTATGTGTAGGAAAAAAATTCCTTCTTAAACCTTCAATGAGTTGAATGAGTTTAAACTGTGTCCCATTCATTGTCTACACCTCACTCTAAGTCGGTCTTAGAGTCCGACTTAGAGGGTCGGACTTGCGAGGGTCCTCTTAAAATAAAGATGTGAAGAGATTTGAAGACAGGGTCCTGGTCGATTACTTCCTTCATTCTGACAGTTTTGAGGGTGTTTGTCAAAGCAGCATTGGGAAGAAAGGTTGTTTTTTAGAAGAAAAACCTAGTACTCTACTTAAATGAACAAGGCGAAAAGGGACTTTAGGTCTCTGCAACTGCTACATTTGAGCATTATTACTGACATTTTCTTTCCGTTGAGGAATGTTACAATGAATTGAATGATTAAGAAAAATCTTTTCAGTTTGTGCAATTTTCTCCTGATAATGAGAATCCAAATTGTACTTCACAATAACAAGGTTTAAAGGAATGCGTTCTGCCTTGGCCATTTGTAGACTTCTTCCAATTTGTCTTAGGAGAAACCCACCTAACAGCTCAAAAATAATAAGGCAAGCCGAAGAACAAAGTGGTGATGTCTGGCTCATCCTTTGCACTCCCTGATCAAACCTCTAACAGCAAGTGTTATTATCTCTACTTCATTGATGAAAAAATTATTCTCAAAGGCACAAATGAAACCACATCAGCTTTCCTGAGAGAAAGTGATTTCTCTTTCAGATGTAACAGGATTATAGGGAAAAATGTTGAAATTATTCCTACCTTTAAAGTGCTGTGCTTATTAACATTTATTGAATATCTACTAAGTTCTAAATGGAGGAAACATGAAAACTCAGATGGGGTGGAGCCAGAGGTGGAGAATGTGCGGGCCACCTCAGGCAAGTTCCCCCCTTGAGCTTCCCATGGTCCAGCACTATAAGTGGTCAGGACAGGTGACCCTCCATGCCCCCATGCTTAGCTGCTTCAAATACTGCCAGGAAAGGGGCTTTTTCCACCCACCAAACCCAATCGAAATGTAATGATGTATGATATCATCAAATTTGGGAAGTATGGGGGCAGAATAGAAACCATGAGTTTGGTTTTTCTTCTTCCTGAATCTTCTTAAGAAATTTTAGCACCCTGATTGAACCTCCATGTTCTTATCTGTAAAACCAAATGCTGACAAAAATACCCAACTTCTCCACAGCTCATGGGTTATTGTGAGAGTAAAAATAAGAAAGTGGATAGGAAAGAACTTCTTATCTCTAAGTCTTTAAGATTATTATTAGAGTTATTTTATTATTAAATCTTTCTCTAAAATCACCCTCATCAAGAGTATTATCTAAAGGGTGGGAAGAATAAAGAAGGTATGAATTCTTTTCCAGTGATGTAGATTTTAATAGAGTCAGTTTAGCATTTGGAGTTTTGTAATTTAAAGACCACTTTAGTTGTATTATTCTAATTTAACCTCACCAAAATTCTAAAGCAGATCAGAAAGTACTACCTTATTAGCCCCATTTTATGGGATTAAAAGTTTGGGCTCCCAAAGTGCTTGTCTATGCAGACCAGTTGGAATGTGATAACTAGTGAGTGTCACGCTCAGCAACTATCCATGGCAATGCCAAGGGTTCTCCAGGGCATGGTGCCAGGGTGCTGACCTCATGCTTCGATCTTGGACCCTGGAGACTCTGACAGAACAGACCTGAGACCACTATGGTTGTACTAATTTTCAATCCCACCAACAGACCTCTGACAGAACAGACCTGCTTTGAGCTGGTTCAAGCCTCTTGGAGGAAAAGCTGGATTTAGTTTTCAGCTAATAGTAGTGGAGACTGAGTGGTAAACAGGAGTTATTCCCAACAAATTTACATATGTGATAGAAGGAGGAGGAATGTGGACTCTTATTTAGCTACAAGGTTAGACTCTAAAAATGTCATGTTTTTTTACATACAGAAGCTTCTGTCATTAATTTTGCAAAATGATACATTTATCTGTGGGGTAAATTGTATTACCAAGATTTATGATGTTGATTTCAATATAGTTTTTGGTAAAAACTTCATGTTATTATTATGTGGGCCACACTCCATATAATTAAAGCTATACTGGTCTTATAACTCCGGGAGTATAAATTTAGGCACTAATGCATTTTCAATTTTATAAAGATCTAGGTTGGTTCCATTTTTCATAATTTTCTTGGTGCATTATAATTACACATACTAGTGGGATTTGTTGTTACATGTTTGTACATGCACATGATATAACAATATAATTTGTTAATATTGTTCCACAGTATTTCCACTTTCCCTTCCCTCCTCCTTCCCTCTGGTCTCTTTCTTCTCCTCTACTGACTTTTCTTCTATTTTCATGAGATCCTCTCCCCACCTTTTTTTGTTATTCCTGTCTAGCCTCTACATATGAGAGAAAACATAGGACCCTTGACTTTCTCAGTTTGGTTTATTTTGTTAAACATAGTTCTCTCAAGTTCCATCCATTTTCCTGCAAATGACATAATTTCATTCTTCTTTATGGTTAAAACTCCATTGTGTATACATTGTGTATATATACCACATTTTCTGTATTCATTCATCCATCAATGGATACCTAGGTTGGTTCCACAGTTTGGCTGTTGTGAGTTGTGCTACTATAAACATGGGTATGCATATATCACTATATATGTTGATTTTAATTCTTCAGGATTAATAGTGAGGAGTGGTAGAGCTGGGTCATATGATGGTTCCATTCCTAGTCCTTTGAGGAATGTCCACACTGATTGCACTGTGGTTGTACTAATTTTCAATCCCACCAACAGTGTAAAAGTGTTCATTTCTCCACATCCTTTCCAGCATTTATTATTATTTCTATTCTATTTTTAAATTTTTTTTTAGTTGTAGATGGACACCATCTCTTTATTTTTATGTGGTGCTGAGGATTGAACCCAGTGCCTCATGCATGCAAGGCAAGCGCTCTACCACTGAGCTACAATCCTGGCCCCTATTATTTCTGTTCTTAATGACTAACATTCTGACTGGAGTGAGATGAAATCTCAGTATAGTTTTGATTTACATTTCCCTAATTGCTAATGATGTTGAACGTTGTTTCACATGTTATTGGTCATTTGTAGTTTTTCTTTTTTGAGAAGTGTCTATTTGATTCATTTGCTCATTATTGTTTGGGTTTTGTTTTTTTTTTTTGAGTGTCAGTTTTTTGAGGTCTTTATATATCCTAGTTACTAATCCTCTGTCAGAAAAGTAGCCAGCAAAGATTTTCTCTCACTCTGCAGGTTCTCTCTTCAAATTCTTGTTTCCTTCACCATGCTGAAGTTTTTAAATTTGATGTCATCCCATTTATTAATTCTTGATATTATTTCCTGAACTTTAGGGTCCTACAAAGAAAGTCATTGCCTCTGCCCTTATGGTGAAGGGCTGACACCATATTTTCTTCTAGGAGTTGCATAGTTTGGGTCTAATTCCTAGGTCTTTGATCCATTTTGGGTTGATTTTTGTGCAGTGTGAGAGATAATAGTCTAGCTTCATTCTTCTACATCTGGATTACTAGTTGTCTTTGCACTATCTGTTATGAAGGTCGTCTTGTTATGGGGCAGACCACTCAGAAAACACACGAAGTCCCAATGATGTCTTAATTGGAAAGTCTTTATTAGCTGGCCAGTGACTACTCCCTACAGGACCTAAGTAGTCTCTGCAGGGAACAGCACTGGTCTTGGGCTCCACAGGGTTTATAAAGGTAAAAACCACATCCTGGTAAATGTAGGTGTATGCAAGCAAGTAGGACACAGAAGCTAAAGTTAGCAGTCAGCCAACCACATCCTTATTCTGAACACATCTGATACAAACACAACTTTTACAAAAACAAGTTGTATAACTAGGGTTACATTTATGTCACTACAGTGGAACTTTAAAATGGAGTTACACAGGCTAAGTTCTTTAAGAACTACTTTTAACTTATAACCAGGATGGCTTAACACTACTTATTCTAGGTTCCTACCTTATCTTATTGATTGATATCTTATAGTCTACAGGGTGTTTCCTGAGCTGAGCCATAATCTAAGCTAGGCTATGCTTATAGTCTACAGGGTGCTTCCTGAGCTGAGCCATAATCTAAGCTAGGCTATGCCAGTCTTTTCTCCAGTGTCTGTTTCTGGTGCCTTTGTCAAGGATCAGTATCTGTGTGACTGTACCTGTGTGGGTTTGTCTCTATGTCTTCTATTGGACACCATTGATCTATTTGTCTGTTTTTAATGCCAGTACCATGCAGTTTTGTTTCTATACTAGCTCTGTAGTATAATTTGAAATCAGGTACTGTGATGCCTCTAGAATTGCTTTTTTTGATTAGAGTTGCTTTGGATATTCTGGCTCTTTTATTCTTCCAAATGAATTTTAGGACTGATTTTCCTAGTTATATGTGGAGTATCACTGGTCTGTTGACGGGGATTGTGTTGTATCTGTATTTCACTTTTGGTAAGATGACCAAGAATGGCTGTTTTCGAGTCATTGTTACCCTATAGCACGTTGCTGATCCAGATCAGAGTTGTTCATTCTGAGGGTGTACTTCCAGTCCTGGGAGCTTCCAGTCGTTTCTTGTGGAGCTTTCCATGCTATTGCCAGGGTAGAAGAGCATCTTCAATTTTCATCAGAATTTGGAATCTATGTTGCACTTTTGAATGTGTTTTATTGAAATCAACAAAATGCTACCAAATAGTGGTCAGAGGAAGGCAAGAGCACTGTTGTGCTTACAGCCGCACAGAGACAAAGAGGAGCCTGTCATCAGCCACATCTCAACGACATGTCTAAAGCCAGCAGACCAGAGGATATCCCCATGTGCTCCCTGCACCATGCTTCTGGGGACAACATGCTTGCACTACGTGTGGTGCTTTTTGCATTTCCAACAAAATGGATGGACTTTGAAACAAGCTAATTCATCTTTAGAGAAAGGTCATCTTAGGAGTTTCATTGAAACCATTTTCCCCCACAGATCTTGAAGATTAACCCAAAGCGCTCCCCAAATTCAATGCTTCCAATCATACCATTTCTCTTCTTCCTTTGTAATAGTTGTTCCTCGCGGTCCTTTGGTAAATGTCATCAGGGATTTTAGCTACTCTCTCTCATCTTTCATTTCATTGACTCTTCTTCTATAGTCGGAGACCTACAGAGCCATGTCAGAGGATGTGGTTCTTAAAGCTGTTGTGGCCAGCACAGTGCTGTGCTCTGAGGGCTGCCTCTGAGCACACTCGGGCTGTCCCCTGTGAGCACACTCAGGCTGTCCCCTCTGTGCACACTCAGGCCGTCCCCTATGAGCATGCTCAGACTGTCCCCTGTGAGCACACTCAGGCTGTCCCCTGTGAGCACACTCAGGCTGTCCCCTCTGTACACACTCAGGCTGTCCCCTCTGAGCATGCTCAGACTGTCCCCTGTGAGCACACTCAGACTGTCCCCTGTGAGCACACTCAGGCTGTCCCCTCTGAGCACACTCAGGCTGTCCTCTATGAGCACACTCAGGCGGTCCCCTCTGAGCACACTCAGGCCGTCCCCTCTGAGCACACTCAGGCCATCCCCTCTGTGCACACTCAGGCTGTCCCCTCTGTGCACACTCAGGCCGTCCCCTCTGAGCACACTCAGTCTGTCCCCTGTGAGCACACTCAGGCCGTCCCCTCTGAGCATACTCAAGCTGTCCCCTGTGAGCACACTCAAGCTGTCCCCTCTGTAAACACTCAGGCTGTCCCCTGTGAGCATGCTCAGACTGTCCCCTCTGAGCACACACAGGCTGTCCTCTGTGAGCACACTCAGGCTGTCCCCTCTGTACACACTCAGGCTGTCCCCAAAGCAGCTGCCCAGACATTGCTGTGTGTTATCTGTGAGATTTGTAGACACGTAATTCAGAGCTGAAAGAAAGGGGCCTTTATGTAAAACAGGAGTAAGGCCCTGTAGCCCACTGGGAGGTCACAGCCCGGAGTCAGGCTCTGTCATGGCTGGACTGGGAAGCTATGGCATGATTAAGGCACTTATTCATTTTCTTTGTTGTTGTCTTGTTTTGTGCTATTATTATTGTTACTTTGTAAAAAACAAATAAAGTTTGGGGGGATAAGACGGTCTAAGGAGGGATCACATCAGGGAGCTGAGGTCCTGGGCACTGGTCGGCTCTGCTCTACCTGCTGTGGGTGTGGCCTCTGCTTCTCCTCTGTAGACAGGTGACAACAGTGGCCTCAGCTGCCGGATGTTGGTGAGTGTGGACGCGGGCACTTCGCAGCGCTTGCAGCAGTGCCTGCGTGCAGTAGGTGCTGCGTGCGTGCACATGCGCGTTGCTGCTGGCTGTGCCGCGTTGTTACTGAATCTCGGGGAGCCGTGGTGAGAAATTCAGGGACGAAATACAAGCTGGGGTCTCCTGGCCAGAGCCTCGCTGAGTGCGCAGTGTGCACAAGGGGGCCTCTCTGCAAAGGGCCTCCCGACCACTGTCCTTTAGAGAGAACTTGCAACAGGCACACTCCCAGGAATGGCACGCTGTTGGGTGGCACTGCCTCCGCCCTAGTTTTCTAACTCACTCTCTTAATGGTTGAGGAAGTATCCAGATGCGTTTTCATTCCCAGGTTGTTGAGTCCTGACCACTGGTGTGAAAAACAAAACCAAATTCAAAACCAAGTGATCGTAACATTTATTCAGCAGAGAAGCCACCACGGGCCACAGCACTTCATCTATAGGTGATGCACACAGATCACAGAAGCCAAAGGGCTGGCCCTGGAGCAGAGGTAGCCTGAGGCCTGGGGGATCTTTCTAGAAGGCAGTTCAGATGGAAGTTTACAGTGGACAAAGGGAAATTGCACTTCTCACATTCTTAGAGAATTCATATTCTCGGCCTCCAAGAAACCTTGTGATATTCAATTTAATGAAGCGTGTGACTGGAGAAAATCCCTCTGCTAGGACCGGGAGCTTGCTGAGGTTGGGATGAACCGTGCCTGACGGGAGTGGACGTGGATGGCCCCCGCGTTTGCGTTTCAGCGCACGAGTGTCATGGCTGTCTAATTGTTGTTGTTTTAGTCAGCTTTTTCACTGCTGTGACTAAAGGACCCAACCAGCACAATTGTAGAGAAGGGAAAATTTGTTTGGGGGCTCATGGTTTCAGAGATCTCGATCCATAGACAGAAAACTCCATCCATCGAGGCTCCAGGTGAGGCAGAACATTGTGGCAGAAGAGTGTGACAGAGAGAAGCAGCTCACGTGATCATTGGAAGCACAGAGAAACTCCACTCACCCGAAACAAAATATATACCACACCCCAATGCCCACCTCCTCCCGCCACACCCCACCTGCCTTCAATTACCTCTCAACTAATCCCACCAGGGGATTAATTCACCTATTTGGTTAAGACTCTCATAACCCAATCATTTCTCCTCTGAACCTTTTTGCATTGTCTCACACATGAGCTTTTGGAGGACACCTCACATCCAAACAACAACAACCGTCCACTCAGAGTTATTCTCAAGCATAAACGGGGCACTGGTCACTATAGTTCTGGGCAGGCAAACCAGAGGCTTTTTTTTTTTTTTTATATATATATTATATGGTCTTTGGGGAAAGTGGCCACATTTCTTTTTTTTAATATTTTTTTTTTTAGTTGTTGATGGACACAATGTCTTTATTTTATTGCTTTGTACGTGGTGCTGAGGATCGAACCCAGGGCCCCACGCATGCGAGGCAAGCGCTCTACCGCTGAGCTACAATCCCAGCCCCAAACCAGAGGCTTTTTGCTTAAAAAAAATCTAGTGTCACAGATTGGCAAAATGCTACTAAACCATTAAACATCTGGACTGCATCCAGATGGGTTCCAGATTCCAGAACCTTCCATACCAGGGGAGTACCCCAGCTTAACTGAATGACAAGCAGCTGTGTAAGTGGAGGGCAGTGATTCCAAGTCCCTCTGTGGTGATTTCTCTTTTTCTGAAGATGATTCACTTGAGTTTGGGAGTCTTTCAGTAGTGATAGAAGACATAAAATTTACACAGCTCACTAGGTTGTTATAAAAAACAGCACTAAGGTTATGAGCATATAAAGCAGATTTTTAATCCCCTAATTCCCTCCATTCACTGAATGGCCATGGACATCATTCAGATCCTTCCCCAAGGCAAAATTGTCCTTATGTTCTTCTTTAGAATTGTTGGAAACAGCAATAAATGTGCTTTTTAGGATGAAGGTAAAGACAAAATTCACACAACTCATACAGGAGCTTCAGGCAGATCTTGTAGGGGTGCAGGAGAATCAAAGTTGGCAAAGAGTCAAAATTTGTTCAGTGAAATTCCATTTAATGCCCCAATGTGGCATCTGACCCAGAGGACACGGTTATTAAGGAAGTTTGCAAATGTCCATTTTCTCTGCTCCCAAAGGCACACTCAGGCCTGGTAGTCTATTGATTGTGACACTAAAAACACAAAACAAACAAAAACAATCCACTTTTTTCTAGGCCTACAGTGGGTGAAAAAAAATCATTTCCCTAAAGAGGAAGCTAATTATTTTAGAAGTTTTCCATTCAAATTATTTTTTGAATGATAACCCCTGTGGTTTGTAAGGTGGGACTTAGGGAATTATAAAAATGAAGAGAGACCCCACTGAAGCCAGGAGGAGAGTTTTGCCTTTCTGAAAGGGTTTCTGGCCTGTCATAAGCACTTGATAAGTGGTGTTATTATCTTTATTATAACAGAATTATTCCTTCAGTTCTTCCATCTGCCTCAGAGCCTCATGTCCCTGCGTATGTGACTATTCCAAAATTTGTTTTTCTGGTCTGATCTCTCTGAGCTCCGGACTTGTGTAAACATCCACATCCTTCATGTCTCCATGATGTGGTTTGAGAAGATGGCACGTGGTCTATGCAGTCACATCCCTGCAGATTCACCCCCTGGAACTTTCCCTTCCTGATCTTCATCACTCATTCCTTTATCCATTTTTTCCTAAAATATTTACTGAGCATATACTATGTGCCCAGTGCTACTGTGGACAGTGGTTACTCAGTCCAGATGTACACAGTCAGCTCTGACTTTGTGGCTAGCAGGTTCAGAAAGGTGACCAGTGAACAGGAACTGCGAAGCCAGAAGGGCAGCTGTGCTGAAGGAAGATGAAGCCTCGTTAAAGTTCTCAAGACAATGTCTGCACACATTTGATGATGTCCTGTGAATCTCTCTTCTGCTTAGATTCCTCATGGCTTCCTACAACCCAGGGGAAGATGACCCACCACCTCTGTAGTTTTCCAACACATGGTCTAACTTTCTTACTTTACAAATCTCGGTCCTCACTGTGTTCAAACTGCACTTTCTTCCTCCAGTCCCTTGACTGCTCCAGACTTAGCCTGCCCACCAGCTTGGCCCATTGACTCCTCTGCCTAACACACTGTTCTGTGTGTTTGCACATGGTTCCTCCCTTTTATCACTTAGGTCTTAGTTCAATGCCATGTACAGGGAGCTGCGTTCCCCACCTTCTCTCTGAAGTTCCCCATCTCCTGTCACTCTCAGGCTCCCTTGCTTTGTGCTCCCTCTGGGCACCTGTCAGTACTGAAGATCTCGTCTTGTTTCTTATTTACTGTGTGTCTCTTGCCACTAGCATCTAGGTGTCCTCGCAGGTGGACCTCAGCTGTGCTTTTTCACTACTCTATCATTAGTGCGTTGAAGAATGTTTTGCACATAGGGGCCAGTAAATATTCACTGGAGAAATGGACACACTCTTTCTTCTTGAAATTTGCATGAAATCTGAGAAAGCAAAACATTAAGATTCTTCTGAGGCTCAGTGCAGAGTAATACATTGCCCAATTGTGAGAAAATTTTGACTAGTTTGTATAATAGCACATCTTCAAAAGATGTACTGTGATGCTAAAGTCAGGGAAATGATCTGGAACATTCTTCAGGTAATTTTTTTGGGTCAAAGCACAGGTACTGTCTATCTTAGCACCTGAAAGCCAGAATTGTGAAATAATTAGCTGGAAGAAGTCTAGTCTGTTGATTGTGTTATCTTGTCAATATCTCAGACAGTGTACAAACACTTTTTTAATACACCACAGTATTTCTTTATAAAGTGAAAACATAAAAGTGCAGATTAAGGACTAAATCTTATTATGAGAAAAGAAAGCAAAAATAGTTTTTCAGAATTTTTTTTAAAAAGTCTTTATGTGGAAAAGAATTGTATCTTTGTTATATAAAGCTATACACTTAGTTATACAAATGTGTTTTTATGCATGAATGTGGATCTTAGAAGATAATTAAAATTTATGTTTAAAATTTTATTTTACTAATAATTTAGACAAAATAGAAGAGGACTGATCTATCCCAATTGCAAAAGTAAAATGATCCTTCGGAGTTTTAACTCTTGAAAAATAAACCAACATCACTGAGGTCTTTGTGAGGCTGTTCACTCATGTGGCCATTCATAAATGTGTCCTTCACAGTCCACACTTCGCCTGCTACTGCTATCTGCGATTTGTGGTTTCATTTGTATACTATGTGGAGCCAGGGGCTTCTTTACATGAAATGGCAATTGTCCCCGAGTTGCTAGGGTTTGTGGTGCATGGGGTGCTCTGCTCTGCTGTGTTTGGAAGTGTGTGTCCTGCATTGCAAGGAAACCTTTCTGTGGGAGAGGGTGCAGTGCATCTGGACAGAACATGCTATAGCTAAGAGATGGAATGGAGGATGGAGAGTGGACTGGTATTTTTTGATGTGGGTGAGCCCTCATTTGTTCTAAACCCTGTTAAGGGTCACCTTTTCCGTTAGTCTTTCTTGAATCCTCGTTTCCAGGACAAGCGGGCATCCAGCTTTATGAAACTACAGTATTTCATTTGGTCGCAAATCAGGCTTGATCATTTGAGTACATATCAAGACCACTGTACCTAGAGGAAAATTGGATGCCACAGATCATTGGCATTGATAAATTTTGAACTTAAGGCAAAAAAGAACACTTTACCTCTCTCCTCCTTTGGCCAACTGACTGTCTCATTGGATATCTGACCTTTACTTGGGGAGAGCTGCTGCCAGTGTTTTCTCGTCCCTGTGACCCAGTCTAGATCTAGAGTCAGCTAGCCTGTATCACCATGCATCCACCAGCCAGAAGCCCTGTGAAGTCCCTGGATACTGGGCAGACACACCTGGACTCCTAGTGCACCTCTATAATGACGAGGACCTTTCTGCATTTAAATTGAACCAGGTCGCTTTGGCTATCAATACACCTTGCATTTGGGCTGTTGGATTGCAGTTTGGGTAGTTACTATGACTTTGGATCCTGCAACAACCTGCAGGAGCTGCCCTCTTGCTAGCTGCCATGCAGCTGTGCCCTCTTGCTGGCTCGGATGCTGCCCATTCATAAGGACCACATCTATTCCCAACAGGAAAAGTGCTGCAGCCACTGCTGAATCTGCAGTACCTATGAGACATACGGTGTTGCTCAATAAATGCCTACGGCTGAGTCGTCCTCAATGGATCTTCACCTTCCTCCCTCGGACTCCTCATGGTTCAGCTGGGTCTGCAACCATCCATTTCTGGTGAAGGTTTCTTTTCCGGTGCTTCTCCTTTGTCCGCGGCCTTGCTGTGCTGCCTGGGTTTTGGCTCCTGGGGCTGTCGTCTGCTGCAATGTTGTTTCTGTTGCTCCCGATTAACGAGGTGGATTCCGTCCAGAGAACAGATCTAGGTGCCAGGAGGAAGTCCAGTCTTACTAACAGGGATCCAGTTTTCTCTACTGGGATTAAAAACCAATGGCAGATAGACATTTGCACTCTCAGGTGAAAATGAAAAAGAAGTCCTCCTACTTAAAATACTTAGCATATTAAAAGGTATAATTTCAGAAGCATTGGGATCTTATTAATAAATGTTTAATATTCTTTTATAATTATGTTCCTGGTAGATGAACATTAGTTGAGTTGATGACTTTAATATAGACAAAAAAAGATAAAAGGGTTATAAATCTAAAAACCCTAAATGTGCAAAAATTTGAAGACAATCATAAATTGGTTAATGTATTCTTGTTATAATTCCTGAAAGAAAGTACCTAATACCAAATGCCTGATTCTATTAAAGAAGATATTAACATGGATAGTACAGTTCCTTATAAGTTTCTGAATAGTCATCCTCTTCTACCTGTTTTAACGTCTAAATCTTAGGAGTGGACTATAATCTTTGCTAGTTAAGCTCTATATTCCTGGAAATTACATTATAATTTTCAAGGTATAAAATGGTTAAAATGATTTAAAATGGTCTAAACTAAAGCATTCCTCAGACTTTATAATTTGTCAAGATGTTCTCATGACTAAACAAGGGCCACAGATTCCTACGTCTGCAGAGGTTTGGCGAAAACACAAATGAGAACCTACATTCTTGGCCATGGGGACCCACTACTGAGCCATAAGGGGTCCAGAGGACTGTGAGAGACTAGAGAATTAATAATTCTTTGAATAAGATTATCCAAAGTAAATTCAAAAGCCAAACTGATATTTAGTTCAACAAGAATATATGAGAAACAGATGCAGCAGACTAGCAGGTAACCAGCTTGTGAAGACTTAGTATTTTGAATCTATAAATACTATGTATTCAGATTATAAATATTTAAGATAAAATCTATTGAACACAATGATTTTAAATGATGCTGAAGTTGAGAAGGTAATTATGTAGTCACTGAGCAATGCCATGGCCTTAATATACAGCTAGGGGAGGGGCCTGGTCACACAACCTTTGGTTATGGTCACAAATCTGAGCTTGGCTATGCAGACTGTGTGTTGGCACCTGTGTTCCTGAGCTAGGCTTGGTGCTGGTCCCCTTGGTGC
>CM053412.1:4326064-4367075 GCA_028644305.1 Xerus rutilus
GGAGTTTGTGTTTTTCTTCAATTTTCTGAAGCATAATTCATGCTCCCATGTTAGGTGTACAGTTGGGTGAATTTGCAAAAAATATGTATGCCTACATGACTATTACTCTGATTAAGATAAGGAACTCCAAAAAAATTCCCTGTGATCCTTTGCAAACAGGCCCCTAACCCACACTCCAGGGCATCAGGGACCTATGATTTATAATGGCTTAGATTCATTTTGCCTTTTCTGGAATTTCATGTAAATGAAAACATCCACTTTTTGTGTTATTTGGCCTTTCTAGCTCAAGATCATGTTCCTGAGATTCAGTGGTTCTGCAGTGTGAATCAGCAGTTAATTCCTGTATGTTGCTGAATAAGGTTCCATGGTATGGATAAGCCACAGTCTGTTTGTTGTTGAGTGATTAGCATTTGGGTCTTTCCAACTTAGAGCTATTGTAAATATGGCTGCTATTAACATTCACATGCAGGTTTTGCATGGACTTAACTTTTCAAATAATTTGCATAGAGGCATGATTGCTGGCTTCTTTGATAGATTACATTTAGTTTTGTTATAGAACTAGCAAACTCTCTCCCAAAGTGGCTTTGAACTTCCTCCAGCAATGCTTGAAAGTTCCCATTGCTCCGCATCCTTGTCAGCTTTGGATGCTGTCAGGGTATTTATCTGTAGCTGTTACAATGGGTGTGTGGTTTGACTCGAACCCAGGGCCTCACATCTGTGAAGCAACTCAGTGTAGAGCACTTGCTTCACACACCTGAGGCCAGTGTTTGAGCCCCAGCACTGCAAAACCAAGTGGGTAGAACTACACAGTTCATTTTAATTCCTTTAATATTTCTATTACTGCATTCTTGGGTTATTTTATTTTATATACATTAGAATTTTATGGAGATATTACTAAATATGTAAATTCTTAAGTCTGCCACACAGAGATTCAGATCCATTAAGTTAAAATGAGGACCTTGAATTTAGGATTTGAATGCACTCCAGGGGACGATAATGCCAACTTTGCCTCTATTGATTGGCCTTAGGTCCTTTAGTTATCTTAAGTGAAGATATAACCACCTCTATTCTGATTTTCTTTTTTATCATTTTCATCTTGAGACTTCATGAGGACAAAAATATGCTATTTCATTATTGGTTTTTCTACCAGGAGCCCAAAATAATTAAATTATTCTGAAGCACAGTGAATGGCATGGCAGGTGGTGGCTGGCAGAGGCCCCTAATGACGTACCTGGGAGAGCTTTCTGTGGCTGTGCTGTCTTCCTCCAGTCTCAAAATGTCCACCGGTGAGAGTGTTCAGTCTCATGAAAGCTCTTGGAGGAGGGTAAGAGGTGCTGATTTTAATGTGTCCTCCCAATTTTATTTGTTGGAAATTCAATCCCTGAAGCATACATTGACGGTGTTTGAGAAGTGAAAGCTTTAGGGGGTGATTGAATAATATCACAAGAGGATTAATGGATTAGTAGATGGACGGGTTGTTGTGGAGTTGCTTTGTAATGAAAACAAGGTCTCACTGGTGTGCCTACTCTGTCTCACCATGTGACATCCATGCCATGACCCCATGGAAATGCCATCACCAGATGAGGAGCAGATGCTAGTGCCATACTTTTGGACTTCCCAGGCTCCAGAATCATGACACAAATAAACTTGTATTTTTGTAAATTATCCAGTTTCAAGTACTGTGCTGCAGCAAAAGAAAACAGACTAAGATGGGACATGACTCATAGATCTTTTCAATAAATGCTGTGTCTACAGGAAGCATGAGGATGCTGTTCTTCATCTGTACCACAGAAGCCAAAATAGAGAAGTATTATCTGAAAAAGACTCATGAGCCTGAGTCTTTCTAATGGAAGGGATTCTTGTGAATTTCATAAGGGGCTGGAGAGGTTTCTTTGGGCCTTTATTTGTTTGTTTCTTTCCTTCCTTCCTTCTTTCCTGCTTTCTTTCTTTTCTTTCTCTCTCCTTCCTTCCTCCCTCCCTCCCTCCCTTCCTCCCTCCTTCTCTCCCTCCCTCCCTTTCTTTCTTCCTTTCTCTCTCTTTCTTTCTTTTCTTTCTTTCTTTCTTTCTTTCTTTCTTTCTTTCTTTCTTTCTTTCTTTCTTTCTTTCTTTCTTTTCTTTCTTTCTTTCTTTCTTTCTTTCTTTCTTTCTTTTTTCTTTCTTTCTCTCTTTCTCTCTTCTCTCTCTCTCTCTCTCTTTCTTTCTTTCTTTCTTTCTCTCTCTTTCTTTCTTTCTTCTCAGAACCACTGTTAGATTGTAGTCAAGGGACAGATTGAAATGAAAGAAGATTCTAGGACCCTGAGATTCTGTTGCAAGGAAGCAGGCTGACACAAGTACTCTGCTGAGGCACTTGGGACATTGGGGATATTGAAATGTAGAGACAGGGTTAATGTTTAAGGAGATGAGACCATCGGGGACCTTGGCAGGGAGTGATGACATTTAGCACTTGGGAAGGATGTGAGTGTCTGTGGTCCAGAATACAGGTTGTAGTGGACAGAATGACCCTCCACACATAGCCACTCTAATCCCAGGAACTTGTGAATACATTATGCTACCTGGAAAAGTAGACTTTGTGGATATAATTGTGATTCTAAATGCAGGTAAATTCCCCTGGATCATCCAGGTGCAATCTATTCACATGAACTCTGGAGTCAGGCACTGCAGAGGGCAGCCAGAGAGGCTTGGAGTGCCAGAAAGACGACTTTACCATTGATGGAGGGGTCACAGGGAAGCATGGCAAGGAGCGTGGGTGGCCTCCAGGGACAAACATGGTCCTGACTGGCCACCAAAAGGCAATAGGACCTCAGTCCTTCAACTGCAAGGAACTGATTCTGACAGTGACCTGAATGGACTTGAAATCTGCTTCTTCTCTTCCTCCAAGTCTCAGTATTGTGAGACCTTTAGGCAAAGGGCCAACCAAATTTATCCAGACGACTCATTACCCATGGAAGCTGGGAGATTATACATTTGCCTTGTTTGAGTTGCCAAGTTTGTGTTAAACTACCATGTGGCGAGCTGTGCATCTCATGGAGTGATTCAGGAACATGAGCTCATGTGTAGTCAATCTGGAGGGATGCCTCAGGTGGACTTGAGCACAGAAAGAGGGAGAAGCAGGACCACTTACAGGAAAATGGGCCATAAAGGCAAAATTCACATGGAGAGGAAGGAGAAGAGGATTCGATGATCAATACTTGATGTTCAAATTATGGAAGGTGAATGATCATGCACAGAACGTCCTGAATGAGCAGCTGTGACTTGTGACCTAAGGAATCTTGGAATGACCTTTACTAAGTAATGACCTTTAGCCTATGTACGTATGAGGTTTGTACATATGCTTAAGACACTGAGATTCTTATTTATTTACCTGGAAAGTAAAGGAGCTTGTAGATCAACAGAGATAAGATTTTTCTCATCCAATTCTGAATAACGTAATCATTCAAGTAGACAATATAGCTAGCTAATTTACTGGGCTGGGTTAAGTATTGTCTAGTAATAAGGGGAATTGGGAGATCCATTGATTCTTGTCATTCTAGAACGAGAGCAGAGTCTGGGAAACCTGTTGTCTTAAAGAATCTGTAATAGACTGAGTCCAGAACCCTTCCCAGTTTCCTACTCCACGGACTTAGTGCTATTTGCGTTGGGTTAAAGTTTTTATGGCAGTAACTTATCAGAAATATTGCATAAATTCTCAATCATCTTCTCCTTCTTGGTGACTTATTTTATACACTCTTTAGCCAGCTGAAAATGTGAATTTTGACTCTTTCCCATTAATCATAAAAAAGGGGAAGTGTTCAACCAGAGTATAGCTACCACTATACATCCTGCCAGTCATGGTAAGATCTTCTCATCAAGCACACAGCACCCAGGCAGATCTCCTGGGATTGCCAGCGTGGGCAAGGTGAAGCAATTTCTCATGAAATCCCCATGGATCACTGCACAGATCCATTGATGCCAAGAAAGTTAAAGGGGTACCACTCAGAACTTGGCGTGGAGAGGTAGCATTTCAATAGACTGTTTATGTCAATGACTGGAGGCTTTCAAGGTGAGAGTGATTGTCATGTTACGGTTGACACCAGACCTTCTCTCCCTGCCTGTACTCTGCCAAGCCCCCAGACACATTATAATCATGGGCCTAATTCTCTCACTGGCTCCTCTTTCCTTTCTCAATTTCTGCATGCAAGTCCATGGTCCGTCCACATGAGTACAAACCCTTCCTGCTGTTGTTGTGGAGTGGTTTTCTTTGAATTAAATTCCTATTTGAAATGGAAATAACATGCTTTCATCAGCTCTCATGCTTTCTGGTTATTTCTGACCACATTTCCATCACTAAGGTATGTGCACATGATCTTTTGCAGGTTTTCTTCTCACTCCAGGAACAAACCTTCATGGCTGCTGGGGAAAAGTTATTTTTCTTTGCTCTTTCCAGAAGAGAGGTCCTTGGTGGGAAATAACAGTACTTTTTGAACCCAGTTATTTTTGACCTTTGGGGAAACTTCAATTGGAGAAACTCATCTAATGCCCTGAGGCTTAAACAGACAAGGGTTTTATAGCATGCATTATATTATTATGTATATCCTTCAGACTGAGTTCATGTCTGTGAATTGTGCTTTGAGGTTGTCCTAGAATCTCTCTAATGCATAATCTTCGCAAGGGGTTCCTCAGATGCCACCACAGACTCATTTTTTCTGGTTAGGATCAACTTCTCCTGCTTAGCTACTACATACAAGAAGAGTTTGAACTCAGCTCCCCACAGTTCCCTGAAGTGGCCACAGCAATGGTCCTCAGTTGATGGAGTTCAGCAAACTTGTTTCTCTGAAGAGGATAATCAAATAGTCCCAGAGCTCCTGCTGGAGTTTGAACTTTGATAAGCTTTTCTCAAGTTTGGGAATGATTATGTAACTAATGCAAAAATTGGTAAGGGTATGATTTGACTGCATCTTAGTCTGTTTTGTGTGGCTGTAACAGACTACCTGAGTCTAGATAATCAGTAGAGATTGGAGATTTTTTTTTAATTACTATTCTAGAAGCTGAGAAACCCAACACTGAGGGACCCACACCCGGTGAGGGCCTTCATGCTGTGTTATCCCATGGTGGAATGCAAATGAGCAAGAGATGGCTGAACCCACTTTTATCAGGAGCTCACACCCAGGATAACTGACTGCTCCTGGGATAACAGCATGAATCAGTTCATGAGGGTGGAGACCTTATGACCTAATCTCCCTTTATGGGTCTTACCTTCCAGCACTGCTCCACTGAGGACAGTTCCCAACACGTGAACTTTGGGGGACACATTTGATCCAGGTAGACTGCATTGCTCCAAAGGCATGAAGGCATCAGGTGGTTGGCTCTTTGTCTGCATAGAAACCTTTGTTTACAAACTTCCCTGGAGAGTTAGTGGTACAGGGCCAGGTGGATATTCTCTGAGAGTGTCTCAGGTGCTCTTTTTCTATCACTCTGATGCGTATCTCATTTGGGCAAATGTGTTAGGCCTCCAACTAGGGTAATAAAGGCTTGGGCAGGAGACCTCACATCCTTTTCCAGTCCCTTAGAAGTCTGTCCTGATGCAGCCATGAGAAGGTGAGGTGGACTCTGCTAGAGCTCACCTGCATGCCCTCACTGGGAAGCCTTTCTCACCTTTGCTCACATCAGCCCCTGCTGTGCTTGGATGCCCAGCTGCCATCACCTGCATCTCTGTGAAGGATTCCACAGGAACAGAATCCCAGAAGACCAGAAAAATTTAGTTACCATCATTAGTGGCTGACAGATGTGGAGGTGTCCCTGTGTCAGTTCCCCTAACCCAAGGGGGGTGAGTCTCAGATGTGACATGTACTATCTTCAGGGATCCTTTGGGACTCAGCCAATGTCAACTTCTGAGGAAGTGTTCTTGATGTCACAACATGCTTGGACCATCTCTCTTTATGATCTGGTTTATCCTTCCCCATTGTTCTGGAAAAAACCCCCTTGGTGCAAAATTACCATGAGACTGAAGAAAGAGGCAAGCAGATCCCGGATGGCACAATGTGAAGTTTATTAGGAACTTATGGACAGAAGTGTGTCTTAGGAAGCAGAAAGACAGGAAGATGCCACACCTCAAGGCAAAAGGCAGGGGTTTCCATGCTAAGCTAGACCACGCGGAGTCATGGCCAATCACATGTGTCACTTCAGTTAAGAAACAGTGTGGAGGTCAGTGGTAGCACAGCATGCGTGGCTGACTACCTTAGAGACTGCCCTACAGTGTTTGAGAAGCTCACCAGGGCCACTTGGTGGGCAAAATCGTGGTTACCACCGAGAAGGCTAGAGTCATGTCAAGCTAGACATGTACTTCACTCACTACTGATTCTTCCTGGGTACATGTTCTATGGAACCACTCTTGCATAAATCAAAACCTCAGGTTCTCATGTGGGGGAAACCAACCTATGTCCAATAATAACTGTGTCTCCTTTATAACAAGAGTTGCCATGTAGGCAATGGAGAGATCACCTATTTATCTCTGTGTCCCTAAACATCATCTGCAAGTTATGTGGACTATCAAATCCCTATATGAACCACTTATCCCACTGGTGTGCTGCCTATGTGTAGCGTGGGGAAGAGGACTGAAGCTTGATACACACGAGGGAGCAAGGCAGATGTGAGAGGGAAGGACGGGGACACCATGGAGCAGAAGGAAGTGCACAGTTAGGGAATAAAGTCCTTGTTTGATCTCTGCCAGATTCTACTGCTGAGACCCCAGGCAAGTGCGCTCTTCTCTGGTAAAAATGACAGAATTGAACTAGAAATTGTCTAAGAGGAATTCTCTTAAGAGAAAACAAAGACTCTACAGCCAAGGTCTGAGCACTGAGAGCAAATTTTATGGCCAATCAGGGAGCCCAACCTACAGTGGAGGGTAGGGTTGGCCCAGCCTGGAGTTGACTGATGCTCTGTGGAGGGAATGGGTAGGCACTGGAGAGCAGAAAGCCAGAGTCTCTGTGTTAGGATTCTGCAGAGAATCAGAACCAGTAGATGGTACACACGCACACAGATTTGACACACACTCAGATTTATTTTAAGAAATTGGCTCAAATGATTGTGGGGGCTGGTGAACCCAAAATCTGTAGGGAGCTAGCAGGCTGGAGATCCAGGGAAGAGTGACTGCTGCAGCTGAAGTCTGAAGGTTAGGTGTTGGCTGAATTCCCTCTTCTTCAGGGGACTGTAGTCTTTTTCTCTTAAAGCTTTCAACTGAATGGATTTAGGTCATTTTCTTTACTCAAATTTTACTGAATTAAACGTGAATTTCATTTAAAAAATACCTTCACAGCAGTATTTAGACTGGTCTTTGGCCAAATAACTGTGCACTGGGGCCCAGCCACGCTGGCACATTGAGTTACCATCGCATTGTTCCAGGCTGGGAAATCAAAACCTCTCTATGACTGGCAAACAGAATCAGCTAGGCCTGGAATGAACCACAAGGGGGCTCGAGGAGGCCCCCTGCATGCTGTATGTGGGGTGTCTGCAAAGCTTACTGTGGGCTGTGACTCTTCTGCCGTCTAGGCTATGAACAGGCTGGGTGGCTGGGATGAAAGACTTCAAAGCTGACATTCTGTGATGCTAGGAATAATTAGAGATTTATGTATTAAAACCAAATATAAAAAGGAAAGCTATTAATATCAAGATAAATTTCTCTTGACAGTTACATACTGCAGCGCTGGAGAAACTTTTGTAATTCAATGTTTGTTTCATTTACAAGATTAAAAAATATTTATACTTCAGAAAAGATTATTGCATAAGAGAAAACTGGTTTGCAAGTGGATTCTGGGTCAGGCATTTCTGTGGTTCGTTGGTTGGTACCATTTAATGTCTTCGAGCTCAGTAATATTATGCCAAGCTCAAAATATTGCATAATAAATGAACAACTGCACTTAGGCCAGACCACAAAATAGTGCTGATTATTTAATTTTGTTTATTTTTGTTACCTCTCCTTTTTTGTTTCCTTTGATGCAGCATCAAACTTGCCTGCGCCCCCTTCTCCACCCTCGGCTACTCCCCCCCACCCGTGTGGCCCGCATCCCAGCTGCCTTGTTCCATGTTCGTGTGTCCAGACTCCTTGTTTCCCTTGTTCTCAGTGGCGTTTTTCAGAAGTGGTCTCTGGGCCATCAGAACCAGAATTTCTCAGGGAGCTTCTTTGAAACGTTGACCTCTGGACTTCCACAGTCTCTTCTCTTGCTCTCCTGTATTCTCGGCCCAGCGCTCCCCTGTGGTTGGCCTGTTTCTCCTGAAGACGTTTTGTCTGAAGGTACTGAGGGCCCAACGCATTCTTTCTGAAGGTTTGCGGCCAAGAAGTGACTCTTGCCTGAGTCTGTGGTGGAGGCTGGAGGTACTTGGCCTCTCTGGCTCTGCGGAGGCTGACCTGCCTGCCTGGGGAACAAGCCAGTGTTTCCCCATAGGGCAGAGATAGATCGGCCTGTTCCTGCTCCTCACGCAAGTTGCCTGGTAGTATTTAGAAGCAGAGGTGAGGACAGTGAGGACTGTATATTGAGGAAATGACCTGGTGGATATTGTTCTAATCTATAGGTCAAAATACACATTTGAATTTCTCATTTGGAATGTGGTTGTCTCTGCCCTACCTCTCTGACATAAGTGTTATATCTGTGTCTCTTACTCCATGTCTTTTTCATATCTTAATAAAGGACACACTGAAAAGAGAATACTAATAATGAAATCACACATACAAAATACTGTTTTTATCTTTACATCTTTTCAACTAAAGCCTATTTTTCTCAATACAAAAGAATCTCAAGAATAAGTGCATTGTTACATTTTAATGTATATTAAAACCAATAAAAAATCAAATGATTCTCAATTAAAATGTCTTCTGTGTTTGGAGTGATTTCTGGCTCCAAGGAGGAGGCCTTGAAAACGTTGTGTTTCTTGTGAAAGGCTGACGTGTCAATAATTTTGTCAAGATTCTTGTGGCAGAGCTCAGAAGGTTCTGTTGAGCTTGCTTCAGTGAATAGACTTCTCTCTCTACATCATGTTGTATGATTGCTTTTTCCTGGCCAGATAACATGTGATGCTGGTATAGGTATTAAGGTACAGAGGAGATTTAGGATTTAAAAAAGATATCCCTTCTAAGAAAGGAATTTTGTAATCTGAAGTCTAAATTTAATTGCACCATAGACTTTCAAAATAATGCATGATTACAAACTATATGTTATGAGTTATCAATTCCAACAAGTCTGAACGGTCAACTTTAGATATTCTCAGCCATTTGACTCCGATGTTAATCTATGCCAAGGCATGAGTGCGCTCGCCTGGACTCAGCACTTCCAGACATCCTAGGATATAATGAGCCATGTGACCTGATGGGAGTAGAACATGGAGTCGTCCATAGAGAGACGGCTGTTCTAAAATAGGCCCTGCAGTGAATCAGGAGCTCCACTTACTCCCACAGTTTAGAAGTCAGCTGGGAATGTTCTTTCTTGGCTGTTTGTTATGGGAAAAATCCACTGGAAAATGTTATGTTCTCTCTTTTTCATGATAGCAACCTAGTCTAAAAGATTCTTTAATCCAGATGTCTATTAAAGAAGGTTTCCTTTAGCTTCAATTAACAAAGTGATTCATAGCTCCAAATCTTTGAGTTCTCAGATGTAACCAATATTCATACCAGGAAAGCCATGAATTTCCTGTTACAGAAGAAGAAACAAAGTGCTAGAATATGATAAATAACTATTTTTTAAATGAGCAAGTATTACATTGACTTAAGATTTCAACATGGCTTATGGTTTGAATATTTTTCTCCTCTTCCTTTCTAAAAAGTCATCCCAAAATACAAAGGAAAAAGACAGAAACCACTAAATCCACCACTGAGTAAAACTAAAATGAACTGAGCAACTTAGGGGGCAGTGTATGTGTGTGTCATGGTAGGAAAAAGCTGCACTTGCATGCACAACCTTGGAAGAGCTCAGAACGGAAGGTCACGGGCTCATGGCATTTGAGGTCATGAGGGCTCAGTGTCTTCCCAGAGGTCTCAGCACATCTCCCACTTTCTTTCTGCACGTAGCCAGGATGATACTTCTCCAAGTAACAAGCAGGGACATCTTCCTCGGGAGAGGTGGGAACATCCTCAAGGAAAGACTTGAATGTTGATTGATCCCTAGGAGGACTCAGGGCAGCCTGCCCCTCACCTGTCCACCAGTTTGCAGCTCTGCCTCCCCAGCAGCTTCCAGCCAGCATTCGAGCACTTCACTCAAGTAAAGAGAAAGACAAAGGTCATCAGACACACAGGGGGATGGAAGAAGTCCAAATCCAGAGCAAAGGAATGGCAGAAGACATTCAGAGAAAAGAGAAGCTGAGAAATATCTCAGAGATCCTCATTAATATCCTTGGAAAGATAAAAGAAGATGATCCATTCATGAGAAAGTAGAAGATGCTCTTTGAATACTCAAACAAAAAAGAGCTGTTATAAATAAAAATGTGGAAAAGCCTAAATATAATATTTAATAAAAATATTGAGGTTTTAGGATAAAAAGAAATAGAAATAGACATTGGAAAAAAGAGATAAGATGATCAGAGAATCAGTCCAACTGGTTCAATATCTAATAGTAGAAGATCCAGAAAGAGTAAAAGAAAATTACACCAAAAAATCATCATCAGAATAATATAACAACTTTTTCCAGAATCAAAGAAAACTAGTGTTCAAATGAAACAACCCCCCAAATGTCCAGCACAATGGATGAAATGAAGACCCACCTGAGGTCTTACCATGAATTTCACAACAACGATTAGAACTTCTTGAAACATCATCAGAGGTAGAAGACATTTCAAAGCATCCCCAAAAGGAAAACATCGGATTTCTCAAGATTAGCACCAGAGTCCAGCAGATGAGGAGGAACAACTTTGAAGTTCTCATTTTCTTCCTGAACTTCTGAACTTGAACTTGTCATTTGAGAGTGAAGGGAGAAAAAAGAAATGCGGGGACATAAAATGTGTCGAGAATTTACTTCTTGTGCACCTTTTCTCAGGAAGCGGCTGGAAGATGTATTTCGACAAAGCAGGAGGGGAAAAGCCAAGAAAGAGGTCGTCACAGGCTCTAGAGAGCAGAGAATACCACAGAGAAGATGTGGAAAGGGCTTGCCAGGGTTGGCAAAGCTAGCTCCCGGTGCACAGCACACAGGTGCCTGGACAGCCGCCTGTCCAGGCTGCAGTGAATGGGAGAAATGCAGAGAGATGGAGAGCAAGCGAAGGGAGTTGGATTTTCTGATGTATTTGATCATATGGAGACACAGGGTTGAGAGGGTTTTACACCATCATCACAGGCTGTGAAGACAGTAAATATTCAAAGAGAATTAAAAATAATGATGAAAAGATGCATTTATCAACTGTAGGTAAAACAAAAGTTGACACAAAAATCGAAATATGATTATCTTGGTTGGAAATTAACAATTGCATGTGTCTAATAATATAAACACTAAATTTGGGTTAATTAAAAGTATATTGAGGCTGGGCGCAATGGCGCACACCTGTAATCCCAATGGCTCAGGAGGCTGAGGCAGGAGGTTCGTGAATTCAAAGCCAGCCTCAGCAACTTAGTGAGGCCATGTGCAACTCAGCAAAACCTTGTCTCTACATAAAATATAAAAAGGGCAGGGAATGTGGCTCAGTGGTTAGGCATTCCTGGGTTCAGTCTCTGGCACACACACAAAAAAAGTATATTGAAAGGCTAAAGAAATAATGCATGCAAACACACTGAAAACCCCCATTTCTGAAATTTTGGATCAATGCTACATAAAATTGAAACTGAATTATAAGAAAACAATTTGTGCATGTATGTATCATTTAGAAGTATCAGAGAAGGAGAAAGCAATTAAAAGAATTGAATGTGTATTCCTCTGGGGAAAATGAAGTAGAAAGAATGCTGCTTTTCTTTCTCTCTATTATAATCCTTTTAGGACTATTTAACTATGTAATGTTAAAAATCTATTTGCAGGGACTAAGGGTATATCTCAGTAGTACATCATATGCTTACCACACATGAGGGCCTGAGTGCAATCTCCAGAAACCTCTACCCCCCCCAAAAAAACCCTATTTACAAATTTACTCTAAACAAAACAAATATTAATAGTATGTAAGATTAAAACAATCAAAGTTGCCACCAACTGTAGAGTCTGAGTCAGTTTAAGTAAGTGATTTGTTCCTTGGACCATATTTAAGTTCAACAAAAATGCAAACAAAAATACACCCAAAAGATTGCCCCAGGTTACCATGCTGCTCTGGAAGACCTGACTGTAATTTGCCTATCAGTTAGTTTGTGGCCCCAGGTAGGCCTAGAGGGGAGGGCCTTGTTGTGAGAGAAGAAAGAAGGCTTGCAGCTGTAGGACATGTCCCAGGGGTCCACAGTCCCTCCAGAGGCTGGGCCTGCCAGCCCAGAGAGGGGCGTCTAGTGCCTCAGGGCCTTCAGAGGAATCCAGAAATGGGAGGCAGGTTTGAAGAATGCCTAGGGGAACCACAGATTCCTGCAGGTTCTCTTCAGACGATCACTGGGATGGACAGAAGAGTCCACAGTTTAAGGTGAATTCTATTTTTTAATGAAAGAACAATCTAAGTAGACATTCTCTGGCACAACTTTCAGTGCTTGCTGAATTGATTACCTTTTGCTCTGCAAGAATATACTTCTTTTTTCTCCCTTGTTGAATTTAGACCTTTCAGAAAGTGTTGGAGTTTTATTACTTCAAATTAGAGTCTCTAATTTCCCCTATAAAACACACGCAGAATATATATGGGTGAGTATGTTTTACCTTCAAGTGCTCTGTGTTTGCTGGAAGGGAAAGGTGTTAAACAGGAGGAGATTAATACTCAACCTATATTTATCTCCTCTACCTGGGATCCCACAGCTCTGGTGATATGGATGTCTACTGGAAACGCCTGAGCAATAATGCCACCTGTGTGAGGGGTCACCAGCCAGCAGAAACAAAACTTGGTAGCTTGCTTTTCTATTCTGGGATTTATGGAGAGCAGGGGAATTCATTCTCTGTCTCCCTGTATAAAATCGGTAAAGCACTTTTTGTTTCTGAATAGCTCTGAAATTCTCAAAAGCACTTCTTTTGTCATTGAAACCTAAAGGATTTTGTCTCTGTACATACTGCTACTGTAAGAGGGCTGTAAGAATGTGTGGACAGGTGTTTAGTTTGCAGAGTGGGAGAACATTAGCATGCAGAAACCTGCAGGTGCCTCGGAAGATCAGAGACGGAAAGCCTGGCACTTATTTGTGGCCACATCTGGAATACACGAAGCTGCAAGAAGAATGGCAAGGACCATTCCTGGTGCCCTGGGGACATGTTGATTGTCCTGCCAAAGAAGAATCAAATGCAAACAGCACCCATTTCCTAACCTGTTCCCTCATGCCTGATTGTGAGGAGTCCTTTCTTTTATTTGGCTCTAAACATCCTCCAGACTCAGTCCATGCCCAGAGGAGGTGTGTCTAAGCTTCAGGAGCCTTTCCACTGAGAAATCAGGCCCTGGTCCCCTGCAGGCTCATCTGTTTTTGTCACATGAAAATTCTCTGCTGACCTTTTCTACCTCCCTGAATGCCACCCCTGCCGTCTCTGCTGGGAGCTGGTGTGTCTTTAGTAGTTCTCACAGGCCTCGCACTTCCACCCTGGCGAGGAATCCTCTTCCCTTCCACGTTGCATTTAATAAGGTTGTCTCACGGGTCCTCACAGTGACCCACCTCCCCAGGTCTAGACACACTCTTCCAGAATGAGTGGGTTGGGACCAGCCTTATATCACTGTGCCCCCAACAACCCTTGTCCCTGTGTGCTCAAGAGGTCTTGGCTCAGGAACTTTTATGTGTTGTCGTTTATTTCGTGCCTCGCGTGGGTTCGCTCGACGAGTTGGTATCCCACAGGACGAGGGGACGGAGGAATGGGGTCCCACGGGATGAGCTCTGGGGTCCCGGAGGACGAGGGACAATGGGGTCCCACGAGACGAGGTCTGGGGTCCCGGAGGACGAGGGTTTATGGGATGGACAGTCATGGAGTCACTCACCCCGGAGCGAGAAGCAGACCCGTTTATTTCAGTTAGTGCAACAGTTTATATAGGGTCCTCGGACCAGTCATGGCCCTGTGGTTAGGTTATAGCCAATAGGATATTGATCCATGTCAGGTGCGCAGCCAATCAGCATGGGATGAGAAAAGGAGAGGCATTGAAGACAGCCAATCAGTATGGGATGAGAAAAGGAGAGGCACTGAAGGCAGCCAATCAGCATGGGGTAAAGAGGAGGGGAAACATTCAAAGTAACCAATCAGCATGGGGAAAAGGAAAGGGAAGGGGAGGCATCGAAGGCATGGAGAGAGCTCCTATATGGAAGGACCTATTGTACTCTGCAATAGGCTTCAACTCTCCCCATCTTCTTATACCTGACAGTCATATCTGTGTGCATCTAGACACCAAACCCCAGTGATAAACAGGGGTGTCCAGATCAAACTTAGAAATAGGTGCACAATGAGGCCAACAACCCTGCTCTGTTGCTGTGAACATCCATGTTCGACTGCATTGCAGAATGAGCCCCAGGCCTAACCACATCCATGGAAAAGGGAAGAGGGTATTTCTTTTTTTTTTTTTGGCACTGGGGATTGAACTCAGGGGCACTCGACCACTGAGCCACATCCCCAGCCCTATTTTGTGTTTTATGTAGAGACAGGGTCTCACTGAGTTGCTTAGCGCCTCGCCATTGCTGAGGCTGGCTTTGAACTCTCGATTCTCCTGTCTCAGCCTCCCTAAGTGCTGGGATTATAGGCTTGAGCCACCGCGCCCGGCTGGAAGAGGGTATTTCTGGTTTCATCTTGCCAGAAAATGGAAGTGTCAAGAATAATTCTGTTGCCAATTATTAGCATTATAAAATGGTCCACATTTGCCCAGTAGTTTATCATTTACCAAGCAGTACAAGAAACAGCCATTTCTGCCTAAATTTAGACTTTAAAAATATCTTCAAATCTATATGTCATCATTTTTCCTACTTTTTAAAAATCACCCTCATCTTTCTGCTAGTCAACATAAATTCCATCTTATTCTGATGCTATTCTTGTGTTAAATCCACTGTGCAGCATCCTCAGGGTAAGCATGCATTGACTAATAATCGAGATACTCATTTCCTTTCACATACACAGCAAGTCTTGGAACATTAGTACCAAGCTCAGGAGGAGCTGGGCCTAGGCAGTGAAGGTTGGCACCTTTGGTGATTGCCACTTCCAGATATACGTCACTAACGCAGGGGTCATTCCTGTGGATAAACTTGATTATCTCTATTTAAGCATGTCTGGTATTGTTATATGATTTTAAGATATCCTAGAGAAGCAGAGCCTTGCTCCATTGAAGAGCTCTCTCACAGCATTCTTTTTCTTCTCCTTTCCCTTTGAAATATGGGTGGAGAGTTACTGGCTTTTCAAGACCAACCTTTGCATGTAAATGCTTTTGTAAGGAACGTAATTTCTTGCTCTGCACGTGAACTTTCTCAGGATCTGTGAGTAGCATTTACTGAAGGTTAATGCAGGAAACTGCTTCATACACTGAATGCTATAAGATACAGTCTAGGGTAGTAAAAATTGGCTAGCTTTATGCTGTTTAAATGGATTTCAATCTTAGTGCCTTCTGACTAAAAATAAGGAGAATCTTTTCTATGAGACTTTAGGAACACCTTGCGTTAGTCACTGTGAGCTGGTGGCACAGGTGTATCTTGGAATTTTTAAGGAATCTGTGTTGGATCTGTTCCTGGGGAGCTGAGGAAACAGCTGTTGGAACATCATGCATAGTTAGGAGGCCATTTCATGGACCCGAGCACTCTGAATGCCAAGGAAACATGGTGAAATACAGTAAGCCTGATGTCACAGCCCAGCTCCTCCAAAAGCAGCTTAAGCTGACCAAAATGTGGAAAAAGCAAGGATGCTCCAGAGCCAGTCCCCTCTTTCTCTCGAGTTTCACCTGTTCTGTGATCTTAGGCAATTCTCGGAAATCAATGTCACTCCTTGTGAACAGCTTCTTTTTGTTCCTTTGAAAAAAAATTGTTTTTTGGGAGTATCTTTATTTTCATGTAGTAAAACATATCATTATTTTCCTTTGTACTAAGTGCAGTTAGGTCTTGTATAAAGAATCTTTCTCTGAGTGAAGATCATGATAAAGAAATCCTCATATACTCTCTTCTAAAAGATCAACGTGTGGATTTTAATATAAGATTTTTATTCAATCTGAAGTTACTTTCTGAGTAAATTGTGAAAAAAATTATTTCATTTTTCCTCTAGATATAAACAATTGTCACAGCACCAGTTATTGATTTAATGACTTACTTGCTACAAATCTGTCCTTTATCTGTTCTGTTCTTTAAATTTATGTTCTAGCTGATACTTGCATAAAATTGTACTTATTAATGTGCTGCTGAGTGATGTCTATATACATGTCTACATTGTTTAATGTTTGAATCAAGTTAAACCTACTGCTTTAAATGTTTATCATTTCTTTATGGTGAAAACTGTCAAAATCCTTTCTTCTAGCTTTTTGGAACACATAGTATCCTGTTGGGATCTATAGTCACCTACTGTGTGATAGCCCACCAGAACATCCTGTTCCCAGCTCACTGGACTTGGTGCTCCTTGATCAGCCCCTCCCCTGCCTGGCCTGAAGTGAAGGCTCAAATGTGTCAGATGACCGTGGGGTCTGGACTCACACTGAGTTCTGTATTCTTCGTCACAAGCTGCTTTGCATTCTGCATGGGTATCACATTCTTTTAACAAATCTTAATATGTGATATAGCTAGGCTACACTTCTTATTTTTCTGTTTCTTCAAAGCAGTCTCAGAATTTTGTTACTTTGTCTCCCCTATGAACAGAATATTACCTGATCAAGTCTCTCTCTCTCTGTCTCTCTCTGTCTCTCTCTGTCTCTCTCTGTCTTTCTCTGTCTCTCTCTCTCTCTCTCTCTCTCTCTCACACACACACACACACACACACACACACAGTTTGGATATTGATTACAGGCAAGTTTTATATTTACTCTTTTCCCTTTGAAGTTTTGACAATTTCAGTTTATTAGATAAATTGACAATAGACAGATACAAGAACAAAAATCCATACAAATTTTACTGTGTGCCTCAGCCTGGGAGCCAGTACATGTTTACTATGAGATTCCGAGGGGAGTATGGCTGGAGCTAACAGAGCTTGAGGAAGGGCTGGGGGAAGCGGATGGCACAGGCCTTGGAAGGTGGTGGGGAAGCGGTGACGGTCAAAAGGATTGTCTTGCTATACAGATGCAGCCACCCAGGGCCATCTCTGGCTGGACCAGGTATCAGGCCCCCATCTCTTCCTGTGCAAAGATGTTTCCTGGCAGAAGAGGCAGGTGGAGTCCAGACAGAAAAGCCTCCTCCTGTGCCTCCTGTTTACTTCATTAATAGAGACAGAGAAGAATTTCTTCTGATAGAAGGGCCGCTTTTCAGTGCCAATCCTGCACCTGCCGAGCTCTGCAGTGTCTTTGAAAAACAAATGTGAAATATGCCAAAAATGAAACATTTGAGGAGGGCAGTTTTATTCTCCCACAACTAGAACTGCATTGAATGCACAGATCAACTGGGTGACTTGATTTCTTTACAATGTCGAATATCCTCCTCCAAGAATACAGTGTAGTTGTGTTTATGAATGTATTATTTAATATTTACAATGAAATTCTAGTTTTCTCTGTGGAGAGAGTTCATATCTTCTGTTATTACTAAATGTTGATGATTTTGATACCATAAAAAAACCTTTTAGGATAAATATACCTTTTTTTTTTTTTTTTTTGGTACTGGGGATTGAACTCAGGGGCACTCTACCACTGAGCCACATCCCCAGCCCTATTTTGTGTTTTATGTAGAGACAGGGTCTCATTGAGTTGCTTAGCACCTCGCTGTTGCTGAGGCTGGCTTTGAACTTGCGATTCTCCTATCTCAGCCTCTCTAAGTGCTGGGATAAATACACCATTCTTTAAAGAAGTGCATACATCGATTGTGCAGACATGATGATTTTTACTAGGTGGGCAGGATTGTATAACCATGATTCTAGGCCCAGGGGCCCCTCGTGCCTTCCCCAGGTCATTCCCTATTCCCTCTCCCAAAGACAATCCTTGAAGCCCGCTCAGTTAGAATCCTGGAGTGTTAGTGCCCTGCCAGGGGTCCACTGCCCAAGTTCCCATGGAGATATGGTATGATTTAGTGGCCAGATCAGACTTCAGCATTAGATATGCACTTTTTCCTTAAAAACAAATTCACAGAAAAGGTATGGCACATAAAAATAGATTTGAGGTATGACTGCCAAGGCTGGTGATCAGAGCCCGCGCAGCAGGGCTGGGACTGGAAGCAGAATAGATTGCTGCACAGGAACATTTCCTACTCAGACGGCGCTGCGGGCTGAAGTTGTCTGCCAGGAGCCAGCAGAGACCTGAAGGCTCGCAGCCCAGGGTGCAGGATGCAAAGCCAGATACGAGGGCCCAGGGCTGCAGCCTCGCATTAGCAGCTTGGCGGCCGCTACACCTCTCAATCACCCCGGTACAGCACTTGCTCCTTTCCTCTTTGCAGTGTGGAAAAAATTGTTCCTGCTGGCATCTTCCAACATCCGTTTTGAAATTTCATTCCTCCTTCACTTCCAATCTAGTTTTTCGTCACTGTGGACCAAAAAGAAACATATTGGTAATTCAAGAACAAAAAAATAATTTCCCAGATAGGGTGGCTTGAGAAAGTGAAAGGGATACTTTCAAAATCTGAAGTAGCTGATTTATTATCCTATGATAAAAGAAGCTTTTGATGGGGTTCTATTCTGCACCTTTGGAATCTCTCTTTCTCTCTCTTTTTGTATTGGGGATTGAACTCAGGGGCACTCGACCACTGAGCCATATCCCCAGCTCTATTTTGTGTTTTATGTAGAGACAGAATCTCACTGAGTTGCTTAGCGCCTCGCCATTGCTGAGCCTGGCTTTGAACTCACGGTCGTCCTGTCTCAACCTCCCAAAGTGCTGGGATTACAGGCATGTGCCACCTCACCTAGCTTGGAAACTCTTTTCGTTGCCTTGTTTTTCCTCAACATTCTTATTGGAACTAAAACAATGTAACAGAGAGTCAGATAAAAAAATTAAATTGTAATTTCTAATACTGTGTAACATCATAGATATTAGTCTCCAAAATAACTAAGTATTGCTATGTGGTTGAGATTATTCTTCATATTATGGTGGGACTAATTTTTTAAAGGATATGTTATGAGCTATGCTTAGTAACATAAAAAAAAATCCCAAAATTTCCATCAGATCTCACTCAATATGGCAACTTATTTGCCTTTACAGCTTTGGGCAAATGCTTCCTTACTCCTTCAAACCAAGCAATGTTCTCTTTATAGGCAATTGTCTTGGGTGGCTACTTGAGTCTCTGGAGATTTTTCACTTTGGAACATGACTGAGATCTGGATGACAAAAGAATATCAACACATTCTTTTGAATATTTTCAGGTATAGTAAATATTCATTATCAGGAAGGAATCTAAGGTCTAGACAGACTCAGGAGTGGTAACAATAAAGCCAAGTGTACTGGATAATCAAGCCATCAGAAGCATTTTGGATGAGTAAATCTGAGCAAATAAAACTAATAAAACTGATAGTTTTATTCCATTGTTGTTTAATGTTCCTTAAAGAAACCCTTCCAAGCTAATTTTTAAATATAATTAGAACACTAGAAGCCTCATCTGCATCTCCAAAGGATACCTACTCAGGTGGTTCTTCATCCAGGAAAACGCCTCTGTGGAGTCCTCCCATGCTGGGGACAAGATCTGTAGAATGGAGGAGGCCCCTCCTGAGCCTCTGCAAGAGCAGCTCTGTGGGTGTCCCACCTCCAGGTTCTCCTGAGGCTGCTGTCCCTGTGAACTCTCTTAGGAGCTGTGAGTACCTTGGACAGGGGCATCAGTTTAGCATCCTGGAGCGAGGGGGAGACTTTCTTCTCTAACCCTCTTGTTCCTTTTGAATGTGACGGAAAGGAAAGCTCTTACATTAAAAAGAGACATTAAAAACGACTTCCCAAACTCCCTTACATACGTGATGACCTTCAGTAAACCAACAGGGGCACCTCAGGCATGTCCCTGAAGTTGAACTCAAATAAAAGGAGATGGCTACCAAATGGACTCTGTGAGGGCCCTCTGCCAATGAAAGAGTCACATTTTCTATGTTATAGTGATGGGGTATTGGGAAGGCTCGGAGTCTCCAGCAATAGTGGCTAAGATGCTTAGCAAATCAATTTTGACCTAGTTTTTAAAGACCAAACAGAAATTCATGGTCAGAATTCATTCTGAGAATGCTCTTTTCAGATGAAAAACAAGTACTGGGCACATTCAGGATGACTGAAAGCTTGTTATTGTGTCATGATTAAATGCAGATGAAGCAATTTGCTTTCCCTGTATTGTTTGGAATACAATTTTCTGTAAAAGATAATCCTGCAATGTATAATCTAGACATTTTATTATGTATTAGATTTTACAAGGCTTTTATAAAATGAACTGGATATTTGGTAATTATTTTTCCCTCCTTTTAAGCTCCTTAATGCTTTCCAATCCTCGTCCCAGATTGACCTTTGTGTGGAGCTGGCTGGCTGCCCTGAATCAGAACACGTGTGTCCTAAGCCTCCCCAGAGTGGGCTTTCTGCAGTGGGGTTCCCCCAGTTGCTTGGGGCTCCAGTTCCAGAGGATACTGTATGGTGCAGATACATGGAAGGACAACGGGTAGAGAATGTGTCTGCTCAAAGTTCTTTCTGCAGAGGTGGAGAATTTTTGACTGATGTTGATAGAAATCATCTACCCATATAACATGAGCAGGTATCATTCTAAGTTAAATTTGGAAGAGAACACCCCTGTGACCATCTTCCTCACACATGTGGGGAGCAGAAACTGGCAGCACAGTGCACCCTCACTGATGTGTCAACATGAATTATGAGACCACATGTACACCACGGATTCACGCAAATGATTTCTATGGGATTCTTAGTTCGAAGGATAAAAATGAAGGTCAGATACAGTGATCTCAAACCCACACAATTAGTGTATTTTCTCAGCTCTACAGGTTTTTACAAAATGAAAGTGTATACTTTTGAAGAAACTATTGGTTCTTAACAAATAAAATTATTTTATTTTTGTCGTGCCAAATATAGCATATTGTGAATAATTTTACCAATCCATTTAAACTTCAATACCTAGAGAAGAATTAGATTCAGAATGTGCAGTGCCAATCATTGAGACAGAACATGTATTTCTCTAAGGAATTGCCTCAAGAATAAAAGAAAAATTCATTAATTTGTAAATGATCCAGGGTGCAGGAAGAAACAGGAGAACAGAGGCTTTTCTGAAGCCAGGGTCCCAAGGGTCAAACAAATTTTCATTTTCTTCAGAGCTGAGTCCCAAGGTCATTGGGAGGCAGGTGTCCAGATCCAAGAGGTCAAGGCAAAAAGCAGAGGAAATTCTTCCTTAATTTGAACAAATTTTCTCTTCCACGCAACCTTCCCATATTGATCTAAAATTAGTCCTCTCTTGTAAAATAGAATATGTGTTCATTAAGCCATCTCACTAGTGTCTGGCAAGCAATGATGACAGAAGGCTGGAGACCACTTTCTGCCCTCGGGAGCTCATGGGCCTGGTGGGCAAGGGCATCCCAAGCAGTGAGAACATGGCAGAGGGAGTGTCATTCCTGGGAAGCACACTGTGCTCTGAGGGTGCAGGGCAGAGGTCCTCCACCCAGGCTCGTCTGTGTGGAAAGAAAGATGTGGGGACCAAGTCAGCTTCCCTAGGGGAAGCTATCGAGCTGAGATCCGCGGCACACTCAAGTTTAGCTGGGCAAAGACGGAGGAAGAGGCCCAGGCAAGTGGCCACAGCAAGCTCGGGAGCCTGACAGCAAGGGGAAGGGGCTGCTGAGGAACTCAGAAATTCCAGTGTGGCTAGAGCCTGGGGCACCCTGGGGCTGGTGGAGAAAGAGTCTGGGGACCCTGGTTAGGAGTAGAAGAAAACAGGCTGTTGAGGCCAGTGGGGCCACACTGAGGGGTGTGTGCAGGACACAACAGGGAGGTTAGGCTTCGAGGTTTGTGGGCGGTTGTTGAAGAGGTTCAGGCTGGAAGGCGACATGTTTGGGGCTGGACGGAAGAAGCCCCTTCTTTCTTCTCATATGTGGAGATGAGTAACCTGCTCCGTCCCCATTTCCTTCATCCTTCCAGTGGGAGGTTTCCAGAATGTTCTCCAACATGACCACCTTCTCCCCAGTAAATCTATTTGCTAAGGCTCTTCTGAAAAAGGGGGAATCCCAACAGAATGGAGTGGCCTAGACGGGACGTGAAGCAGCATATGCCACAGCAGTTTTGCTACCTTTATTTTTATTTTCTTGGATATTATTCTTTTCTTGAAGTGGATTAAAATCGTTGTGGCACATTGGTTATTCATTTTGAGGTCATGGCAAGCTAAAACAAAAGGGGCATTTTTTTCTGACTGAAGTTGAAGAGGTCATGTCTCATCTACCACATGTAAGTAAGGTCTCCGTATCCCTGTTAAGGTGCTATGGCTTCAGTCTATTGGTCACGTCCCTCAGGATTGTTTTGAATCTTGGTCAGGTCCTTTGAGGCACATGCCATCTACCGTGTCAGTTGCAGATTGAATAATTGGAATTCCTGCATCTTCACCCAGCTGGCCACCTCTCTGGAGCTTCCTCTACATGTTGATAAGAATACATTTCCCTACCTTTATTTATTCAGTCAGATACAAATCAGCTCAAGTATTTTCCAAACCACATTTCCTCATAGAACTAAAACACTATTAGAAAGAACTTAGCCAGACGTCTTGCTGAAATCAATTCACACAATTTCTTTGATATTCTCCATAGCATCCTGTGTTGTAAGCCATTAAAAATGATTTTACTAACTGGCTCACATTAGTTCTTAGAAAGCACCTTGGTACATTTTAATGCTCTACTGGAAACACTCCTACACTGTGGTCAGGTTATCAGCACCCGCCTTTCCCGTCTTCAGCCTCTGGATGGCCCTCTTTCTCCCCATCAGGAATGGCCCACCTGCCCCTCCTGTCTTTGTGTAGCTTCTGCACTGCAGGTTTGTGGATGTCTGAAGGGCCATGTCCCTGTGCGGTACTTCTTACACTGGGTGGGGACGTGTGGGTAGCTCTTCTTTACATTCGCCTTCCTCCTGCTTGCCTTCCAGCAGCAATGACCCCACTGGAAAGGTGAGGGCCGAGTATTGGCCTGCTGTGAGTGTTACACAGGAGAGCAACTTCCAAGGGCTCTGGTGTGGGGCGGGTCCATGTTGAGGATAGGCCATTAGTCAGGAGTGCATTGGAAGCGTGGTTTTCCATTGTTTAACCCTTGCCTAAGTTCCCTAAGACCTCAGGCTATCACATTTCCTCTTTGAAAATAAACATTTAATCTGTGATCTGAGGATTCAAGTCACCTCTACTGTCTCCTCACAGAGGATCAAACACAGCAACAGGAAAAACTTTGATGCCTATAAATACGGGTTGATCGGTGCACACATCATGACCACAGGAGGGTGGAATCCAGACTCATCAGTCCATTCACACTCAAACAGTATGGCTTCAAGAAAAGTATTTTGACTAGTATCACTTCTGTAGATAGAAAACAGGCTCAGTTAGAGTTAATTGTGTGTGCGTGTTCAAACTCAGTTCCGGTCGTTTACCAACCAAGGCAGACATCCTAATGGTGTGTCCATGTTAAAATAGTTATAAAATGGAAAACATAAGAACATTGCTTGAAATTACTATAGTCACATATCTTTCCTTTTTACTTCATTTAATGCAGTTGAGTCAGCCAGTTGTTAAATTGTCAGAAATATACTCACTTAATAGACTAGAGCTTTGTTTTAAACATCAATAAAGTAAATAGTAAGTGTGCCTTAGAATAAATTTTATTAATCTGAAGATATATTTTGCCATGTTTTTTTGTTTCTGTGAGAGTTGGTTTGTCTAATAATTCTTTGCACTGTGTTCTAGTGGCAAAGATAGCCCCATGGAAAGAAGATGATGTGAATCAAAGATAGGGTAGTGTGAGGCTTAGCTCCAGAATGGACCATGTTCGGTCATCAAGGGATCCCTGGCCATTCACAGAGATAACAGACCCAGGGGCACCAGGGCGTGGTGGGCCATGAAGCCTGGATATTTACCAGAGGCGCCCTTTCTCTCTGTCTTCTGTTTAGGCTTTGCCCAATGTGAAGGATTATTGGGAGAAAATAATGTACATAAAACCAGGCACACAGGTGTAGCTCAATACATCAAAGCTATTCTAGCTTACTGCTTGCAGGACCTCTGTAGTCCAGCCAGAAAGAGACAGCTAAACAGACTAACCAAAAGGCACGAAAGAGAGAGACACTCTAACAGGTGCATTCTTAGAATGTTTTAACAAGAGGTGAAAAACAAAGAGAACTTTTATGATTCCTGCCTCTTCAACCCAGGAATTGAGTCCAAGAGTTGGAACTGACAAAGTGAAGTGTCTTTGTCCAGTGTTTCGAGAAAAACAAAGCCTGCACTTGCCACCAGTTCCTGCCTTGGCGTTCTGTGCTGTGCAGTCCCTGGACCCCGTGCTGCTGGAGGTTGATGCATCTTGGGAGAGGGTCTCTGGGTCCTCATGTGGCTTCATAAATCAGGTCTCCAGCCAGCACTGGGAGCCCCACTCATTCCTTCCTGGCTTGCTTCTTGGCTGTGCTTCAGCTGGGGCTTGAGGCAGATGGAAGTTTGTCTTGAAGTGGTTCAAATACAGTTCTGTGCAGCTGTATAGATGGTCAACTAGAAGCATTCAAGTAATTTTTGAGTCCACTTCTAGTTTCTTAGCTGCTGTCTAGCTGCCAGCTGCTGCCAGTTGTGTAAAACATTGATTGGGCACAGGATTCTTCCTGCCAGACAGTTGTTATTTTTTGCTTTGAAATCAACAGTGTGGTATCGAAGCCACTTCAGAAAGAGCAAGTAGGTTGTGAGGATGTCTTTGTGGGACAGGGGTCCAGTTTATTGCAAACAAGCACACAAACAAAAGGAAATGGCCCTCATCTAGCAGCTAGAGGAATTCTTAGTGGGCCCAGCAGAGTGTCAACTCCCCAGAAAGAAATCCAGTGAGGACCAGGGTTCCCCCAGACGGAGAGACTTGGGGCACCGTCTCTGTTGTGCTTTCTCATGTGCGTGCTCAGCCAGTGTGCCGTCTGGCCTGTGGCTGTGCCTAAGAATGTGTTAATTAAAAGAAAATCAACACATTTACATTATTTGTCTTTCTGAGATGCTGATTTTATAGCATTTATGTATTTGCAATTCATTATCATAATGTTAAAAATACTTAGTATAGTATAAGGTAGGAAAAATTTCCCTCATTCTAATCTTAAAAAAATTCCTTGTTATTCTTACATGTGTGTTTTATCCCATTCCTTTGATATAGTCTCTAAAATCCATATTGAGATTTCCATTGGTATGAAAATTAATACAGAATTAATTTTGAAAGAATTTTTACCCTTCCAATATGTCACCTCAGTAAGGATCACAGCATATTTCTCTAATAATTCAAATAGTCTTTTAACCTCTTAATAGCAGTTATGTTTCTTAAAAGTTGCCTAATTCCTACTTTATTTTCTGTTAGATTTATTTAAAGCCCCCCTTATTTTGTATGATTAAAAAAATGCTGTTGTAAATTGATTCTCTTACAATTACATTTCTAATTTTTGCTGGTATAAAAGAAAGGATCTTGGTCTGTTTCCTCAGTTTTAGCTGCAGAGCTGAACTTTCTTGAATGTTCTCAGAGTTTATTTTTAATCTGTTCTGTAGGATTCCTGGGAGGATTTAATGACATATGAAATAGTTAGCACAACATATTTTATATATTGTAAGTCTCAATAAATACTCACTATCCTCTTCCCTGGGACTCCGTCTCTTCTTTGTTATGATGCCTGTATAATTCCTGCATGTATAAAGGCCCTTTTGATCCACTCTTTCTGATAATTATAGTTCTTATTCTGTTCCAGATATTTTTCCTTTGACTAGAACTTCAAAGGCGTTTTAAATAATGGTGATTTTCTTAATAGTAAGGAAGCATCTCATAATTTCTATTTTCTCAAAAGGTTTTTCTTGAAGTATATTTTTAATTTTATTACATTTTTTCTAGGCATCTTAATGAATCTTGACATGATTCATTCTATTTATATATTTCCTAATGTTTTATTGTCTTTAAATTTACACTTAGTCATAGAGTAATATATTTATAAGTCAATATGCTATATTGACTTCAGTTTGCAAGTAATTTAGTTAGAATTTAGTTAGAACAAGTAAATGGAACTACAGTCTAATTCTTTCTGTCATTTTTAGGTTTTAGTATTAATGTTAGCTTCATAAAATGAATGGAAGAAACTTTTTATTTCTTTCAATACTTTGAAATTCTCTCTCCCCTAAGCCTCAATAATTGATACAACTATTATCCAGTTTTTCAAGCAACTTAAGTCTAACCTAATTTTACCGATTCTAAGATACCGTTTATCCTTGTCATTGCTTATGAATTAGCAAGAAAGAGGAAAAATGCTGCCTGTTAAATGGTGACCGAAAGAAATCTTGCAACTTTGAATTTCATTTTTTAATTCCTAAGTCTATTTAGATTACTTAAGACACAGTTTTTAGATCTATGCCATTTTTACATATATCTGTATATCTATATACATATGTATGTACACATAAATAATAATCAGTGTAAGGTTTTCCCGAATTTTCTTCACACTTGGAATTCCACTCTTCTGCCTCTCTTTGGACTCTGAGACAATTTGTGCACACAATGTCATCCATCGGGAACGGTGGCAGAGCTGATCAGCAGGTGCTCTGCTCTGGTGTGAAGATCTTTCCCCTAGGCTGGAACCATTCTGCAAATTGTGCTTCGGGCACATGGCCACAGCATCTGCGTCAACGCCACCTCTGTGATTTAGGCTGTGAGACCAGATACATCCTAACTTCAGAGGTATCAAAGCTGGAAAAAGTTTGTGTCTTAGTATGGATGAAAGACAACATCTGGTTTTTCTCTCTACTTCACCTCCACATCCAAACCATCAGCAAGTGCTTTGAATTCCAGCTCAAGTTATATTTAGTGTTTATGACACCTGCTCATCTCAGGTCACTCCTGTGGCCACTCCCTAGGTCCCCGTGGACTTTCATCTGGATAACAACACAGCGTCTGGATGTGTCCCTGTCTCCTCTCTGGCCCCAGAGGGTCCTACCTTTCCCCACCCACACAGGCCTTCTCCGCTCCTTTCTGTGCCTTGTGTCACTGTGTGACTGGCTTCCTCCCAGACGCTGTCTTTCGTTTCCTTGGATATGCCTCTTCCCTTACATTCCTGACGTCAGTAGCACATTCTCATCCTGAGGTGTCAGCATAAATATCATTTCTTCGGAGGAATCATCCTGCTCTCTTTCCCAGCTCGTACCCCTGCTCTTTCCAAATACTTTCATTCTGAACACAAGCTGTGAGTTTGCTTCTCATCCTGCACCTCCTTGGGACTGTCGTGTTTCATGAATGTCAACTGGGCAATCACTGGATCCCTCGAGGTTTTCTGTGGCCTCTGCATCTAGGGCATGCAATTCTGAGAGACAAAGGTCTATCCTAGCACTTAGACTGGTCCTTGGAGAGTCAAAGTCATGGACTATATAGATTATTCCAGCCCCTGGCACCTAGCTTTATCCTGGTGTCCTAGGTCTATTCCTTGTTGTTACAGAAACTCCCTAACCCCAGGTTTCTGAAAAGCCATCTCTAGCTATGACTTGGCTCTGCGTAATGGCTGGGCCATGGTTTATTTGACCAGGGCTAGACCTGGGGCCTAGGTTTATCCAAATCATTGATGATTCAGTGGTTGACTAAGATATCTTCCTGAAAAAACTGTGTAAGAGACAGAGAGGAGAGGTACTTTATGGCAGAAATGTGAGCTGAGAAGTCCCTTCAAACTCCTGTGGTGTGTCAGTCTAGGAGGCTCAGAAAGGCCCTGCAGGCAGGGTGGGGATGGAGCAGATCTTCAGGGGCAGCACAGAGAACATTTTTGTTTTTGAAGTTGTTGGGGGAAGAAAGGGGAGAGAGAAGCTAAGCGGGCAGAGGCACTGCCTTGGTCACAGGTATTGGTCTTTTCACCCTTTCACACGTAGACCACCCGCACCTCCACCCAGCACCAGCCCAGGTCACCTGCAGTCTGTGAAGCTAAGTGGGCTGCATCTGCATCTGTGGGCAACTTCTCCATTCCTCTCTCTTCCCTGAACTCCATGCTCCCCAGAGCCATGCATCCCTTGACATACTCCTGATCCCGGCTGGGCTCCCCAAGGTCTGTAAACACCCAGCACACTGGTGGGTCACCAGATCCATGGTGTCCTTGGGCTGGGAACCCTGCTCACACCAAGCTAGCAAAGGAGATGTTTCATTGCCCCTCAGAAGTCTCTCTTTTTGTAGCTGAAAGCCTCTGAAAAATGTCCACAGAGTCCCCCTAGTTCCGCCCCTGAGAGCGCACACACCAGGGCCAGAGCACCGCTCAGCCCTGCCCCATCCTCCCCTGGGAAGAGTGGCTTCTGCACCTGTGCACATGAAAAGGTGTGGCGGGAGGTCCACCGTGCTTAGACGCCTGAAAAGCACGCCTGCCCAAGAAGCCAACGCTGCTGACAGCTTTTGGGGCTGGGAGGAGCTGCTTGGAGGGCACCCAGGGCTTCTGCTCTCCACATGGTCTGGCCCTGCAGCACCTGTGGTCATGCCAGCGTTTACCACTGAATTTTATTCTTCATCCATTCTGATTCTCTTTGCAGTTAATGAAAATTCATGGTTCTGAAACAGATTAACTCAGATTAATTTCTGTTTTTTTTATTTTTCATTTGTTTTGCAAATGTGCTTTTAGTTTTCATCTTCTTATGTACCCTGGAACTCACCATCCAGCTCACAATTCTCTCCATTTATTTTACCACCTTGGAGCCATTTGGAAAGTACATACATATTTTTAAACAGGTTTCATTTATTAGAAAAAAATCAAATGCTGTTTTTTTTTAAAGATCTTCATTTTCTTCTTGTTTCATATAAACCAAATGCAATTCGTTTTGTAATGCAAATAGACCGTTTGTTCTTCCAGGAAATTATACAGGATAGCTCAAGTTCCAAAATATTTGGTGGTGTGGAAGCCAAGCCTGCACTGTTCAGAAACACGGGAAGACACAGCAGTGGAGTGACCAGCTAGGATGATGGGGGCTGTTAAGGGTGGGGTTAGAGCAAGGCCAACATCATCTAAATGGAGAAAAAGTGGAAGCATCTTCTCTAAAAATTGGAGCAAGACAAGCATGCCCTCTGTCACTAGTTCTATTCAACATCATCCTTGAAACTCTAGCCAGAAAAATTAGACATAAGAAAGAAATTAAAGGGATATGAACAGGAAAAGATGAATTCAAATATCCCTATTTGCCAATGACATTATTCTATATTTAGAAGACCCAAAACACTTGACCAGAAAATTTCTAGAACTCATAAATGAATTCAGTAAATAACAGGATATAAAATTAACACCCATAGATCAATTGCTTTCCTATATATCAGAGATGAATCAAGAGAAAGAGAAATTAGAAAAACTACCCCACTCACAGTAGCTTCAAAAAATATTTTGGAATCAATGTAACAAAAGAGGTGAAAAACCTGTACAAGGAAAACTACAGAACACTAAAGAAAGAAATTGAAGAAGACCTTAGAAGATGGAAAGGTCTGCCATGTTCTTAGATGGTCAGTATTAACATTGTCAAAATGCTATACCACCAAAAGCGTTATACAGATTTAATGCAATTCCTATTAAAGTACCAGTGATGTTCTTCATATAAATAGAAAAAACAGTCACAAATTCATTTGGAAAAATAAGAAACCCAGAATATCCAAATAAATCTTTAGCAAGAAAAGTGAAGCAGTAGGCATCACAATACCAGACTTTACATTATACTGCAGAGCTATCATAGCAAAAACAACATAATACTGGTACCAAAAGAGACATGTAGACCAATGGTACAAAACACAGAGACAAACCCACATAAATACAGTTATCTCACACTACACAAAGGTGCCAAAAACATTCATTGGAGAAAAGATAGCCTCTTCAACAAATGGTTCTGGGAAAACTAGAAATCCATATACAGCAAAATGAAATTAAGCCCCTATTTCTTATCCTGTGGAAAACTCAAAGTGGATCAACAATTTAGACAATAGACTAGAGACCCTGCACCTGGTAGAAGAAAAATAGGCCCAAATCTACATCATGTTGGCTTAAGAACCAACTTTCTTAACAAGACTCCTAAAGTGCAAGAAATAAAATCAAGAATCAACAAATGGGATGGAGTCAAACTAAAAAGCTTCCTCTCAACAAAGGAAACAATCATGAAGAGAGAGCCTACAGAATGGAAGAGAATCTTTGCTGCCGTCAACTCAGATAGAGCACTAATCTCCAGAATATATAAAAAACTCAAAAAACTTAACACCAAAAACAAAAAAAAAAAACAAAACACACACACACAAACATATAATAAATGGGCAAAGGAACTGAATAGACACTTCATAGAAAAACAAATACAATCAATCACAAACATATGAAAAAATGTCCAATATCTCTAGCAATTTAGAGAAATGCAAATCAAATCTAAGATTTCATCTCACTCTAGTCAGAATGGAAATTATTAAAAATACAAGCAACAATAAATGAGGTTATTTGTGAGGATGTTGGGGAAAAAGTTGCTCTCATACATTGCTGGTGGGACTGCAAATTAGTGCAACCACTCTGGAAAGCTGTATGGAGTTTTCTCAGAAAACTTGGAATGGAACCAGCATTTGACACCGTTATCCCACTTCGTGGTTTATACCCAATGGACTTAAAATCAGCATACTATAGTAACACAGCCACATCAATATTTATAGCAGCTCAATTCACAATAGCTAAACTATGGAACCAACCTATATGTCCTTCAACAAAAGAATGGATAAAGAAAATGTGGTATGTATATGCAATAGAATATTGCTCAGACATAAAGAAGAATGAAATTATGGCTTTTGCCAGGAAATGGATGGAACTAGAGACTATCATGCTAAGTGAAAAAAGCCAATCCAAAAAAATCAAAGCCGAATGTTCTCTCTGATATGCGGATGCTGACACAGTATTAGGGGGACGGGAGGAACAGAAGTACTTTGGACAAAGGGGAATGAAGGGAAGGCAGGGGCAATGGGAATAGGAAAGATTGCAGAATGAATCAGACATAACTTTCCTGTCCATAGGACAAGTGTAACTCCACAACATGTACAACCAGAAGAATGGGAAGCTATATTCCATATATGTTTAATATGTCAAAGTACATTCTATTGTCATGTGTAACTAATAAGAAAAAATAAAGAATAAAATGATGCTGAAATAAAAGTTAAAAATATTTACATGGATATTCATTTACCACTTAGAAAAAATAGTGGGGTTAGGGGAACACAATCTGCTTGGGTTCGCTAATTGGCCAAACACAAAGGACAAGCAAACTTTCCCAATTTTCAGGCAGAAGCTCAGACACTGACTCTCCAGACCCTGGGAGGGAGGGGCTCTATATTCCTTGAGAGGATGGTCCTGGGTAGGTTGTAAAACTGGCAAGAGGGTTTTTAAACAGATTTACGTTGCAAAGGAGCTATTACAGTGACACATTTTTATAAGACTTCTAAGCAAAGAGAGGTCTTAGAGTGAGAAAGAAGCTTGTTCAAGTTCAGTCCAGCTGAGGGAACATCAAGGATTTTGGTCAATAGCAGCCAATTAACGAAAGGGCGATGGAGAGCAGGTCCTCTTCATTGCTGGCTGTGTGTGAGTGGGTTTAGACAATGAACACCACGTGGCCTGTTGATTTCTTTGACGTGCAGGGCAGGCTGGAGAGGAGAGACAAGGCTCCCTGTGGTCTGCATTCTCTCCAGGGGGCACTGTCCTCCAGCGGTTCCTATTGGCAGGTCAGGTAACCACCCAGCTGCATCCCTGTGGAGTGACAAGGTGAGAGCCAGCCGGCCTGTGGCAGAGCTGCTTCAGGGCACAGCACATCTTGTCTTGAATCTGCAGTGACCCTGGGGGCTGGTCCTTGGGGTAGGAGGTAGTGAGCTGGCTCAGGAGCAGCCGTGCAAGGCTGGCTGCCCGGTCCTGCATGGGGCCCCAGCTCTGTGACCCGCTGCTCTGGAACCTGCCAGCTGCTCTGTGGGGAGCTGCAGGTCGCTGTGTGGTGACTCTTTGGTATCCTAAATCAGACAAGCGGAGGGGAAGCAGGGCCAGAGAACTTTCCCACAATAGCTTCCAGAGATGGAAGGGAGACAACTGGACCAGTGACCATTAGAACAAGGGCCACCTGGAAGTTGCTCCACAGAAACGCTGCAGCTTAGTTGGCCAGTCTCCATTAAGAGGGAATTTCCCTCATCTGTTTTCCAGACTATCACAACGTCTTCCTGAGAACAAATGGACCTGATGGGTAATGAAATCTGACGGCTGTTCATGCATAGAGTGAGACATTTGTGGTTGACAAGTCCCCTTATCTGAAAGGCCCCCGATGGTGTAGCCCAGGCCCCTTCTACTGCGAGCAGCTGTTCCCTCAACCTTCAGCCTGAGGAGCCAGTCGACTCCATGCAGAGGGACTCCGTGTGTGACAGATCTGTGGGGTACAGAGGTGACCGGGGTTCCTAGAGGAGGAAGCCCCCAGCATTGCCCGAGCCTTCTTCATTCCCAGAGACTCAGACCTGGAGATGAGTGGCACTGGGTCGGGACTTCTCTGGTGTGGTGCCACCATAGGCCTCCTGATGATAGAGTGGGAGGGCAGACCGCACGGCTACCTTCCATGGCCGCTGTGTCCATGGAAGGAGCTGGGCTTTCCCAGGGACACTGCTCTGTCCTGCCTCCTGCGTATGGAGAACAGATTTCCTGGGTCCACACCCAGGTGGTGTTTTTTAAACTGATGATGTGAAGGACTCCAGAATCTCCAGGGCCACTCTCTGGAGAGCTCAGGGAGAGGTTTCTTTACTGGTGATTCTAGAAAAAGGCTTAGTTTTCAAATGTCTTGCACAAGAGGTGACCTCATTGCATTCTTCTAAGTCCAGCCCTTTACAGTGCAAGCCTAATGAATAAGCATGGGATTATCTATCATTCAGCCAGATTCACAGACGTGCAGGTTCTGGAGGGAACAGCAATGCCAGCCACATGACACACACAACTCTCTGCCAAGATGGGTATTTCCACACTGTCTGCTGTTCTGACACTGTTCTCATCTTGTGGGTTGCCTCAGGTTCCCAGGGGTGGATTATGTCGTCTACAGAGCAGGAGTCCATAGGCTACTCAGGGGCTGCTCCTGTTCACTTCTCTTCCATATTAATTTCCACTGTAATCTTGAAAATCAATAGTCACTCCTAACATTAATTCAAGTGGATGGGAGGGTAGCAGAACTGTACATAGCGATGCCACTTAGCTGGGCTGCTGCAGCCTGCTGGGGCGAAGGTGATCTGAGCCAGGAGACAGGGGAGCCGGTGGGGGTGAGAGAGGACAGGACTGGCTTCTTCCTTAGCTGGGGGCGGTGGTGAGGAAGTGAGCCCTCCCTACTCGCGGGGATGGGAGAACCATTTGCCAAGATGAGAGACCTCATAGGAGAAACTGGGAAATGTGTGAATTTTGATACTTGATTCAAAGGGAGCTGTAGGCACTCTGGTGGAAAGGTCCTGCTCTTCTTGGACATGCCCTGCCATGTAGGAGTGAGGCCCAGCGAGGGTGTGGATGGGGCCGGAGTCACCAGCAGCTGCAGGAAGGCCACCAGGAGAATCCGCTACTTGGCTACTGGTTGCAAGAGGCATTCCCAGGTCAATGGAGGAATAACAGAATAAAGCACAGAGTATTAAGATTCAATAAAACTCAGTACAATTAAAAGAACATCCTTCATCCTGAGATCAAGGTCATCCAAAAACCTGTTGTGAAAATGCCTCGGGAAGACAGGAATCTGCTGCTTTCATTTTGGCTTCGTGGTTTGAAATAAGTTCTCACATTCTAGGACACACTCGACAGATTTTCCACCTTAATGCAGCCAATGACAGCCGATTTCCTGCTTCCCAGCCCTGGCTTCCTCCAGCCCTTGGTCGCCTTGGCTTTTCCAGGTGACCACGGGCTGGAGGGTCAAGTGGACAATACTCCCAGGTGCAGTGCCCCAGTCTCCCGCCTGGCCAACCTCCACTTCTGCTCACTGCTTTCCCTGAGTCTGCTGCCTACATCCAGCCCATGGCCTCTTCTGCACCCCAAACCACCTTCCTGTTTCACCCACTCTTCCCTGCATGAGTGTCATTATCTGATTGAAGTCTTATGGCTCACCCTGGCTCCCATCCAGCCCTGCACTTGGGGACTCTGCTCCTGGCCTCCCCCACCCATTCTTATCCCCTTCTTCCTGAGTGGCCCTAACCCTACACACTGACTTTCTGGTGTACAGGACCCTTGTGGCTTCCTCACCCTAGGAACTCCCCAGACCAGGTCCTTGCTGCTGGCTCTCCTGTCACCCTGTCTCAGGGGTCATCTCCCCTGCCCTGGTCAAGGCTGCACACCCCGGCCTGACCCTCGCTAGGTGTCACTGAGCACGCATTCTCCACGGTCCTTGGGGATATTTAGGATCATGCCTCTTTGGCTGCTTCCTCCTTGTTCTTCATCTCACTTTAAGCTTCAGAGAAGCAGGAGTGAGGGCCAGTTCTGGTCACTGTGGGATCTCCAGAGTCACGCAGCATGCCCTTGGTGCAGCCAGGATTCAGAGCTCCTGGAATCAATAAGTGGAATGGGAATGAGGCAGCCTGGGCCTGGAGCATGGGGTTCCAGGTTTGCTGCATGTCAGCATTAAAGTCTTCCCAAAGTCCTCCATCTGTAAAATGGGGACACACACTCTCAGTTGGCAAACTCTGGATGCTTCATTAATTGAAAGATTAATCAATAAAAACATATTTTTGCTTTGGTTTTCTGGTGCCTTGCACAGGCTAGGCAAGCACTCCACCACTGAGCTGCTTCCCGGGCCCAAACACGATCATTTTAACATGCTCTTATGCCATCCCCAGAGCCACAGACACAAATGCGACAGAGGTCACAGTGCACACTCAGAGGCAGAGCACCCTTGTGCTCAAGTCTCGTGTAACCCCCACTTTCAGGAAGGGTCTGTCACTGCATGCTAAGCACCGCACGCCACCCATGTGTCCAGAGGTGCACTGTAGCACATTTCTTTTGTGTCACCCCTGTGGTATATAATTAATCCATTGATGTGTTAAATGTTATTTAAAAATGACTTTATTTTCTAGTTATAATGTTACATGAGAAAATCACTGGCCAAAAGAAAAAAAATAGACAGACTTGATCCTTGTTCTCAGGAAGCTCATATATCTAAGTGGAGGTGGCCACCAAAAAGAGAATCACAGCATGATTAGTGACAAGGAAAAGCTCAGGATGCAGGGGAGCCTGGAAGTGGGGTCCTGATTGAGGCTGTTCTGGGGAGGCGCCCTCTCTACTGGGGGTGGAAGGTGAGCAGGAGCAGCCAGGTAAGCCTGAAGGGCAGCATGAGAGAGCGAGCCCTGCATGCCCTAGGCTGAGGCGGTGGGGACAGGTTGCAGGGAAGGGAAGACCAGGCTGGAGGGAATGTTGGAATCAGGAGTTGCAGTCAGGGATTTAGTTTTTATCCTACAAGCAGTTGAGGGTTTCGGGGTAGGAGTGACATGTCATCATATAAAACATCATGAGAGTACATCGCTTGAGTGGAGAGATTATGACCATTATCCCACCCCTGCACCCAGCAGTTAATTCTGGCATCAAAGGAGATTACCGCAGCTGTTCTTTGAAGACCTAGTTTTGCAGTGGCTAGTTAGCTCCTGGTACCACTGGCGTGGGCATTTGCAGCATGTCCCAGTGATGCGGTCTTCTTGGTCATCTTGGTCTGAGGTCATCTGTAAGGGAGGCTCTGAGATGCCATCTCCGTGGGCCTGCTCCTCCTGTGGACTTCTGGGCAGAATTCCCCGTCTTCACATTCACATTTTCTTCTTGGAGGTCGATAGGAGCACTTCTGTGACTCTTGATTCTAATAAACATCTGCACAAGAGTCGCTCTTACAGAGTTGACCTTTATAGACCATAGAGCAGAAATTCCTTTCCTGGAAAGTGTAAATACGGCTTTATTAAGAAGAGCAGATATTCTACCTACTGAACACTGCCGTCTTCTGCTTAGAACAATAATGCTCCAGCATTGGTATCAGCCTCAGAGTGTTGATTCTCAACTCTGCAGATACTATTTATCACAAAAAGATAGGTGGCACCAAAGGTAGCGTGGAAGTTTCCAGAATTTTCCTCTCTGCCTCATCCACTTGCAGCAATGAGCGCCTCCTTCAGGGAGGCTAGTGTTTCTACTCTTCCCTCCTGGAGTCTCCATCCCAGGAATGTCCCAGCTGTCAGTCCATGGAGGTGTTTTCTATGGCAAGTCTGTGTTCACCACTGTGACTTCAGCCTTACGTGACTCATTTGCCAGGAGATGGGGACAGCTGCTGCTGCTTCCGTGTGATTCTGTTTTCCCTTTGATGTTTTGCACAGTCTGTTGACTCAAAGGACCGGACCTGAAAATAAGGCTCCAAACCCTGAGTGGCAAAGGGAGAGAGTAAAGAGGTCGCGTGAGGACTGAGACATCCATGGGATGCTGCGAGACGAAGCCACGCCGTGAACCATGCACCCAGCAGCTGCAGGGGCTTTGTGAGGTTTCTGTGATCTTTAATATGAGGAGACTTCTTTCCATTTTTAATAGTAAACTAGAGGTCAGCAGAACACTAATTGGTATTTCCTTGGTGGGAAAGTGGGATTACAAGCTGCCTTCCCAGTGATGAGCAGCAGGGGACATGGGCCCGGCTCCAAACTGAGACTTGATTCGCATTGCAGTACTTAGGCTTGTGCAGTGACATGCTTGATTCACAGGAGCTTGGAGGAGTTGAGCTTATTCCCTTCCAGACAGCATGCCGATTGCTGAGGATGTGTTGCTGAGTGAGAAACTGTCCTGACCCTCAAGAAAGACAAAGACAGTGAAAGATGAAGATAGAAGTCAGATTAAAGTCGTGAAAATGCACAAGTTGGACCTACCTGACCTACTAGGAGAGACCTTAAAATCAGTGTGCACGCCAAAGGTGAAGAAGGGAGCTTTTCTTTTTCTTTCTCCCCCCGTAGGCAGGAAACCTTTGGCCTGAAGTCCTGAGGTTGAGTAGAGATTTGCCTGAAAATCCTCTTAGGCAATGGGAATGTCCTGAATACGCGTGTGGTGCTCAGGGGTGTACATGCAAGCTGGTGGCTCATTGGAAGAGTGGCATGTGTTTAATGTCACTTGTGTGGTCCAATCTAAATTCCTTCCTCAGAGAGGCCCTTCTTAGGAGGCCACTGGTTTCCTGCTCTGCTGTGGCAGTGCTGGGCTCCTGCAGAGCCAGCAGCAGAGTGGGCAGGCAGGACTGGAAGGGGGCACATTGGGAGTGGGCTGCTTCCATCAGAGTGCAGGGCTTTCTGTTCCACATTTAAAGATTCTGGAAGATGCTGATACTGTAAATGCCATTTGAAGACAGGATTTTACTGCCAGTAAAGCCACCGACTTAGGGAAACAGTGCTTTATAGATCTGGACAAAATGAATATAAAAGGACTTTGTGAGCTGGTAATCTTTTTTCCCAATACACAAGAGGAGAGAGATTGACTAAGTACAAGTCCATCCTGACAAAGAGAGTAAGAATTCTGTAACTAAGGGTCGAGAACAGCAGTTTCAATTCTTGATAATTGTCACATTCCCAGAAAGTACAGTCTACTAAACATGGTCCAGGGACTCTTTGCTAGTCTTATATTTCAGGCAGCAAAACCGAGGTGCAGATAATGAAGGCAGAAGTTGTGGAAAGCTATTCTGGATTTCTGGTAGAGGCAGGTGAATTTTCTGCCTGCCCCCCTTGACACTCACTGTGCAAGCTAGTGCTGGCCCTGGCTTGGACCGCTGCACAGATGGTAGAATAGAGTCATGGGTGGCAGAGCGCAGAGTCCCCGGGCTAAAGGGCTGGGGTCAGACAGACCTGGCTGTGGTGCTGACCGCCAGGTGTTAACGTGGCACATTCTGCCGGGCAGTGTGCAGTAGAGGTCACCATGCCACAGGGTGCACTGCTTGCCTCGTCAGGAGGCCCCGACATTATGTGGGGTAATAGAAGACCTGAGTTAGCCCTGCACTTTGGCTTGCTGCAAACCCTTACCAATGGCCACCGCATGGTCCAGACGAGTGGACAGAATGCAGTGACGTGCTAGTCATCTCTGGTGGACTAACAAGCAAGAGATAAAGAGAATAACTCACCACACCTTGTACTAGTCAGCTTTTTATTAACTATAAAAATACCTGAGAAAGATCACTTATAAAAAAAGAATGCTTATTTAGAAATTTGAAAGCATGACACCTTCATTAGTTCAGTTCAGGCGAGATCCCATGGTGGGTGGCAGGTAACAGATGACGGTGGCAAAAGCACATTTGGGGGCCCGCAGTCACATCTCCAGCTGGGAAAACAGAAGATGGAAGGGGCCGGTTTTTCTTCTCTTCCAAAATCGTCTCATAAGAACTCAGGGGCCGCACGTGAACTATCTCATGCCTCCAGTGACCTACAGACCAGGAGGTCCTGGGCTTACCGCACTGGGGCCAAACCTCTGAATACAGTAGACACTCCCAAGACAGGAACCGTGACAACCCTTTAGAAACACGTTATGCAGCCGGGCGCGGTGGCTCACGCTTGTAATCCCAGCACTTAGAGAGGCTGAGACAGGAGAATCGCGAGTTCAAAGCCAGCCTCAGCAATGGCGAGGCACTAAGCAACTCAGTGAGACCCTGTCTCTACATAAAACACAAAAAAATAGGGCTGGGGATGTGGCTCAGGGGTCGAGTCCCCGTGAGTTCAATCCCCGGTACCAAAAAAAAAAAAAAAAAAACACGTTATGCTTGATGGCATTTTTTTCAGTGAGTGTTCAGACCTCCTCCATGTGGGACAAGTAGACTTCCCAGTCCCAGTGATGCTGCCTGGCCACGCAACCTGCCCTGGAACATGAACATCTGTGACAAGCAACGTCCAGCTGGAAGTTTGAATGTGCTTGTGTGACTTGGTCGGGCCTTTTGTGTTTCTGTGCATGGGAAGAGTATTCCTGGCTGTCCACCCGCTCCTTGCTTGGGTCTGGAATGTGGCCATGTGGAATATCCCTGAATCCTGATGGCGTCAGATTGTAGCCTTCAGCCAAGCCACGAAACCGCGAGAGAGCAGTAAGTGTGTGGTTGTAAACCACTGAAATTTGGAGGCTGTTTGTTACTGTTTGATAACATGTCTATACTATTTCTCATGATTTCCAATAGAAAGAAATGTTTTGAGGAGAAATGCATAAGAAAAGGATTATAAGCCACCAACCTTTGAAATTTGACTTAAAATTCTAGTCATCTTCCAGTGTGGAGCAAATCTATGAGTCCTCTGGTGTAAAGACTTTCTGAGCTCATTTCCAAGTAGACATTTCCATGGAACACAGGCAAATACTTACTAAAAGTCACATTTTAGGGGAAATATAGGCTCCCAGAGCAAAACCATCTTAATCATTTATATTGATACACTTGAGGCATAGCAGGGGAATTTGGATATTAAAATAATTGTTCATGAAATAAGAAAGTGATATGTCTATCCTCTGTCTTATGGTGATAAAATACAATAACATGTTCAAAATCTTTGTCCTTTAAAGCCAAAAGGTCATAATGGTATTTCTATACCATTTGGTAGGACTCACACAGTTTGTGTATCTATGTGGTTTATTCTGTTTTTATAAATGTTTCCTCTTTCCTTACATGAAAATTCAGTATAGTTTCAATACAACCTGCCCCATGTATAATGATCTTGGAATTAGACTGCCTTTAAATTTGCCATTATGTAAGGGTAGGTCTGCTCCATCTGTGAAAAAAAGATGATATGCAGATGTGTATTGAGGACCATCTTCAGTTACTGTTTCCTCCTCAGTGAGGATGTGAGGTCATTTCCTTAGAGTGTCTTTGCCCATGTCTTTTCTCTCACATTCCTATGTCTCTTTCTATTCAGGCAATCCTTCATATTCCATTAGGTAAGAATGTACCTGAAGCCTGAAGCTGGCGATAGACAGGACTCCTGGTCTCTGGGCTGGCGTGTGTGCAGAGCCAAGCCAGGGAGCAGCCTCCTTGTGGGCACACACTTCTTCAGCAGGGGCAGAGCAAGTGAGAGGATGTTTTCTTACCTTTGCTGATAGATGCCCTGTTGAAAATCTAGAGTTCATATCATGCCACAAAAGCAAGCACAATTCACAGTTCCCTCTAAGGGCACAGGATGAGCAGACTGCAAAATAAAGTCAATGGTTTATTCTATTACCAACTTGAATCTGCTTCAGTTTTCATATTATTTGTAATTTGGGATTTTCTGGAAATTATCTTGGTTATGTGGATTTTTAATACAGATAAATAAATAACAACTTTATAAAAAATAGGATTATAGAAATCTAATTTCATAAGCAAGTGTGTAAAATATTTATTCTTAAAATGCTAGAGGAAGCATGCCTCCCAAAGGTAGCAGGGAATGTAATCAGACAGAGACGCTCATAGTCCTAACATGTGGCTTGTTGAGAGAGTGGCCAGTGAGCACTCTGTACCCAGATGCCACCAGCTGTCCTTGGACGTGTGTGTCAATGAGAGGTGCTGTCACAGTAGCATCTTGACCCATTTGACCTTCGGGAATAGAAAGTCGAGATAACTTCAGAACCAGAGAAAATCACTTCCCATATCTTCTGTTATGGTTTAGATGTGAGGTGCGTCCCCGAAGCTCATGTGTAAGACAATGCAAGAGTTTTCAGAGGTGAAATGATTAGATTATGATGGTTGTAACCTAATCAGGAGATTAATCCACTGGTGGACTAACTGGGTGCTAACTCT
>CM053412.1:4367575-4415593 GCA_028644305.1 Xerus rutilus
AAAAAGGACAGCAGCCATGGGGACATCTCTGGTGTTCCAAACAAGCACGCTATAAGTGGGGACAGGGGAAAGGGGCAAATAAGGGGTTTTTCAAGGACAAGTTTTCTCAGACTGGGATCTTCTGGTGGTTTGCACTAGAATTCTCTAGAGCAGGTCAGGAGTCTTTATTCTCACCAAGGTCACCTTGTTTGCACCAAAGTTTGAAAGTCCATGGTATAGAAGAGAGTCCCTAATCATTGTTAAGATGCACATGAATTTTAGTTGTGCAATTAGAAATATCTACAGAGGTGTACATGTCAAAGTATATTGATATGTTAAAGAACACAAAGACCCTTGCATATATTTAACATTAATATTCACAAATTCTGCAAACAGTGCTGAAAACATTTGTGAGGTTTGTCTTCAAGAGTTATGTCGTGATTGTGATGGGTCAAGAGGTCACAGGCACTATAGCTCCTGGCATAACATGCACCAAGGGTCTATCGTTAATAATCTTGGTTGTCAATTCCTGTTGCTACTAGTGTCACTAATTTTTTGGCGGATTCTTTTTGGTCTGACAAAGACCGAGTTGACACCAAGTTCAGCTCCCTGTGGAGCTGATGAAGGCTCCCAGTAAATGCGGTCGATCAGTCTCTGCCTTTTCCACGCTGTGCTGTCTTAGTGACCCTCAGAGCAGAGCCTGCCTCTTGGAGTGGACCCCACGTGGCCGTCGAGAGAGGAAGGTGGCCCTCTTGGAGCTTCACGTGCGGCTCCGGTGCAGCCGTAGTCCTGCCAGACGGATGCATTTGGCCTCATCTTCCCTGATTTTTTTTCCAGGAATTTTCTTTAACTAATAATGACTTTGTAGGATCAATTTGATTAACAGGGAGTTAAAAAAACCTATTAAATCCTTTTTAGTGGTCCAACCCAAATCATACATTTTAAGAAAACACCAATGTGGCAGCTGAGTCCGAGGAAGCTCCTTGTGCTGCTCACTGGTGATCTTCCCCGAGGTCCTCTTGGACCACGAGCAGCTGAGCCAGCCAGTGCAGAGACCAGAAGTGCGGGTGGGTGGCAGCCCGTGCTCCACAAGATAGCGCCACGTGGCATATGCTTTCTCCCAGGCCCAGTGCATCACCTTGGGTTCTCTCTGGACTGTACAAATAAATAAGCATACTTTGTATCCACCAGGTATTGGAGCTAAGGAAACTGGACCAGTCCTGCCAACGCCACTGTTTGAAACTAGAAAAAGAGGGTTTTAGGGGCACAGAAACAAAATGAAGGTTTAATGGGAATATCTGAGAAAGTTGGACAGACTATAATTGAAACTACATCCATGTTGGGAGTCCTACCTTCTCTTCTATTCTTCAGCCATAAGAAATTCAATATTATTTCTTTAGGTAGCCTGGGGCAATGACTGACATGAATTTAAATTAAAAATCTGCAATATGTTTATACTCATTGTGTATTTTAAATCAGTGATGCTGCACTGGTATTTTTTTTTTAATTTAAATGTGTCTCGAATGTTGTAGAAACTGTACATGAAGTAGGAAACTAGTATTTTAAAAAGAACAAGACAGATGTTTTATTACAGCTACAAAAATGACTATAAACTATTTTTGATTGCTGTTTCAAAAGCTATTATCTAGTTTCCTAGCTAGTGAGCAGATTCTAAAATGTAATATTCCCATAGGAATGATGCAGGAAGTTGTACTTAATTTTCTCTGTGGTTTCAAAGGCAGGAAAAAATAATGAAAAGGGTTATAAATGATTAAGATGAAATAAATAACTATTTGATGACTCATAAAGCATTTATTGTGTTTACATAGATAGCACAGTAAGGGAAAATATGTACTTCCCTTGTAAATGATAACCTAAAAAGGACAAATCAATATTTTGCATAGATAAGCTGTTTTAATGATGCAAATTGTGTAATATATATGCATACTTTTCTGTACTCAAATTGGATGTTTAAATAGGTAACAAATTGACCACCTTGCAATACATCTAAATTTCTATTATAAAATATATTCCTATTACCATTCATAGCAATTTTCATGCTAATTAGCATTTCCTCAATGTGCATAAGTTAACATAAATACCTGGCTATATATTTAGTCTATATGGAAAAATGTTTTAAAAGCTAAGAAAAATGTGTATAGTTTAGTGGTGAAGTAAGAAGGACTGTTTATTTGTAAAAATGTCATTTCTGTAATAAGATTGTATTGCATAACGTTTGTTCAGTGAAATGTTGGCTAAAATTATTTGCAGGTTACTAGTGATGTATATTAACAACCCTTAGAAATTAATCACAAGTAGTAAAACTGGAAATTCTTTACCATTTGATCCTTCTTTTTAAAAAAAAGTATGCTGAGAATTCCTGTGTAATCTGGACTCATTGTGTAGATATAATAAGATATATAAAAGTCTAGATATTCATATTTCCTAAATTCTGTAAAAATGCCAAGACATGTCAAGGTTCTACAAGTAGTGAAAAGCCTCAGCTGCAACTGGCTGGCCCAGGATTGGGAGGACAGCTCCTGTCAAGGAGGCAACTTCAGAGGTTCCAATGTTCTCCTGATGCTTCCTGGGTACATCCTGCTCAAAGCAGGCTCCTACTCTGAAGAGCACCCTTTCTTAGGTTTGACTGATTCTTCCTTGCATTGGTACCTGAGGGATACCTGAAATTGGGCAAAAGATAACTAAAGTCAAATTACAAGCATACATGGTTTATTGGCTGGTGTAGACCTTGCTGAACTGTGAGATTTTCTGTCTCCTATTCCCCTTGCATGTCTTCAGGAAAGACTTGTTCCCTGTATCTGGTTTCCACTGTGGCTTGGGCAGGTCTGAAACTGAGATGCAGTCATAGCCACCTTTTCTCACTGTTCTTGGGAGGTTTTAACAGCAAAAACTTTCATTATTCTAACATAATCCTAATTTACAGAGTATTGCTAAAAATCTATCATATAGTGCATTTTGATATTTTTTGTATTTTATATGTTCTTATGTTATGTTTTATACTTCTTTTATGTGTTTCACACAAACATTCACCTTCTTTCCTGAGGCCTTTGGATGATATAATCATAGTGGCTCATGTGGTTTCTCAATACTAAGGATAAACATCAGACCACAGAAGGAAACCACTATTTTTCAGTGTGTGATGCAGGGTTAGACACATTCTGAAAATTGCATCTTTATGTCTAACACTAACCCTCTGGAGTAGGTACCATTTCCTGTATTTTTATAAATTAGGAGACAGACACATTAAGTAGCAAACTTAGCAGAAGCAAGCTCTCCAGGCTGTTGGCAGCATTGGTGGAGTTTAAGCTATGCTTCTTTTACCTCAGGTTCTGAGGCCTGCGTTATTACCTTTCATTAACATGTCTACTCAAGAGGTGTTCAATTCATCTTAAAGATAATTGTAGTGCATCTTGGTCATTGTTTAATAAGCTTGTCACTTGTTGTAATACATTTCTGAAATCTAAATATCTAAATTTTGAATCTAAACTCAGAATTCTAACTACACATTTTAACATGAATCATGGTGAAATTCTAAGTTGTTGTTGTTTCTGATTGTGGTGGCGGTAGCTGTGCACGTGTGCATGCTTGTTGATTTTGTTTGAAATAAATATCAGTCTGTATTGCCTCCTTCCAGATGCTGCTGTGTGCATTTTTCCTGGTTCTGGTGTGTGTACATTTGTTCAGGCAACATCGTCTGATACAAGCATTCACATAGATGACTTGTTTGGTACTGAGTGCTCAGCTGGGGGCAGAGCTGATCCAATTTTGACATTGGCTGTTGAAAGCAGATGCTTCATTTCCTCTCCATGAATAATGTGATTGACACATCAGCTGGAGGATGGCACCTTTTCTGTTCAGCTTGCTACCTGATAAATAAAAAGAGGTGCATTGGAGGGGATATTATTTATTTATACTAATACACAATGCATGAATCCTGGCAAGGCCTATTTTTTGCTTAAATCAGGCAAAGGAATGATGTCTAATTCTAGATAGAATTCCAGTATGAACCTCAGAGGCTATCAAGCACATTATTACTGTGTAGTCAGCACCTAATGCAATATGTGAAATTTGAAACTGAGGAACTAGAAAAAATGACATTGAGAAATCGATTTTTTTTTTGCAATGTAGCCAATCAAAACAAAATATTGAATTAGGTGATAAAATGCCTCATGGACTTTTCCTATATATTTATGTTAAAGGAAAACCACTCAACTATTCTGAAGAAAGCATTTCTGATTTTAAGACACTGATTTATTAGTATACGTTTTACTTTTTAGGAGAATAAATTTGCGGTCAGTGGAGAACCTGACCGTTTTTTTTCATAAACTGAAAGGAGAAAACAGGATAATACTCTGTTTTGGGATATCAGCAAGTTTTGGAAAAAACATACCACAGCGGTCAGAAGTAAAATTCTAATCAGTTCCCCCCAAATCACCAACTTATCTGAGCTTTATTTCCTGTATGTAAAACCTGATGCCATAAATGTGATGATGGAGGGAGGGACATCCAGCCACGAAAGCAGGAAGTGGCAGGTTAATCATATCCATGAAAAAGAGCAAAACTGTACACAGTTGCCAAAGCAACGACCATGGGGTTCTGTGGGGTTCTGTTAGTGGACTAAAGCCAGACCATACCCTGATAATCTTCTTTGTAAAACAATACATATGCTAGAGTTTTGTGTAAGAATAGCAGGAATCTCAGGTCTCCCTGACCAAATTTGTCCTGGGCTCCCCTGTCCCTTCACTCAAAGCAGAAGGTGAGCACAGGAGTTTCCCAGCCTGCAGTTGGCCAAAAATAAAAGCTTTGCAACTCAAAGGAGATTTGAACATGATCTATGTTTCCCATAGAGACTGTGGTTCAGCGTTGGCTGCTTCAGGGTCTGCAGTGACTTTATACAACACGACTAACCTAAGTAATGAGAGTGGAAAACACAGGCACATGGATCTGTGTGAGTGTATGTAATGCCTCCTTTGTTTTCTCCTAATTGTTTTCAAAAGCATGACTTTTTTTTTTTTTTGGTACTGGGGATTGAACTCAGGGGCACTCGACCACTGAGCCACATCCCCAGCCCTATTTTGTGTTTTATGTAGAGACAGGGTCTCACTGAGTTACTTAGCGCCTCACGGATGCTAAGGCTGGCTTTGAACTCGCGATTCTCCTGTCTCAGCCTCCTAAAGTACTGGGATTACAGGAGTGCACCACCAGGCCCTGAAAAAGCATGACTTTTTAAAAATAATAATATTAAGACTGAATTTTAGGATCGACGGCATACACAGACATACACAGACCATAGCTGTACACAAGGTGGCAAAGAATAAGCAATACTGGAGCAAGTTGGTAATTTTATCAAAATTCAGTAAATAATTACATGAAATAAACTGTAATTATTTGAAACGATCTTTCAAAAGTCAGACCTACCTGCAAGGAAACATCCAAATGAGATGCAAAACTTTATATAATCACCACTCTAGTCTAGTCAAATGTTACTGAAAAATGCTGTTGCTCCTGACACACACCAGCAAGTGCTGAATGGAAGGCCTCGGCATCCTGCAGCCGTAAGGAGGTCCCTGGTCCCCCACCAGGGCAGCCCCAGAGGTCTCCCAGTAAACCCAGGCTTTCGTCTTGTGGTGTCCACAGAGAATCTAAGGGCAGCCTGGGCTTATTTCTCATGGCAGTGATGGAAACCCTTCCCCTCCTTGATGCTTGGTTGTCACTGGAGGCAATGGGGACATGACACTGACACTCCCAGATTATAATCCCATCCCCATCCAGCACCAATAAGCAGCCTCCCTGGGCACACCACACCTGAGAGCCCACAGGGGCAGGTGGAACCTGGACTTTCACAGTGTCACAGTCCCTGGCTGTGAGGAGCAGGTGTCTGCTCCCGCACTGCTGTGCAGTCTTGGGAGAATGAACAGAGTTGCATAACATCCGGGGTCCAGCGGAAGCACTGGGCGGAATTCAATAACTCTAAGTGGGGACGACCATGGAGATGCAGAAACAGGGAACTTCTACAGGTCAAAAAGGTCAGGTACCAAGAACATGCCACCAGCGTCATCCACCATGGGGAAAGAGTCAATGGTTTCTCCCTGAGATTGGAAATGGAGAGAAAATGTCTGAATTTATCACATCTACTCAAAATTTTACTGGAATTCCAGTCTGTGTAAAAAGAAATAAGGAGGGCAGCGATCAGAAAGGAAGAAGTCAAAGTGTCTTCATTTGTAGATGACATGGTCCTCTATGTAGAAATTTCTATGGAATGTACACATATCTAATTTTCCAAGCTCTCAGGAAATAAGAGCAATATTGAACAATTAATTGTATTTACATAATAAAGAAATCTGAAAATTAAGTTAGGAAAACAGATTTCACAATAGCATAAAAGATTATACTTCTCAGTAATAACTTGAATGGGCGAAGCACAAACCTACTGCATTGAAAACTAGAAAGTTTTCTGGAAGGAAATTCAGGAAAGACTCAGCATATTCACACATTGCAAGACTTAGTACTTGCAACATGCCAAACTCATCTACAGATTTATGTCATCCTTGCAAAATTCTAGCAGGCATTTTCCCTAGAAGTTGACAAGGTGATTGTGAATTTTATAGGGAAATGCTAAGGAACTTAATTTTTTTCCAGAAAGAATTTTTAAAAAGAAAAAATTTCGAGCGCTTATCCAACCTGATTTTACTCAATAGAAATGTACAATAATCAGGACAGAGCTTCCTACAAATTATCATGGTCAGATGTTTTCACTAACATAAATAACAAGGTTGTTTGTTCCAGGTCTTATTTTATTTTGAAATGTACTGAAAGTAAGTTGAATAAATTTATGAAAATAAACTGAATATATTGATGTCATTGTTGTGATCTTTTTTGTGTTGCTTATACTAAAAAACCTGAGGCTGGGTACTTCATAAAGAAAAAAGGGTTATTTGTCATTGTTCTAGTGACTGGAAACTAAAAAGAGTATAGTGCTACATCTGGTTGTGCCACAATATAGCAGATAAACAAAAAGGACTGAGTATACGCAGGACTTCCCAGAGGGTTCAGGAACTGGACTGGCCCACCCTTTAGGTTGTATGCTGAGAAGCAGTGGCCCTCCTCCTGGAGAAGCAGGACCACAGAGCAGCCCAGGATGCAGGAAACGGAGCAGTGCAGTGGGCATGGGGTGTGTGTTGATGTCTCAAAGTAATTTTTAAAAAATTCGGAAGCCTTTTCCCAATCTCATGTTTTGTTAATCATTAGCTTTTAAATCAGAAGCTTGTTAAAATTAAGCTACTAAGGAATCTTATGATTAAACAGATGAGAGATGTACTGGGGAGACTTGAGCACGGCACACTCAGACACCATGTCTGGAGTCTCTGCTGACCAGATGCCTGGCTCCCTAACCCCAGGGCCTCCTGAGATGCCACTCACCTGGGTTTCATAAAAATACGTGGAGAGGAAAGATGACTTCAGTAGTTTCTAGATAGGTGCCAACGGCTACGGAGAGAAAGAAACATACTTGAAAGAAGGTGGCAAATTTCAAAATATTGAACTGGTGCTGACTTCATTTAATTACATCTCTGCACATCAAGTCAGGCAGTAACAGCTCCAATCAGCAAGGAGGGCACTTCCTGGCCTCACGGTGTCCCCAGCAGAGCCTCTCTCAGCGGCTCTCAAGCAGCCCCGGTTACCAGCCTTCCCACTGTTCTTCATTTTCTGGAGAACTGACCCTGGAACTAACATTTTAACCCTTGTTTGCTTTGATGCACTTTTGGATCACTCACTTTATTACATTTGTTGTATTAGTTTTCAAGATTCAATCAGGGTCATAACAGGTGAGGCATGGAGATGGACTCCCAGATCTTTCTTTTAATATTTTTCTACTTTAATTAATGTAAGGCTTAAGAGTGGAGTGAAATAGTTGGTCTAAAATACACAGTGCATCAATATTTTCCAGTTCAGGAAGCCACTTAGCCATACCCAGAAAACCTTTTCATTAACTAGCATTTTCAGTGTTACAAAAGATATATTAGTTCTATTATTCATTTTAAAAAAAAATATATATAGATCACATATTCACCCTCAGCCATGACTTTAACTTTTTTCCTCTATTGGACTCTTTGATCAATTTTATTTGGGATCTTAAAAAAAAATAACCAGTTACTAAGATTGAAAATGTTATCATTCATCTGCTAATCCTGTAAAACCCTTATATTTGATTTAATGTGTCAGCAAAGAACCCTCATATGTATGAATATTGATTTTGCCAACCTATATGATCTATATGTTGCATTGACTGAGGGCTGTAGAATACAGAGAAATAATACTCTATAAAGAAGTTGAAGGTCAAATTTCATCCAAATGTTAAAATGATTTTTTAGTTTGTATGATGGCCATGACCTTAAAAGAGAAATAAAGGAAATGTGCTTCCCTTGGAAACAGCATGCACACTCACATATTCATACAATAAGAAATTTTTAAAAAATGCATACATCTAATATAGCTTCATATTTTTATGACTATTTAGGTATTTAGTGTAGAGATTTTCAAGTTTTTATCCTAGTGTACCCACAATACATCTTTTACATACAATAGACTTTAAAGTTCACTAAAAAAGCATGACTTATTTCAAGTGGTTGAAAAAAAGGCTTCTAGATCATTTACAGCTAATTATTTATAATAATCCTGCTGTGCCTTTAAGCAATATTAATCATCATAGTTACTCTGTTGCAGTTTGGGCTGTAAAGACCCTCAGAAGCCATTCACCATAGGCTGGGTCCCTAGCTGCTGCCGCTGCTGGGAGGGAGAAGAAGCATGAGGAGAGGAGGGAGAGGCCCACAGGACATGCCTTTGAAGGGTTTATTTGGTCCCTGGTCCTTCTTGCAGGCTTGCTCTCCCGCTAAGCTCTGCCCCCTGGCCACATGTGAACAGGTGCTCTGCCCCGCCAGGACAACGAGGTCAAATGACCATGGACTGAACCTTCTGAAGCTGTGGGCCCAGACGAACCTTTCCTCCTTCAAGCTGACTTTCTTGGATATATTGTTAGAGAGAGAGGAAGCTGACTAACACACATGCCACATACAAGGTGAGCAGAATTGAGTCTCTGTGAGGACATTGACAGCGTGAAAGCAGGGCCTCCTCTTCTCCAGGGCAGCAGGGACATGAGGACAAGGCTGTGTCACATTGGTCAGTGAGCAGATGTTTATTTGCCACTGTGAGTGCTGACCGACTGCTGTGCCATGACATGTTCTGGAAGAGAAAGAATGAACAATGTGAAACCCCTTCATTCACGATGGGCAGGCAGGCGGGTAACAAAGCAATCCTTCACAGAACACAAAATACAAGTGTGCTAAAACTCAAACAAAATATAAAACAGTAGGAAGCTGAGGGGTAAAAGACAGATGTCCTTGGAAGTAAATTAAATAGTAAAGAAAATTATATGGCATGAGCTAAGAAATATGTCAAAGGAAAGATTAGATCAGGGAAAAAAGAATGAAATAATCAAATGTGTGCCTGTCTTAGGTTCACATTTCCACGTTGCTTGCTCCATGTCCTTATGTACTACACCTTCTTGCTTGTATTTAAAAAAAATTTTTTTTAATCTCCTGAGGCTACACCACTGACCCTTACGAGCAGGAAGTTGCCGCGATCCTTACTCATTACTTTCAGTGGAGCACTGGGCTTTTGTAGGAGTGTGGAGGGACTGAAGATCCTGGGGCATGCTGCAGCATTTCCTGCTGGTCTCAGGGTGCTGCATGGGCCCCCAGCAGAGCTGCACTACAGTATTATGGGCTGAACTGTGTCTTCCAAAGAAGGTTTGTAGACAATGTAACCCTCAGTGCCTCAGAAATGAAATTGGATTAGGAATCAGGGTTGTTGGGAAATAACTGGCTCAGATATGGTTATATGGAGAGTCCTTAAATGAAGACGGCCCTATGAAGGCAGATCCCAAAGAGAGAGGCCATGAGCAGAAGAGGCAGAGATAAGAGTGAGGGCCCCACAAGACAAATACCCAAGTGTGGAAACTACCAGAAGCTGGAAGAGGCCAGAAAGTACCCTCCCCTAGTGCCTTTGGAGAGGGCTGGGTCCTGAAACACCTGGGTCTGGATTTCCAAACTTCAGAGCTGTGAGACAGTGCATTTCTGCTGTTGTAAGCAACTAGGTTTGAGGTACTTTGTTACGGCAGCCCTAGGAACGGATCTGTCTAGCAAGAGTGATGGAAAAGTACTATAATGATGTGACCAAGGGTCACCAGTTGGCCTCAGCTGACAATACACATTCCCTTTATAAGAAAATTATATTAATTATAACAAAATAATAAAATTACCAGTATTATCTTTACCTGACTTTTAATTCCTTCCCTTAAAGTCATTCCTTTGGATTACATAAAACTGGCAAAATGAATCTTCAAGGACATTCATTAGAGAGAATGAGAAAGAGGAAAAAAATCTCTCTCTCTCTCTCTCTCTCTATGTATATATATACATATATATATATACATATACAAATTACAATTATATCTTGGTACTCTCCTAACTTGGCATTATTTTTGTATTTAGTATTTACTAGACAGTCTGAAATATACTGAGTCCAACAAATAACTTTTCTTTGAATGAGATCACCTGCCTGTAACTGTGGTTCATGGACTGATAGCTAAAAGCCTATCTGTCTCCATCCTCAAAAAGATTCCTGTCATCTTCAACATACCCCCCAGGAAGAGTGGTCCTCAAATTTAAGTCAGACCCTACCAAACATTTAATTTAGCTCCAATTCAGGATTGTAATTTATTTATATTGTTAATTGACTAATAAAATATATTTATAGCATATACCAAGCTTTTCAAAATATGTTTAAATTGTAGAATGACTAAATTGAGCAAATTAACAGGCATTACCTAGCATCTTTATCAATATTTTTTTTTGTGATGAGAACACCTAAAATGTACACTTAACATTTTTCAAGAATATGGTATATTGTTCTAAGTTGCAGTCACCATATTGTATAAAAGATCTTTCTTTGGAAATTTAATGCCCTTTGATCAACCTCACCTCCTCCCCCAGGTCCTGGGATCCACAAAGCTGCTCTCTTCCTTGAGATCAGCTTGTTAAGTTTCCATCTGCAAGTGAGATTTGGTGATATATATCTTTCCGGGCCTTGCTTATTTCACTTAACATAATGACCTCCAGGTTCATCTTCGTAGTCTCAAGTTACAGCATTTTCTTCTTTTAAGAGCCAGATAAGTTTCAATTCTCTATGTATCATTTGTTCTTTATGATTCATCCCTTGGCTACTGTGAACAATGCTACCATGAACATGGACGATCATGTATTTTTTGACATATTGATTTCTTTTGGATATGTATGCAGGAGCGGGTTGCTGGACCACATGTTAGCTCTAAAGTTTAGAAACCTCCATACTATTTTCCATAATGCCTGTACTACCTAACATTCTCACAAAGTGTTCAAGAATTCTGTTTCTGCCACATCCTTTCCAATACATGTTACATTTCATACTTCTGATAGTAGCCAACATCTTATTGTGAACTTAATTTTTTAAAAATTTTCCTGATGGTTAATGATTTTTTCACACACTCATTGACCATTTGTATATCTGCTTTTGAAAATATATATTTGAGCCCTTTACCTGTTTGCAAAATTTTGTTCTTTTTTGTTTTTGAGTTAAGCTCCTTATATACTTTTTATCTTAACCTGTTATTGTAATATAGTTTGTGAATATTTTCTCACAGAAAGGTTGTATCTTCACTGTGTCAGTTGCTTCCTTCTTTGTGTAGAAGTTGCTTCATGAAATTCCATTTGCCTGTACACTTTGCTGCCTGGGCTTGGGTGACCGTAGCCACACTGTCAGGGAGCTGTCTACTCTATCTTGCCATAGTTTACACATTCAGATCTTGTATTTAAGTCCCTGATGAATTTCAGTTGATTTTCCAATTTGTTGTGAGATTAGGGTCTGATTTCATTCTTGTGTATGTGGGCTGCCAGTCTTCCCAGTGCCAATTATTGAAGATATCATCCTTTCCCCACTGTGTCTTCTTGGTACCACTGCTAAGGATCGGTTGGCCTTATATGTGGGGATTTATTCCTGGGCGCTGTCTCTGCTCCACTGACCTATATGCATCTTTGTTCTATGTCGTTACCATGCTACTTCAGTGACTAGTTTTGTAGCCCATTTTGAAGTCAATAAAGGTGATGCCTTCAGCTTCGTTCCTCTTGTTCAAGATTACTTCGAGGGTCTCTTGAGGTTCTGTATGAAGTTGAAATTGTGTTTTCTATTTCTGTAAAAAAACACCATTGGTATTTTCAAAGGGATGGCACTGAATCTGTAGATTGGTTTAGGTAATATGGACATGCTAGCAATATCAATTACCCTATTTTATTTACTTGAATCTTCCTTAATTTTTTCCATTAATATTTTATAATTTTCATTACACAGATTTTTTTTTACCTCCTGGGTTTAAATTTACTTCCAAGTAATTTACTATTATTATTTTTGTAGTTATTGTAAATTGCATTGTTTTCTTGATTTCTTTTTTTGGCTAGTTCAGTGTTAGCATGTAGAAATGGTACTATTTTTGCATGTTGGTTTTATGTCGTATGATGTTATTGAATTCTTTTATTAGTTCTAAAAGGTTTTCTTGGAGTCCTTAGGGCTTTCTATATATAAGATCATTTTGTCTGCAAATAAGGACAATTTAACTTTTTCCTTCCAGTTTGAATGTTGTTGATTCTTCCTCTTGCATAATTGCTCCAGCCTGGACTCCAGAGCTATGTTGTGAAATGGGAAGAGTGCATGTGCTTGTCTTGTTCTTGATTTTGGAGGAAAATCTTCCAAATTTCATGGCATGTGATGTCACCTGTGAGTTCATCCTATTTGGCCTTGTGTTGAAGGACATTCCTTCTACACCCAATTTTCTGAGAGTTTTTATGCTAAGAGGGTGCGAGTTTTGTCAAATGCACTATCGTGATTGTTATTATGGCCCTACGTCAGTGTGTCGCATCACACGTGGGCTTGCCTGTGCTGGACTAACTTGCATCCCTGGGACACATCTGCTTTGTCACAGCACATGATCCTTTACCCCTGATGTTGAAATTAGTCTGCCAGCATTTTGTGGAAGAGTTACACCTCTCTGTTCATCAGGGTGCTGTTGTGTAATTTTCTTTTCTTTTATTGTCCTTGGCTGGTTTTAGTATCAGGGTAATGCAGGCTGCATAAAATGAGTTTAAAAGTACTTCCTTTTCAATTTTTTGGAAGAATCTGTGAATTATTGATATCAATTCTTCTTTAAATGTTTGATGGAACTCGGCAGTGAAACTGTCAGCTGCTGAGACTTTCTGTCTTTGATGGGAGGCTCTTTATTGCTGATTTAATCTCCTTATTCATTATTGGTCTGTTTCTATTCTTTGTTTCTTTGTGATTCTATCCAGGTAGGTTCAGGGTGTCTAGGAATTTGTCATCTCTCCGATGCCATCCGAGTTGTTGGCACTCCATTGTTCATGCTGGTCTCTTAGGGTCTCTTGGAGTTATGTGGTATCAATCATGACGTCTCCTCTTGCATTTCTAATTTGAGTTGAAATCTTTTTTTTTTCTACTTACTTAGCTAAAGGATTGTCAATTTTGTTTACCTTTTCAAAAACTCTTAGTTTTTGAAACTCTTAGTTTTCTTGATATTTTCTGTCGGTTTTCCTAGTCTCTATTTCATTTATTCCTATTCCTATCTTATTACTTCTTTCTCTTTACTAACTTTGGTCATAGCTTGTTCTTCTTTTCCCAGCTACTTGAGAGGTGTAACTGTAGGGTTTTTACTTGGACACTTTCTTTTTTTTTCATAAAGGAGATTGCCGTTGGTATAAGCTCTCTTAAAGCCCATGTGTGTGGTGTCCCATTAGTTTTGGCATGCTGTGTTTCCATTTTTGTTTGTCTCAAGATATTTTAATTTTTCTTCTTTTATCCATTGGTTTTTCAAAAACATGTTGTTTAATTTCAGTGTATTTGTGAATATTCTGAAGCAACTCTTGCTCTTGATTTCTAGTTTCATAACATAGTGGTTGAAAAGGATGCTTGATATGATTTCAGACTTCTTAAATTGCTAAATCTTGTTTTGTGGTTCAACTCTGATTCTAGAGAATGTTTCCCAGTGCTTGACAGGCGTGTGTCTTCTTACTTCATTGGATGGAAGGTTCTGTAAGTGTCCATGAGGTCCATCTGCAGAATAGTATAGTTTAGGACCAGTGTTTGCTTGTTGATTTCCTGTATGAAGGATCTGCCTGGCTCAGGATTTGTCATTAACATAATTAAATTAAAGGTCTAAGGGCACAAAAGTCCTCCTTTAGCCTCCATTCTCCGTGGCTCTCCATTCCTCTATTCCTCTCCTGGCCGAGGTCCCAAGTCTCAAGGAGAGTTTTGTGACCATGGACTGCTCAGTTAACCACTAGAGGCTTCATTTCCTCATTGACAAAATAAATAATATCAATATTGACCAAGCACGATTCCTGTGAAGAAAAAGTGATCTTATATATTAAGTGCAATGAATGATATCGGGTTACTCGACAAAATGCTGGGTATTGTGGCCAATATGTATTTTTTAGGACCTTTTTCTGCATTGTCTATTTTGTGTTTCTTCCTCTTTTATCTGTGTATACTGCTCTCTGTACTTTTTTATCACATTGATTTTGTTTTGTTTTGTTTCTTGCCTGACTTTCCCATTATGGAATCCTTTAAGGCAGATTCTGTAGCAATCACAGTACCCAACATGAATGGATGTTCAGACATACCAAGTGAGGCTAAGATTAGGAATATTTTGAGAATATAAAGGCAATTGAGATATCTGAATATCTATCTATGTAAAGGAAGGTAAGGACTTCTGGAGGGTCAGTGCTGAAGAGGACTGGACTCTGAAAACAGTAAAGAATTCCATGTCAGGAAGTGCCATCTCGATTTTGCTTGGAGCCAGTCCTCCTATTAATATTTCTGTTGTAAGCCAATAATTACATGATTCTTCTTTGGTCATCTGTATATGTTAGATATTATGAACACTGTAGCTTGTCATCTGGCTTTAGCACAATGAGAGAAGAAATTACAATCCAACACTCCCTTAACTAGACTCTGAGCATTTAAAATCATTCTGCTTCGTCTTTGCTTCCCTTTCATTCCTTAGGCAATTAAATGTGTCGTGCTACAAAAGTAGTCTCTAGATCAAAAGCGCTTTTTGATGTTTCAGAGTCTCATTTCTCTCTTGGGTCAATTTCATATGGTTTATGTATGGGGTGGGGCTTGATGTAGGAAGGGGTGCCCCATTCTGGACACACCACTGCTTGTTAGAAGATACCTAGAAACTTCCTGGTATTTTATGAGGTCAGCAAACCTTCAGTATACCAAAGAAGAGAATAAAAAAGAATTTGAGGAATGCAATGTAATTTCCCTGGTTTCAATAAAAGTTGAGAAAGTATAAACTTCAAGGTTGTCTGACTTGCATGTCTTCATGTCCTAGGCAATGCTCGGGGCTGTCAAGAAGAACTCAGACATAAGAAGCATTCTAAATGATTGTTTTGGTATTATTTTTTTATACTTTCTTTTAAAACTTGTAATTTGTATTCTTACCTGACTTTTAAATGAGCATGAATTTAATAATAGCAACAAAAAATGCTTATTTATGCTCTCTTTTTGTTCCACCTGCAAGTTAGATTTTTAGCTTCCATCGGGGACTCTCTATGAGGGAGGTCGCGGGGCTTTCCCTCTCAGTTTATAGTCATCGTTGGGAAAGGGGAATATGAATATCCTGTCTTGTGTCCTATAAGAAGGTGGCACTCCTTATCTCTGCGTCGCCTGTGAGTGCTCCTTGACTGCAGAGGTTTTGTGACTAGATATGACCATCTGCTTGTTGTTCCTGCAGGTTCTCTGTCCACTGTTCTGGTCTAAATATGTGTCTCCTCAAGTTCACATGTTGAAACATGGGCCCTGATGTGAAAATATGAAGCAGTGGGGCCTTTGGGTAGTCACAGCTCATGAGGGCAGAAACCCTACTGGATGGAAATAGTGTCCTGATACAGCAGACCTCCGAGAGCTGTCTCACCCCTCACACTGCATGAGGACACCCCTGGAAGGCAGTGTGTAGGAGGAGCAGCCTCACCAGATGCTGATCCATTGCCGCCTTGATCTTGAACTTTCCAGCCTCCAGAACTGTGAGACTGAGATGTTTGTGATTTATAAGCCAACCAGTCTGTGGCATTTTGTTGTAGCAGCTTGAATAGACTGATACTTTCACTCTTCCTCTTACCTATATACCATGCCTGGAGACCTTCAGGCTTCTCGTTGAGTTTGGCCAGTGGGAGGTCACAGAAGAATCTGAAAGGTGGAAGGAGAAAGAGTCTGGGATATTCATTCTCCCTGCTTCTTCTCACCATGGCTACAGCTCATTTTGGATCACAGTTATAACTGTATTCTGCAGGAATAATGGGTTCCTCTTTTTCTAGGCCCTGAATGAATCACTATTCCTTCTTAGTGCCTTTAAACCTTTTAGTAACTCTTTACATATTTTCTTGCTTAATTAATTATCTCTCTGGTAATTCTTCTTTCTTGGTCCATGGAGGATGCAAAACTTGTTACCTAGTGTAAACTTAAGAAAATGACTTTCAAAATGAGATTGTGGAATTGTATCACTCACACATTTGGTAGACTCACAAAATAATATCAGGATTACTCAAGTTTATCTGGGTGGTACCATGGGGTGGAAGGAAGGAGGAGTTCTGCATAGACCAATACACTGTGACACAGACACTTGTGGGGTCTATTAGTTATCCATTATTACACAACAAGTAACCCCAAAACTGAGTGACCTAAAGCAGTAAGCAAGGATGATCTCAGTTTCTGTGGGTCAGGAGTGTCTTGGTCAGGTAGTTTTGCCATAAGAACTTCACTGAGGCCATCCACAGTCAGGATAACCTCTGGGCTGGAGCCTTCTGAAGGCTTACCTGGGCCTATGGGATCTGCTTCCAAAGCATCTCACAACAGTGAGTTTTTGTAGAAGCCCTATTGAGTTAATCACAACCCAGGCTTCTCCACAGAGGCTGGCTGAGTGTCCAGTGGCATGAAGCTGTGGTCCTAGAGAGAGGGTAGCAGGGAGGCCCTGCACCTATGATGGAGGTGTGTGATGTTGAGGGCACAAACCATCACTTCCATCTGTCTATCTGAGGCAAGCCACTGAGTTTAGCTTACACCTTCCTCTCTGAGGCAGGGGTTAGATCTGAGCTTTTGAATAGAGCATCAAAAATTCTGTGGGCATATCCTAAACCTCTGCAGGTGACATCAGTCATCACTAAGACGGTACATGTCCTGCTGCTTCAGATGGGCTTGGAAATCTCCACATTTCAACAGACAGGGGACCAGTGTTGACAAAGTGACAACCTTGGACTCTGGTCTCCACACAAGTGAAGAATCAGAAGGCCTTTTTGATGACTTTGGCAGCTTGGCTCATCTCCTGTAATCTCAGGGCCAGCATAGCCAAGGGTGAAGTCTGAGGACTGTTGAGTGCCACAGGGATGCCAAGCCACGCAGGTGCTCGGCTCCGCCATGGCTCTGTGCTGAGGTTCAGGCACTGGCTGCGCAGGACTGGGATCTGAGGTGTGCGGCAGAGACCTGTGGAAATACAGAGGAGTCTGAGGGTGTTAAAATTCTAGTTGTCAAACACTCGTTTCCTTCCAGAAAACCACCTTTCTTTTCTACTTTTATAAAATACAACGTCTTCAACGTCTTTCCCCATAGCTGCTTCCTTAGAGGATCCTAATTCTTCTGGAGACCTAGTTCCCTGAGTCCCGACTGCCTCCTGGCCGACCACATATTCCCTTCTCCAACCACATTCAGTGTGTGGTGCTTTCGGTACGGGTATTGCTCTCGCTAGCCTTTAGTATCTGAATCTCCTCCTCTGTCTGCTGCCATCTTTCTCCCACGATCTCTTCCCCATACAGCAGGAGGATACTTCTTTATCCTTCACGTCTGAGTGTAGGATTATTTTCTCAAGGTTGCCTTTGTGAAATTTAGGGCAAGTTTTTCAATGAATAATTAAATGAATGAAGTCAGTAAATAATGAGTATTCTCATAGATGGAAATGCTGAATAGATGAATACAGAAATGTCAAGCAGATATGATAGGATTGGGTCAGAGATATAAGCTTAATAGTTTTTATCGTTTGGACGATGGAGCTGAGGTTTGCCAGGAACTTTATGTAGTGGAAGAGACAAGGGACTAGAAGACAGGTCCATGGGGTAAAATGCCATTCTCTGCCAGGTGAGAAAAATAAAGACCCAGGAGGAGAAATGGAGAGACAAGTGGAAGGGGACCTCCAGAAGACTGTGGCACAGAAAGAAAGAGGGGGAGGAAATGTCAGAGGAGGCGACGGCAGTGTCAATGCTTGAGGGAACTGCACTGCATCCCTTCTAGAAATATATTATTTTTGGAAATACTTTATCTATTTTAAAAATGTATATTTTTTAAAAACCAGTTGTTTATATTTAAGATGTACAATGGTAATTTTTGATCTACATCATGAAATGATGCCTACAGAAAGTTAATATATTCACCTCCTCACATAGTTTTCTTTCTTTCATTTTTTCCTGCCAGTACAATTTTAAATCTACTACCTCAGCAGCAAATTTCTGGTTTACATTATGACTTTGTTAACTAGAGGCATCACCGGGTACCATAGATCTCTAGATAACCGTGCGCCCTTCTCCAACCTCCCTTCTCCTGGCATTCACCATTCTGCTTTCTGTGTCTGTGTATTGACTGGTATGGGCTTCCACATGTAAGTGACATCATGCAGTGTTGTTTTTCTGTGTCTGGCTCATTTCACTTGCAGAATATCCTCTAGGTTCACCTGTGTTGGAGCAAATCACAGGATCTCCTTAATAAGGGTCAACAGCAACACCACTTAGCCTTCCCTCTGACTCCCTCCAAGCCAGCGCGCCCTCCAGCCCTCCAGCTCTGTTTGGAGCTCCAGCTCCTTCCTTGCGGGGACAGCCTCAGGAGTGGTTCCCATTTCTGGTCTGACTCTCCTCTAGTTCATCTTCTACAAGGTGCCAGTCACTGCCACCTTTACCAGCTCAAAAGTAAACCACGTGCGCTCTAAAACCTGTGGTGATGGTTACACCACCCTGTGAATATTTAGGAAGCAATAAATTGTACACTTTAATTGGGTGAGTGGTATCATATGTGAATTAATAAATCTACTGCAAAAGTAAATAATGGGGCCAAAGCCACATATTACTTTGAATGAGAAGGAGAAGTGAAGAGTGCTTCGAGTCAGAAGCGGAGGACGGCGGAGTGCCCCGGAGCGGGCTGGAGCTGATTCCATAAGTGCAAGAAGGAGATGGGAGGTGGACATGGGGCGGGGCGCCTCTTGCTTCAGGGTGGGCGAGACAGAAGGAGAAGCACCGGAGGAGGCCGAGAAAGAGGAAGGCGACCGCCTCACTGCACCTTGCTGCCTCGTGGAGGCTGGAGTCACCGCCTTGGCGCCTGCGCCTGCGTGGAGGGAGAGCTGCCAGTCCTGGAGACCACCTGGGATGGGTGGCCTATTGACAGCCATGCTCCGAGAAGGCCGTCCACTTATGGGCTGGGCTTCCCAAGGGCTCTGGACTGATAAGGGCACCGCTGTCAGCTTGTCCTAGGTCAGTGGTTGTCGATTCCGCTGATCCTTTTCACCTTGCAGTGGGCAACACGGTAGGCAGGCAGAAAGTTGTTGTTTTTTTTTTTGGTTCTGGGGGTTGAACTCAGGGGCACTCGACCACGGAGCCACATCCCCAGCCCCATTTTGTGTTTTATGTAGAGACAGGGTCTCACTGAGTTGCTTAGCGCCTCCCCTTTGCTGAGGCTGGCTTTGAACTTGCGATTCTCCTGTCTCAGCCTCCCAAAGTTCTGGGATTACAGGCGTGCGCCACAGCGCCCAGCAGTTTTACACGGAAGCTTTCAGTTATTTCTTAGATGTCCCAGGTTAAGGCTACTCTTTCTGGCCCAAATTGTTTATTTCCCTGAGGACTGGAATCCTTCTTAGACTGAACATAGCATAATAACTTGTAAAGTGTTAAGCTTACCTTTTCCATTATGAACTTTTTTTCTTCTTTAGAAATTATATTTCCCATAAAATGTTAATTTCAGTAGACATGAGGTATTTGGCAATGACTGACAAATGCTTTATTTCAATGGTTTTAAAGACATGCTTACAGGAAATGAGAAAGGAAGACAGAAAATTCCAAAGTCACACTCCTGGACAAGTAGGAGACAGGTTTCACTTTGCTGTCACAGGAGGATTTAAAAAATGTATCATACAGGCTTGTGGTGTTTGTGTAGGAATTGAAACCTACAGGCATACTGGCATGAAAGTGGTGATCAGCAGGATTCAACACTTAACCAAGAAGTTGTAACATTTCACAAATTACCAGACTCCTCATGTGCTCTCCGTGCCCAGATGTGAGGTGTGTCAAGACATTATGTGTAAATAAATAACTTGGATACAAACAGAGTTATTAAAGTAGACAATTTTTGAAGCAGAAAAAGGAATTTTCAGGGGTCTACTTTCCTCTTATTTCCTGATGAATTTCTATAGACGTGAGCCTCCTAAGACTCATTCATCTTTACGTCCCCACGATGCCATCACTCTTTCCTTCCCTCTTCCTATGTTTTTTTTTCCCACTGTCTCCAGCTTTCTTTTGTTATCTGTCTTTGTCACTTATGGTTTTGCTTCTTAGAGGATCCCAGTAGTATTTTCAATATCATTAATTTCTTAGTTTAGGTACAGGGATTACTTAGAAGCATGATATTAAAATTCAAAATATTTTATTTTTAAGTAGGGCTTATATTTAGAGCAGTTTAGATTTACAGGAAAATGAACATGTAGCTTTCCCTCATTATTGACACCTCACAGTAAGTTACGTTTGTTACAGATCATCAACAGTCATTTACTTGAGTTCCTTAGATTTTGTCTACAACTGTTCTGTTCCAGGTTCCCATGCAGGTCACCACACACACCAGTCAGCCATCATGTCTCCTTTGGATTGTCTTTGGTGGTGACATTTTCTCAGACTGTCCTTGTTTTTGATGACCTTGGCAGTCTTGAAGAGTGGTACAAGAATATTGTAGGGAGCCCTCCTTGAGTCAATCTGCTGTTCATTGTATGATTAGTTACAGATGTTGGGGAATGTCTACAAGGTGCCACTTTGTCAGGTTCTATCAAGGATGTGAACCACCACTGTGATGGCTTCTCCACACGTTCCTCTTTTCCACTCTGTCCTTACTGAACCTTTTGGGGGACGTCACTAAGAGCCACATGCACGGAAGGAGCAGTCATTGGTACTCTTGCACCTCCTGGTGTCTCTGCAAATCATTTAGAATTCTTCTGCATAATAGGTTTGTTTCGTTTTCCTTTTTATTTTTTATTTTTTAATTTATAATAGTATGAGCTTTTGGATATACATTTAGTAGTTTGGGTGATAATCTAATACAATTTTATTCCAAACAGATATGTTGTCATTTTAAGACTTATTTTTACATAATTGTACTATAATCAGGTAATTACATGCCTCCTATGACATCAATTCTTTTTTTAAAAATTTTTTAGTTGTTGATGAATCTTTATTTTATTCATTTATTATTTGTATGTGGTGCTGAGGATTGAACCCAGTGCCTCATGCATGCTAAGCAAGCACTCTACCACTGAGCTATAGCCCCAGCCTCCTATGACATCAATTTTTTGAAATTTATTGACAACTCCTTTGATGCCTAGCGTAAGTTCAAAGTTAGGTATTCATGTAAAATTAATGTGTTCTCCAGGTGCAATGTACCATATCTGATAATTTTATCAGTTTTAATTTTTCAAGTTTTCCTTTATTTGCTTATATTTTTCTCCTCATTGATTTACCATTTACTGAAAGGGATGTGTTACATTATTTTTAGTATAATGAATTTGTCAGTTATTTTTTTGTGGAGAGTGAGATGATAAAGTTTTGCTTTACCTACTTTTCAGCTGTGAAATATCAGTTTTGGGAGAACATAGGGTGCCACCTACTGCAGGCGGAAGTCTGGGGAGCATGGACAGTGCCACCTGGCACAGGTGCAAGTCTCAGAGAGAAGGCTGGTGGTGGTGCTGTTTCCTTCACCCGGGGCTACCTTGAACGAGAGTTCCTGAACCCGGGTCGAGCTGGACAGGCCATGGCACTGTGTTCCAGGAGAGAGTGCTGTTGCTTCACTCGCCTTGCGTGTGCGGCAAAGCAATGACATCTCTGTCTGGAGAAACAGGCACCTTGTGCTTAGAAATCAAGGAGTCTGAGTTAGGTGGCAGTATTCCAGGAATAGTGGGAAACCCCATAAGTTCCCTGGAAATCTTTTTCCGGGATGATGTCTAGCTCCATGGGAAACTGGGGATAAGTGGGAGATGGAGGTCTCATAGAAGTTGACTGTTACTCATTTTCCTTCTGATGTACCCTCTCCAGAATCTGGTACAGTGTTGAATGCTGATTGGGAGAAGAGGTGTCCTATTCTCACGCTGCTCCTGACCTCAGGGGAAGCTGTCAGTCTTTCACCATTAAGTGTGACGTCAGTCGTGAGATTTTCAGAACCACCTTTCGTCTCATTGAGGACGTTACTTTTTATCTGTACTATGTTGAGAGTTTCTGTCATGAGGGGATGTTGTCAAAAGCTTTTTCTTTATCTGTTGGGATGAACGTGTGGGTTTTGTATTTTATTAATATGATGAATTATATTAATATTCTCATGTTCAACCATGTTTGCCTTCCTGGGAGAAATCCCATTGGTCATGGTGTATAATATTTTTAATATGTTGTGAGGTACAGTTTGCTAGTATTTTGTTGGTGATTTTCCTATTAATATATATGACTCTTATTGATCAGTGCTTTTCTTCTGATGTCTTTGATTTTGGGAATAGGCTGATAATGCTGGTTTTACAAAATGATTTGGGATGTGTTTTCTTATTTTCAATTTTTTTGATGAGCATTGTCCTTTTGAGCTGCAGTTTTATTAAAATCTATCTTATCAGGGTTGGGAATAGTCTGGGCTTCTTAAAAATCCCTTCTCTATTAGTTTCCCAGGCTGCCTTAGCATACTATCTGATTGGCTTATGACAGAAATGTATTCTCTGCAGAAGTGGAGAGGGAAGTCCAGGATCCAGATATAGGCAGGGCTGTGCTCCCCGTGGATGCTCTTGCAGGTATGTAGGGGTGTCCCCTCTCCTAGCTTTTGTTGGCTGCTGACCTTCCTTGGCATTTCCTGGCCTCCCTCTGCCTCACTCCACCCTCCGCCTCTATGTTCATTGCAGGACTTCTTCCTTGGGTATCTATTTTTGTGGTCAAATCTTGCTCTTCCTGCAAGGACACCAATCACTGGGTCAGGGAAGGGCTCATGTACCTGATAAGCCCTATATCCAAATAAAGTGCATGGGCGGACATGGGCTAGGACTAAAGTGCCTCTCTTGGGAGCACGTGCATCCAGCCATGCTCACCTCTGTGCTGCGCTGCGTGAAGGTGACTCCTCCACTGAGATAACCTGTTTTCATGTTTCCATGTTTTAATTTCTCTAACGTGCCTAATGAGTAAGTTGTTCAACTCTGTGTTTAATTTCTTCTTTCTTGTCATTGCAAACTTTTCATCTATAAAAATCCTTTTACCAAATCTGCAAGCCCATTTGAATATTCACCTCTATATGATCATTTTTCTTTCTTTGTCACATTCATTGTAGCTGTTATGTTTCTCTGTATCAGCCATTTGAGTGTCTTGTGTATTTATGGATTTGATTTTTGTGGTATTTCATTTGAGGTGGCTTGTTTTCAGTCTTTACTGATTTTTATTTTATTTTGATGTTTCTGATGTCTCGCTCCTTAGAACTGTACCTGTGATGGTGTTTCTTTATGGTCTGGCATTTAAATTGTGTTCAATTGAGTTATATCCTTGTTTCTTCCGTTGGGCACTGGAGCACTACCACGCTAAGGTCACTGAATTTAATTGCAAATTACACTTTGCTAGAATACTAAATACTCTAAATATCTGTATGAAAATATACTTGTATTTGAGGATTTTCACAGATGACTTTTTTGGGATCCTCTTTACCCAGATCTAAGGCCAGGACAGGAATGTCTGCCTGCAGCCTGCCTTATTTACCTTCCTTTCGTTCTCCTCTCTTCTTCCTTCCTCTCAATTTCTTTTTGATTGACAGATAACATCATATGTGCTGATGCACATGGTGTTGTGAAACGCACATACATTGTGCACTGTGAATCCAGCTGGTTGACACAGGAGCACCTCATATAGCTATGTGAGTGACAGCACTTAACTCTACTCCCGCAGCACTGTCCACTATTGTCGGCATGTGGTGCATAGATCTCCTGAACTGTTCCTCCTGGCTATAATATTTTGTCCGTTGACCAACAACTCCCCAACACCTCCTCCCAGCTTCCTTCACCTCTGGCAAGTGCCCTACTCTCTGCTCTCTTCTTCATCTTCTAGTTCACACTTTGAGTTTTATATTTTAGCATTCTAGAATTTTCTAGAATATCTGATACAATCTCTCATGTTGCTATTCTTTGCATTCTTGGCCTCAAGTTTAAAACACTAGAAAAACTAGGGATAGAAGGAACGTACCTCAACATGATAAAGGCTATGTATGACATATCTGAGGCCAACCTCATATTGAATCGAGAAAAACTGAAAACTTTTCCCTTAAGTAAAGAAACAAGACAAGGATGCCCATTTCACCACTCCTGTTCAGCATAGTCTTTGAAATGTGTTCTTTCTTATTAGCTAACTAACACTAGGATAAAGGATTATGGTCTCCCTAGTAAGGGAAATTTAAAAATTACGTGTATTTTAATGTGAATCTTCTGCCAATTTTTGCAGTTGAATGGAGTAGAGCTGGTAGAAGTTAAAATCAGCTTTTATGTTAGATTAACTTGATCATGGAGTTTTAGAAAACTTTGCTTTTAGTTTTGGCATTTTCTTTTTCATGAAAGTATTTGATCACTTTTTTAATAATTAGAAGTTCATAGTGCTGTGTCACATGACAGCAAAAATCTATTTGACAAATATTCACTAGAACTAACTTCATTTTTACTTTGGAAAATAATTCTTTTCAGTGCTTAAGCCGCTGCTTTTCATCATCTCACTTTGACTTATGGTGTATTGTAAACAGATACATCAAATCCCATTCATCTCATGAGGAGGCTTATTTTATTTTTCTGGTAACTTTTCTGGTGAATTGAACATATATGACATAGAGCTAAGGAGAGATATTAGTGTATTTCTGTTAAGCAGCCATATGTGCAAATTATAGACAAACTAGCATTTAGGAAGTGCTTCATCTGTCAGACATGTGCTGAATTTCTGTCAGTGTTACTTAAGAGTAAACTGAGCTCAGAGCGGTTGGTTTCCTCCATGCTCCACAGTAAATGAGGGGTTCACATTGGTGCGGCGTCAGTGAGGTTACACACCACACCCACACATGAGAGGACTCACGTCACACAAACACCTAAGGAAGAAGCCATCTTGGTTGGAGGGATGATATTTTTTAAGCAAAATTAATTCTTGTGACTATTTTCTAACTTTTTAAAAATACATTGAGTTAGGCTAAGAAAAGGATTTAGACATCTTTTTCAAGCTCTTGATTTGTGTCTTCTTAAACTTACTACATTTTTATTAATAAATATTTTCGCTCAATGTAGCATTCCTAGTTTTCAGTTCTTGGTGTTTGGGAAGCAAAAAAAAAGTTAATCAAAAGGTGTGAAAAACCTAACTGTGTTTTCTTTCTGTCATCCAAGGGCTTTGCCCAGACTGCAGCTATTTTTAAGCAACAAAGGACACAAGTTTATTATTTATTCCTTTTACCACCCATGTGTCTTAATAAGAAAGAGTGCTTATGGCTTAGCTTGATTGAGTCTGAAATAATAGTTTGCATGTGCTTCATCTTGATTCAAAAGATTGACTGAACAATTATTCTAAAGAAAATTTCAGTTAATGAAGTGTTTTTCCTCATGTCAGTTGGACTTTTTGCTGCTGTGAACATCAGCATTTTCCCCTCCTGGGCACCCTGGCGTGTTTTCTGTTTGCTCCGCACTCAGGCACACAGGAGTGGAAGTGATGTGCGCAGAGTGGACATCGTCCTCTTGCTCCTCCTGCCCACCCCTTCCCCATTGCCTCAGTGTCTCCATCTGACTCCCAGGCAGCCCCACCTGCACCTCTGCCAGCTGCCAGGCACAGTTTGCTGAATTCTTTTTAATGTCCCAGGTCAGTGGTGACAACTCTACACCACTACATCATTTAGTCTTCAAAATAACAAGATGAATTAAGTATCTGCATCACAGCCTCACAGAGCAACAAGCCATATTTCAGGGGCCACGACACAGTGCACTTTCAGCTTCAAATGTTTTGCAGCCAGTCCATAAGTGGGGAGAAAAATGCACGTGAGAAGTCATAAAGGAACATCGCTGTGTTGAGGAGAGCTGGAAATTATGTGTAGATTATGTGTAAATATCTGACTTGCAACACCAACTGTGCCACTGTCTTTGAAAACACACCTTAAATGAAGCTTTCTTTAATATAACACACATGCATTAAAATATTTATGAAAGGAGATTTTATAATGAGCAAGTAACTGAATTCCAAGAGATCATTGTATGAAATATATCTTATGGCTGTTGATTCACCTTTAAGTCCTACTATATATGAGTAATAACATTATACGTTACCATAGAAAACTCACTGGACAAGAATTTATGTGCTTCTCTCTCTGTAAGTTAGAAAACAACTTTTACAATGTTTTTCATCATTATTTTTGACTCAGGCATTAGTTTCCACACTTTTGTTTTAATTCAACCAGTTTATTTTGTTCTACTTGCTTTCTTCACTGCTATTTTTTATTTTGGCACATTTTAGTTTGGGCATCTATGCATATTCTTATGTGTCTTCTATAATTTTTTGCATGTTTTATGAATTCAAAATCTTTATCAAAATATAATTTCCTCATGACATACAGTGGGATTGAACTTTAAGTGTGAGAGATTTTAATAATGGGGCATTGGCAGTGAACCATTTTGATGTAATGTGTTTTTGAAAAACATCCAAGAAAAAATAAGATTTGTACATGGCTGCATCTTTGCTCTCAGCCCCCTCCATTCCTGCTCTCGTCACTGACACTTGTATATTCCTTTTCTTTACTGCTGAATAGTGTCCTCTTTCCTGGCCTTCCCTCCGTCCTCTGCTCCGATTCATCTGCTGTTCTGTGCCTAGAGATTTGTCTTAAGTATAAATTCCCTAATCTCACTCCATTACCTTCAGAATGGTTTCATTTCTTAAGCTAGACATTCGTCCATTTCAAACATTCCATCACATATTTCATTTTCCACCTATTTCTATCCCCGTATTTTTTTAGTGTTCTCAAACCACACTGGAGCTTTGCCCACTGGCTATCACCACGCCCACGTTGCGGCCACGCCCACAAAGCCCCGCCCCTCCCAGCACCCATGCCCCTCCCCCTTAACCCTACACACCAGCCTCAACTGTCTTTGAGAACCCTGCCTTTTCATGCCTCCTGCTTCTGTGCAGGTAAATTTCCCCACCACAGGTGCCCTCCTCCCCACAGCACTTTGCTCTGCCTCTGCTGGTCCAGGCCTTTCCCCTCTGGGGTGGCCTCTTCCTGGAGCATACCCTGGGTTCGGGAGGCAGCCCTTTCTTCCAGCAGCGCTCTGAAGATGGGATCGCAGCGTGCACAGTGCCTTTGATCGGTGCGCTACTTACTCTCTTTATTCTTAAACCAAGTCTCTCATTTGGCTCTTTTCATTCCGCACAGTGCTCAGAATCCAGTATGTGCTCAGCAAATGTTTCCTCACTCTGTGGGGGACCCAATGGCAGGTATTTCGGGCTAGTCCTCCTCAGTTTCAGCACTTTTCGCAAGCCACGGAGCTTCCCTGGAGAGCTGTGGGGATCTTGCCGTCCTAACTTCTCCTTCAGGTATCACCTAGACGAGGAAGGAGAAGCAGCTGCCTTAATGTTTCCCTTACTCCCCGTTTTCCAACCATGGCTGCCTGAGGAGACAATGCTGAGTCCATCTAATGACTTTTTATTTCTAAATCAATTTAAAGGAATGAGTGGATTCGCTACCCTCTTTCTTCCTTTCAATATTTGACCAATTTTCTAACTCACTTCCCCCCAGTTTCTCTGCACACGCTATTTCCACTCAACTTTTATGCGTGATATATTCTATTAATATTCTCTTCACTTAAGCCTACAGAGTGTGTATCGCTTCACTGATCATCTGGAAGGGGAGGTTTCTTGGAAATAGAGCTTGATTATTTCTGAGGGGAAAGGCGCTGAGTGATAAGGGGTCTTACCTTTAGCTGGGCTTGTGGCCATCTCATTTCCTTGAAACCCTCAAAGTCGGAGCCTGTAAGAATTGTGCATGTGTGATGTCTCTTTGCGCTTTGGAAAAACAGTTCTTATGAGAATCCAGAGCATTCTTCAAAAGATTAGATTGGCCAAGAGCACGCTAGGCTGGGTAATTTTTTCAGGAGTTTAAGGCACACTCCAAGTAATCTATATTCAGTCAGTCATGCATTCAAACACTATTTATTGAGTGTAATGGTGAGATTATTAAATATTCTTCATCTGTATAACAAATCTATTTACTGGGCAGTCACATTTCATATATCATGCACCTAATATCCTAGTGTTGAGTATCCAAACTTTTCGATGACATATATCCTTACTTCAGGCAATAACAATTGGCATAAATGGTGTTTGCTTACCAGAGGTGGGCCATCTATATAAGTAGATTCATGAGGCCTCTTGTTTGCCAAGCTTTGTGGTCGTTCCTGGGTCTGCAAAAATGATGAAATGTATTTCCTAAGTCTCCTCCAGGGTCACTGCCTCACTTCCTCTTTGGAATGGCTATAGATTCTTCCAGATGAAGCAGGGAGCCTCTGCTGCTTGTTGCTCATTTGCATCAGGGCCAAGTCCCTGCTCCTCCCCTGCTCTATTTTGTGCCTCCAGGGTGATGGCTACAGACTCTTTAACATTGTGTCCCTGCCTTTAGCTGAAGACAGCCCATGGGCTGTGAATCAGAGGATGGCAGAGCATTATGGGGATGTGTGGAACCCACTTTTCCCTGTTTCATGTTGTCTGATGCCTTCCTCTGGAGCCATAGTTCCTCAGAGCTAGTGGCCATTTTCTCAGACATTTTATCATACAAGTCCAGCCTCAGTTCCTGGCTGCTACGGTTTCCCCTGCTGCTAATTTGTCAATGGCTCCTGTCGGATCCCTTACTCCTAACCTTCAGTTCCCTCAGTGGAGTGTGCCATTTATTTCTTGCTGGGCCCCATGGCCTCATGGAATGAGACCTAAGGGTCTAAAAGAGATATTTCAGATAATCTGCTTAATTTCCTCTATTAGTTTCCTCAGATGTCATAACAAATGATCCAAAATTTGGTGGATTAAAACAACTGAAAATTTCTGGAGGTGAGAAATACAAAGTTGGGGTGGCAGCAGGGCCCACTTGCTCGCAAGTCTCCGGGGGAGAATCCTTTCTGGGCTCTTCGAGCTTCTGGTGGCTCCTGGTTCCCTGGCCCGTGGAAGCATCACCACGGTCTGAACACAACCTGCTGTGTCTCCTGCTGTATCTGAACACAGCTTTCCCCATGGGTCTCTGTGTGTAAGACCCCCTCTCCTTTCTCCTACAGAGACATCAGTCATTGGATCCAGGCCAACCCTAAATTTAGATGCCTTCGTCTTGAGATACTTTAGTGGTTGCTTTCACAAAGGCATTATTTCCAAATAAGGTGTCACATGGTGAGGTTCTGAGTGGACATGAATTTTGAGGACAATATTCAAACTACTATTTCTCCACTCAAATCACCAAACTGCTATTTGAGCAGAAGATAATCATGGCATGCCTAATAAAAACAGATAAGTTAGTCACATAAGGGCAGCAGACAGTATGTCACCCACTCTGCTTTCAGTGGCTGAAATTACAAGTAGATGAGCAAAGAATGTTATTAAGAGCACTGGCAGTGTGCATTTATATTCAAGATATAAATCTGCCTGGGGTTTGATGGACAACCCCAATGATTATTTTGAAAAGAAGGACAGGTGGCTATTTCTCAGACTCCAGAGTCTCTGCACTGTGAAGTTGTCAGGAGTCAGGAATGCAGGCTGCACCTGCTCTGCTGTTCCTCTGTCCCTGGTGCACTATTCCCAGTGAGCTTGGTCATGTGATTCAAGATGGCTCATCCCACATCTCCATTCTGATTGCCATGAGCAAGAAGGCTCCCAACAAAGGCACATGTCACTTCTGTTCATTTCCAGTTGGTCACAACTTCATTAACTGGCCCCCTATTGCTGCAGAAGCATCTGGGAAATAGGGAGGGCATGTTGTGCAGTAGTGGTTTCTGCTAAAAGTCAGGACTTCCTCCCTATTAAAAAAAACACAAAGAATAGATTTTTGTGTCATAGTTAGCTTTTACTGTCACCTTGTGCAAAACCTTCACAACCAATTTCTTAAGAATGTCTTTAAATCTTAAACACTTGCAGTATCTGCAGAGTTTTCTGTAAAACTTTTATTAACTGCTTACAAGACATTTTTAGCAGATATTTTCTGTGCTTTCATAACCTGATGTGAAAACTACCATTTTTTTCATTTGTGAGGGGTTTATCATAACAACCAATCCCTCCATTATGTACAACTATAATGCACCAATAAAAATGTGCAGGGGAAACTAAAGAAAAGAAAAAGTTATAAAGTGCTAAAAAATATTAGTGGTATCAAAGACAACTAAAGTCTTTGTCTTTCTGAAGAGAACAGACCACTAGTGGGGTAGAGAAATAATAATTTAAAAGATGAATGAATGAACTGCATGAAGTCATACAGTTTTAAATGTTGTTAAGAAAATGCAATGCATGAGAATATAGAAGTGATGTTGGATGGAAATGTTTACTTTGGTTAAGATAATATATTCCCTTAAAGTGTTTTAGCAATTGTGAAAGAAACATGTGGTAGAGAAAATCCTGTTTCCATTTTCAAATTAACAAAGTGCTCATTACTCAGTGACATTAGCAATAAGCATTATGACTTCTGAAAACAAATGTCCCAAGGTCATTTGGTAGTATATCCAACCTCTGAATTTAGAGACTGAGTCTGGCCCCAGGGCTCTCTGTCCTTTCCATTCTTCTTCATTTCCTCAAATAGATCTTCTATAAGGTTATTTCCATTTCATTTTATGAAATATATAGTTGTGCAATTATCTTTTAAGATGAAGGTGGAAGATAATGATTTCATCCAACTGTAATTTTCATGCTGCATCACGCCACACTTGAAAGTTGATTTAGAAAATGTACAAGCCTCTTAGAAGTGAGAGATGAGAGGGGAGCTGGGATTCTCAGGTCCCACACCCTCCCCTGAGGCCCTGTGAGAGGACCCCTGGCTGCTGTGCTTGTAGAAGAAATGACTCAGTGAGGCAGGAGGGCTGTGTGCAAACATGGAAGCCAGTCTGGAGGAGAGCAGAGGTTTCTTCACTGCATCGTGGGAGAGAACAGGCAGTGGGTACAGGCTGAAAATAATAATTCCTGGAACTCTGTAGTGCTTCGCATGCAGTGGGCACTATCGGTAGAAACTCAGGTTCTCCTCACAGTACTAGATAGTACGAGGTACTATGATGACCCCAAATTCAGCAAGGAGGCAGCTGAAGCCCAGGTAGGTTAGGGTATTGGCTTCAGGCTGAGGGGCAGTGCTGTGATTCATGCCTGTGGAGTCTGGCTCCAAAGTCCCTCCTAAAAATACAATGTCAAGCAGCCTCTGGTTGACCTATTACCCCCTCACACAAACTATGGCACTGGTTAATTAATTCAAAACAGGGTAAACTGGAAGAAAATCCCACCATCCTAAAACGTGAAAGTGAGGCCACTATGATATGGTGAAGCAATTGGTTCATCTCTCTCTTATTTTCTCTTTAGACACAAATCATGTAACCATCAAAACTGAAGCTTTAGAAGGCTAAAGAATAAAAGGAAAAACACTGATATCAGTGTGATGGCTACATCTCATGTCCCTTAGGGAGGTGCTACTTAGGGGAGATGAAATCCAATCCAGAGGTCCAGTAACTTGCCAATCAACTAAGAGAATTCTGCTGGGTTCAGCAGGCACCTGAGGGTCAGATAATCGTACATATTGCTGAATCATAAAGCACAGATTTTCTGGAGTTTTCATTCTTAAGACAGACATTGCTTTACTAATTCAGATGACATATGGAGTCACTAGGGCCATCTTGAAGCCTCTGTCTCCCTACACCATGGTTGTAACTATGCCAGAAAACTGGCAATGTGGAAATTATTTCCAGCCATTTCCTGAGATATGAGTCTACAAGTAGAAAGAGAAGAAGAGTCATTTACTAAGATGCAAACCCCATAGCTTTGCCAATAAAATTTCTCAGGAGTATTACTCCAAACAAAGGACTTGTTTTTCAGAAAATTTCCAAACCTTTTGTGCAGGGGCCCCTAATTTTCTAGACTAATACAAACCACTGGTCCAAGTCCTTCCACCCAAGAAAACAGGATGCACCTGGCTGCATGGGCACTTGCAGAGGCCTGTCCATGGCCCTTCCAGGGCTCACAGTGAATGTAACTGAATATGGGAAATCTTCCCAAAGCTCGGCACTGGGTTTGGTGCCCAGGACATTGGAGCAGTTGGTCAATGAACACAGGTACGTGTGTTTCCCTTGCAGGACTTAATGGATTGCAAGCTGCCAGGCAGTGTATGAGGCCTTCCTGTCCGTTTTCTCTTAAATTAAAAATTGTATAATGTAAACGCTGTTTTCCTTCTATTATTATTTACCATTCATGTTTGAAGTAGTTAGGCTTATCATTTATTCTCTGGACTCTAAGAACCTACAGAGTCTCACCTTAGTGGAACTATACCTCAAGATTCTGAACTTGAACAGTGCTCTAAACATGTCCCTTCAGGAAAAATAACTCAATACATCTTTGGGTTGTCTCCCTTTGAGGCTGTGCATGAATGTGAATGATAATTATGAGGAATCATTTTTATTATTTGGGACAAAGTGTGAATGTGAATGTGTGTCTTCAAGTGTGTACAAATTTGGCAAAACAACTGGATTTGCTGGTAAGTGTTCCCTTTCTCAACACAGTAAGTCTACCCAACATTTCTGTCCCTCCCTGACATGGCTTCAGAAGTGTTTCCAACAAGGGTCCCATCCCTGATCTACCTCTGACGGTTTCATGGAAGACACTTGATCCATGCTGGGCCAGACTAGACACCTCCCTGGATGTTTGAACTGGATGCCCTTTCTCTCCAGGACCTTGGACTTGCAATGTGTAAACTGAGGCACCAGGGAAGCAGATTGCAGAGTGGAGAGAGGGCAGAGTCAGGGAGGCGCAGGGCTGAGCTCTGTTTTTACTTCTCCTGGTAGGCTGCAGCTTTCCTGCCTTTTAGCTCTGGAGAGATTGCTGCATCCTGAAACACCCTCCTATCACCAGCCTCAGTTCCTAACTAGGGTATCCTAATTAGAAGATGGAAATCTAGAGCGCTCTCAAGAAGTCAGCTGTGATGCCAGCGACTCTGCCCTACAAACCTCTTACAGAAGGAACCACGCGCTCCCTCCAGGTTTACTCTAGTTTGCATTCCATAGTTTGCTCCATGAGAAGTATCACAAGCTGTCTCTTAAAGGAGGGCAGAGTTTGTTCGAGTGCTGCACTGGGTCATTGGGCAGGTAAGGTGCTCTTTCAAAGTGTCTCTATTGACCAGTCACAGATTCTCACCTTTCTCCAACTCACTGTTTTTCACATGGAGTTTAGAATAACTTATACAGACTTCTATGCTTTCTCCTTTTACTCGTGTTAGACCAGCATTTTTTTATTTTGAGTACAGGAAAAATGCTGATTTTATGGTTTATACGAACTCTTAACTGCTTGCTAATGAGAGCTACATCTTGCACGGAACAAATTTTCAGTTCAGCCACTTGCACTGGAAGTCTAAGGAGGCTGGCTCCTCCCTCTCCTACCTCCAGCCTCCACAGCAAGTCACTTCCTTTCCATGTGCTTCCACCCACTGAAGGCCCCCCATTCTGCACTTTCCCAACATCAAGATCACTAATTGCGTTTCTTTTCTGTCTCTTCTGCCCACCATGTCTCTTCACCCACTGTTTCTGTGTCTTCCTCTTGGACTTCTCATTCCGGATCCCTCTGTGGCTAACACTGGCTTTCCCCCAGTTTTACATAATTGAGGCATGATGAGGTGCCTATGTTCACATTTCTTTTTGCATTATATTGTAGAGTATCAGACAGTAATCTGAACATAACCACCACTCTATGTACATGCTTTTGAGAGAGTTTACTTAGAAATCACGTTAATAAACGATTCTTACGTAAACCACCAACTGACAGAAAGCTGCAGAGGCGATGGGAGTCTATCAATAGTGAGTGTAAAGCTACAGTGTAAATATGAGGAATGAAGATGGTTTAATTATTTTGTTTAAAAAGAAAGGAATTTCAAATAAAGACAAATCTTCGAATAATTGTAACATCTAAAGCAAACATGCAGAAACATTTCCAAGGACTGTGAATAATGAGTCCATTTGTTTAAGTGCATTTGACTCAGCAATAGAATAATGATTTTTCATCTTTAGAAACAAAATAGGACACTTCAAATGCAGCATCTTGATTCAGAAGACAAATGCCTTTTTACCTTCCTCAATTCTATTTTCCAGTTACTAATGGGGAGAGATTTCAGAATGAGACCAACCATTCCTTTGTAATACTTTCATTAAATGCTCCATTTCCAGACTCTCATTTCTCAAAATATGGCACATTTGGAATCACATAGTTTGCTGGTTAAAAAGGCAGATTGTGAAGCATGTTTCTCAAGTGCTGTATATTTTGAAAAAGACCTTTGGTAATTTACATGCACACTGAATTTTGAGGAACTCTATTCTGCCAAAGACTGCTGAATAGACATCAGCCAGATACGTCTCCACAGAGTATTAAACGGCCAGAAGACTTAAGATGATCTTGGTCAAGTTCCTTAATTGCAGAGAGCACTGAAGGACAGTGAAAGCCAGTCAGTGCACTTAAGATTTGAGAAGCTCAGAGAGAGAGCCAGCATAGGGTCATACATGTGGTGGAAAAAAATCACTGTCACCAGTTATACTCCTGTGCAGAGAAACCAGGAAAAACTATGTTGAGTTGTTAAAAGTTATTATTGGGAGAGTTCTTAGAACTCTCTCAATAAAGATTAAAATTTAATGAAGTAAACCAATCTAATGAGTGTTCTGCTGATTTTAAGTTTATGTTTCACTAACACCAGTCTGTTCCCTTAAAGAAAAAAGTGGTTTAATTCCTCATAACCACTCTACATCATTTTGGAAACTTTAGCATGTATGTTTTTCATGTTAGTATGTGCTTACAAAAGTCAGAGGCATCTGGAAAATAAATGGGAGAAGAGAAGGAAGATGGATTGCGGTTGTAATTTAATCTCCAGGTACTGACGATATCATAAACATCAAAACCCGTGAATTGAATTGCAAGTTTATAATCAATTTCTCCCCCTATCTATTATTCACCAGAGAATAAATGATGGCAGGAGGGTTTAAATCAGAGAGTTTTCCAGCAACAAGATTGGCAGATGAATGTAAACTACTTCTGAAACTTTTCTAAATGAAACAAACATTTACTGGTTAGAACAAGTCAATTTAGGATATTTTGTATTACAATCATGGCTAAACCATCAGTTTCCTTTATGAAGACAGAGTGAGAACTTCAGAACCGGCATTGCCAGGACTCCTGCTGTAATGAACTGATGTTTACACTTGAAATTCTGTGGTGCTTTAAATCTCACCACCAGTAATTTCTTTAAAAAGGGCTTGGCAATCTGGGATATTTTATTGCCATGAAGTCTTTAAACACATTACAAATCAATGATTATTTGTAGGTAGGATGATTCAAAATAAGATCTTATCTTTGAGTCATGATTTATAAAATACTAAATGCCTTCATGTGCTTTGATTCAGTGCAACACTGTAATAAAGAAGTGACAGATGTTAGCAAGGACATCTTGTATGTTACACTATGATAGTAGAGAGAGCATGCCTGTGTAAGGCCCCACAGGTAAGGCCCCTCTCTGGAGCTTGGATTTTGGAGGTAGCGTGGTGCTTGATCTGCTGTGTGGTACCATGACTCAGAGTCACTCAGAATCATATGGCAGAGGATCTGCTTTGCCTTGTGATAAATATCAGGATGAATGCATGCCCTTTAAAGACTGCAACTGTGCCTCAGAATGAAAACGGTACTACTCAGTCAGCACTCCTGAAAGCACTTTCAGATTGTAATTGTACATTATGTGACACTGACCCTTGAATTTTTAGTGAGATGAAGTCAAATCAGTGTAATTAATGAAAGTAATTACTTCTGAAGTAAAAGAAACTCTGATTTGGAAGAAAATGCAAGAGCTGCTTTTACTATTTTATACCTAAATTGTATCATGGGCTAGTGAGTGTCCAGAGGGAACTACATATATCTTCACGGAGAGTTCATTGTCTGGTCTATGTGTTTTCCTGTACTGAAAATTGCTGTTAACTGGAGTGTCAAGATTTGTTTGTTTGCTGTTTGAATGTTCTGAAAGTGTGGATCAACTATCATTTTGTAACCTACTAGACTATGCTATGTAGATGTATTTTAATAGAAGAAAAGACCACTCAATGCTCCCTGCTGAACAAATTTCTTCTTCCTCCTCCTCTTCTCCTTCTCCTCCTCCTCCTCCTCCTTCTTCATCATTGTCTAGTAAATTATTTTGGTGTTTTCCGTGTGCCATGAACCACTTGAAGGACTTTACATTTTAACTCATTTAACACAACAACCATATGAGATGGATTGTCTTATTATCCCATTTTACAGAGGAAGTAAATAATAAAATAAATCATGCGTCTTGCTCATGGTTACACATCTAGACGTTTTGTCTGGTTTAAATGCAGGACATCTGTCTCCCAGGCACCTACTCACCAGGATATTCTGCATCTCATAAACTGGGATTAATTTCACTTCTTACATAAAAATTTACAAATCAAATGCATAAAAATCCAAGGTCATAGGAGATATTTTCTAATCATTCCAAAAGATATGCTTTGAGAATAGAATTCTTTATAGACAGGCATTATATTAGGGTTATCCATAGAAACAGAATCAAGACAATATCTGTTATCCATCTATCTACCTATCTTTCATCTATCTCTAATCTGAGATATTTATTTTATTTTAAGGAATTGGCTCATGACATTATGGGGACTTACAAGTTCAAATTTTGCAGAGCAAGCTAGCAGGCTGGAACTTTCCTTCTAGGCGTTTTATGGAACTTGAATTAAGTTTATGTATCACTTTGATCAGAATTGACATGTACTATTTTGAGGCACTCAATTTATTCTGTTGATATGTTTCTTAATTTATTTACATCTCTGATTTTTCTCATCAGTGTTTTACAGTTGTAGCATATAGATATTGTATGCATTTTGTTGAATGCATATGAAATATTTAGTTATCATGGTAGCAACTTTAAATATGTTTTCCTTAAATTGGTTCCTGTGTGTTTATTGTTTTGTAGAGAAAAAAATCAGTCAATTTTTGTGTGTTATTCTTATATCCTGCAGCTTGCTAAAGCACTTAGATCTAACTTCTTAGATCTAAGAGTTGTTTTACAGAATCTCAGATTGTCTATATAAATGATCATATGCTCTGGAAATAAACAGCTTTATTTCTTTCCTTGCAGGCCTAATACTTTTCCATTTTCTTGCATTATTGCACTGGTTAATACTACCAGCCATGCTCCAAAGATTGGTGAGAGTGAACACCCTTGCCTGGTTCCCAGGCTGGGGCATAGTTTTGATCACTTTGTATGATTGCTATCCATGTTTGATTCTATAAAGTCAATTACCTTTACTCCTATTTTTCTGAAAGTTTTAATTTTGAATAGGAGTTGGATTTTTCAGGTGACTTCTATGGCAATTGATTTGATCATAGATTATTCATTGGCTTAGTGCCATGGTGGATTATGTTAATTGATTTTTAATATTAAAGCTGCATTCCATGACTTCCATAAATCTCACTTGCTTATTGTGTATATTTTATTTTGTGCAATGTTGGAGTTAGTTTTGTAAAGTATTTTTTCTAAGTCCCATAATAATGTTCATCTAGTTTTCTTTCTTTTTTCCTCATTGTCTCAATTTTGATAATCATAGTCTTATCAAATGCATTGGGAAGTTCCCCTATAGTTTCTGCAAAGGATTATGTAAAGTTTATATAGACATTTGATAGAATTCTCCAGTGAAACATCTCTATATGTAAATTTATTTTCAAGGATATTGTAAATAATGGATTGAATTTCATTAACAGTATAGGACTGTTCAAATGGTCTATCTTGCAATAGTTAAGTTTTGTAATTTGTGGTATTCAAGAATTTGTCCAGTTTTTTGGGGTATTCTCATATTGTTTTACCCATAATTATACCTTTGACCATTCCTGATATTTGTGATGTGTACCTCTCTTTTCATTTTTGTCAGTATTGCTAAAGGTTTACAGTGTTATTCACTTTTAAAGAACCAGATTATTTCCATTAATTTCTATTTTCCTGGTTTTGATTTAACTGGTTTCTGTTCATATGTTTCTTATTGCTTTTGTGTTTGGCTTGGTGTTTATGTTTATTTATTTCATTGTTTACTTAAGGTAGTAATTTACATTTTTTTATTTGGGAGCTTCACTTGTTTCTCACGTATTGAGTGGTATAAACTTCCTTGTCGGTACTGTTTTAGATGCAGCTCCATAATTGATTATTTACACCATCATCTTCACTTATTTGTATGAGTTTTCTTTCTTCTGAGACTTCATCTTTGGCCCCATGGATTATTTAAAATGTGTTATTTATTGTTATTTTCCATATGTTTAAAGATTTCCTGTTGTCACCTGTCATTGATTTCTAGTTCAATTTCATCATGGTAGAATAACACCTTGAAGATTTAAAACAAATATAAATCTATATGGATGTGTGCATGTATGTATGTGGAGGAGTATACAGAGGTATAGTCATCTACATATATACATATATACACATATGTACATACACGCATATAGCTTTGTTTATGGCTCAGGATTTACCTGACTTGATGAAGGGCTCATGGTTGCTAAATTAAACAAAAAGTGCATTTTTGTGTTGATTAAAGAGCAGATGTTAATTGGATCCTGTCGAATGGTTGTTTACCGGATCTTCTGGTTCTTCTAAATCCTCATATATTTTTATATCCTGTAAATATCAGTCACTAAGTTGACAGAATATTGCTGTATCTTTGTTTCTAGTTATTCCTTTTGCTCTGAACTCTATTGCCTATGAATAGAGCTATTCCTGTTTTTTACTTAATTACTATTTGCATTAATGTTTTCCATTTTCTTACTTTCAACCTGCCTGTGCTATGAAATATGAAGTGGTTCATTCTAAACCACCTATCGTCAGGTCACAGTTCCATATCTACCCTCCTGTCTCTTTCTCCTGTCCTTCTGGGATGCCAGTGCTTTGAATGGCAGATGCTTTTGTGCATTCCCACAGGTCCTGACACCACCTTTCTATTCTCTCTGATCTCTGCTGTTCAGACTGAGTGGATTTTACCATGTGTCCCTGCACTCACTGAATCTGTCCTTCGTCATCCACACTCTTCCTCTGAACTCTCTCCAAGTTCCTTTCTGTTACTGTATTGTCAACTCTATAATTTCCAATTTAGTTTTTTTAAATTCTATTTTGTGCTCAGATTTTGTATTTTTTGGGTAAACTTATGTGATCATTGAAGCATTTTTATGAGACACGTTTTTAAATCCTTGTCAGATATTTTCAACATAGGATTTGTCTCAATATTTGTTGATTGTCTTTTCTTATCGAGTTTTGGTTCCTGGATTCTTAGTTTTTGATTGTGTTCTAGACATTTTGTCTATTATGCCAGGACAGTGAGTCCTGCTTCATATTCAGGAGGAAGTCACCATGTTTGTGTTGAGCACACATGTCCTAGCTCACTTTAGTGGGCTACAGTGTGAGTGAGTTTAACTTTCAGGTACTTTGCTGCATCACTTTGGGTGCTTGTCTTTGGGTGCTTGTCTTTGGGTGCTTGGTCTTTGAGTGCTGCTTTGATTCCCAGGGGTCCTGTTGCTGCCTGAGCAAGCAGCAGTTGTTTCCTACAGTTGGGCTGAGAAAGAACTGGGAGAGCCCATGTTCCCCCACCAAGGGTTCCTGTCTAAGGCAAGCTGTTTTCAAAGAGTCATTTCCACCAATGACCAGGTTCAGGGCTGTGATTCCTCTTCCGAGCTTTCCAGCATGGCCCCACCCCTGTCCATGCAGTAGGTCTGAGCTTGACCCATATCTGTATGCATATTGCAGTGAGAATTGCAAATCCTGGGGCCAAGAGCAAAGAACTAACAAGATGTGCAGAAAACCTAAGACTGCCGCAGCTCTCTGTGCACCTGTGTGAGCAGTCCTTAGAGGGCGCATCTGAACTCCACCTGTGCATGTCCCCTTGTCCTGGAGCACAGTCCTCAGTGGGTGTTATTGTTTGCCTCTTCATGATTTCTGTCTAAGGTTAATCAAAATAATCCTCAGATGTGCCAGTAACACCAAGAACTGCTAACACCACGAAGAGCTGCACCATGCCTCTTCCTGATTTCTATAACAAACTGAGTAAAAGCATTACCTCCAGGCTGCTCTGTAACAGGACCATTGACTGTCTTTCAGAGGAGGAAGGGAGCCTCATCTCTGATAGAGGGTCTGTTGTGCTGAGATCTCTGTGCCTTGGATAGACAGCTCTCTCTGGGCCACTTGTGGAAACGGAACCTCCTGTATCAGTGTTCACTAACCACCCGTTTCTCTGGGAAAAGGCTCAGGCTTGTGGGGCTTCCTGAGCCAGGCTATTTGTTGTGGTAAGGGCCCTTTGGGTATGCCCACCTAATGACTTGGATTTTCTGGGCCAGAAAGGGTTATTTTCACCCTAGAAGGATAAGGAAGTGTCTCTGGTGTATTAATTTTCTATTGTTGTCAACAGAAATCACTATTATCTTAGTGGCTTAAACAACTCCAATTAAAAATCCATGCCATTCTGAAGGTGAGAAGTCCCACACGCATGCTAGGAGGCTGAGGGCAGGGCTTGGCAGTGTGCTCCAGGGGTTCTGGACAGGACCACTTCCTTTGTCTTTTGTGGTCTCTGGAGACCAGGTGTGTTCCTTGCCTTGGCTCTTCTGCCACTCTAACGTAGCCAAGGTGCTCAAATGCTTCCTGAGCTGCTGCTCTCTGACCTCCCCGTCTCTGCCTCTTTTTCCACTATGAACCTGATTACATTGTCCCCACCTGGGCACACCCCAGCTTTATCACACACACACTTCCTTTGGGTGTGGATGCGGACAAAGTCTTTCTAACCAGTGCACTTGGCCTCTGGCTGTGTTTAGGAGTGATAGAAGTCTCCAGGAGCAACAGGCTTCTCAAAATGGGACCCCTGTTGTGGTGGGACTGGGGTTGGTGCCACCTGGTGAGTCAGAGAGGAGCCTCTGGGGCAGGGGACCCTGCTCAGAAGGGGGGTTCTTCCTCCAGCCATTTAGGCCACTTTTTTTTTTTGGTACTGTGTTTATTTAATTTTTAAGTTTGGTTGAGTTGTAATTGACACATGAAAGTTGTGCCATAGGTGGTGTGCAACATGATGGTGGATGCACTTTCACACTGAAATGATCAAATTCGGGCCATGGACACACCTACTGTCTTAGGTGGGTCGTGGGCACCAGCAGTGTTCCCTGCTAGTTATGCAAGGCCTACCCAGGTGTTAGTCCCTTTGTACCCTGGGGGACGCCCCTGCCATCTTTTGACTTTGGCCATCTTAGTGGTCACCTGCTGTCCCTCAGAGGCCCTTCCTCTGTTTGTTCATAAATTTAGAACTAGGTAGCTGAGAAAACGAGATACGTTATTCTATCAAAATGTGGGCATTCTTATTTTTGACCTTTTAAATATATTTATCTTTATTATACTCCCATTTCTGCCCTATATAACTGTCCAAAGAATTAACACTGCATTTTACTCTTCATTAAACTATACATCAGGATCCGTGAGGTTCAGAATTAGGGTGACATTATTATTAATAAAATGATTGAAGCATAACCACAGCATAATTACCAATGATTAAAGCACTTAACTTAGATGGTTGCACAAATATGACCATTTTTTCTAAGTTTTATTAAAGAGTCAAACTACGAATGTATTTCATATTTAAAGTAACTATTCTCTCCAGGTTTTAACTCAATTTTATTAGAAAATAACAATAGCTTCTTTTTCATCTGGTGGTAAATGCACACTGTGAGCACCATCTGGGGACAAGGACGTTCCTGAATTGGCACCTGCCCTGCTAGCAGCTCGGGCTCTGCAGCATCCTCAGGGGTCTCTGCCTGGGCTGATTATACCATGCTACTGCTGGGCAGAATGACTGTTCCTCCTGCAAAGTTCCAGCTCCCTTCCAATCCAGTCTTATACATTCTGTGACCGTCATCTTAATAGTGCTCAGTAAACTGAGGGTAGAAAACTGTAAAGCAGAAGTCACGCACAGCGACATCATGCACCTCTCCGTCCTCGCCCTTGCCCATCCTCACAGAAATGGGTAAAATTGGAACCTGTGGGGAAAAGAAAAGTAAGTTAGGAGCAGCGGTTTCTCCCAGGAACACAGTTTCTGAGCCAACGATGTATTTCACTACCGACATTAGACTCTGCAGCAACATAATGACTCAGTCCCCACAGCAGAACCGTGTTCAAAGTAGGAATTCAATGTAAACACATTCAATGAATGGATTAAATAATATGATACCCTAAATCTTCCTTGCAAAAATTAAGGTATTAGTATTCTTTTGTATTTATTAAAATATTCATCCACCATTCGTATTTACTCTTTCTTGTGTGATGGACATTATATAGGGTGTTGAAAAGCCCCAGTTCTACCTGGATGCATTTATCAAACATCTCAGGTATAAAGGGAAGTTTGTTGGGGAAGCATTATCTTTGGGCAGGTGTGATTAGGACATAGCTAAATAATGTACCTCTCCGGTCCTGGAATTTTCTGTATCCTGGTCTGTGTGCTAATTACTAGGGGGTTTGACTTGATCAAAATTTATTGAATTGTACAATTCTGTGATTTTACTCTGTGTACTTTATTATTTAATAAAACCCCTTTTTACATGGCATTTGAATTGACTTTTATAAACAGCATATTTGGTTTGAGAGTTAAAGAGCAAGCTATAGAAGACAATAAATATTCCAGATTGGCTGCCAAATGAAATACAGGAAGCCTGGTTGAATTTTAATTCTACATAAATAACCAACATTTTTTTTCATGCAAGTATGTTGTATATGTTTCATAGACACACTTATAATAAAATGTACTTAACTAGGTGTCCTGAAAATCCTATAGATTTTATTTGTCAAGTAAGCAATCCTAGTTACAGGTCAAATATGCTGCAATCAGCAATGACGTTTTGCTTTTTTGCTGCTTGAAGAGTGATAGCATGTGTCACCTTTCTTGAAACAACTCCCATTTTCCTTGGAATTCTGTCAAACTGTTATGAACCCACTCAGGTTAGAGAAATTTAAAGACTATTTTTTTTAATTACCAAAAAATCTACCAGGCTTGGTTTTTAAGAATTAACCAGGGGAATTAAGCGTGAAGTAAGATAAGAAGACTAAAATTATTATGTTGTAACTCTGACAATTGCATTAATTTAATAATGTTCAGCTTGCCAAAACCAAATAGCTCTTTAAACCTCTGATAACTACAGCACTAATTCTACAGGTAGCTTTTACTATTTCTTGCACCTAATTGCGGGCTGCTTCTTACTGACTTTCCACAGTTATGAGTTTTGATGTACATTAGGGTGAAACTGTATTTGAATGTTACAGTCCCAGCCCAGGTACATTTGATGGAAAATTTACTCTCTGACAGCACCTTCTCAGTTACTGCCTGGTGAGCAGAGAAACAAACCGTAAGAGAATTATCCTCAGGGAGTGTGACGGGACAGAGTGACGTCCTCAACAGAATACAATCATAGTTGAAATCATTGAAATGTTACATACATATTTGAGGAATCTTAGAGAATGAAAGTGTTAATGGAGGATTGGAAATATAATGATGTTATTCAATTTTCAATTTGGGATGTTAGCAATGGAATTTTACTCAGCCATGAAGAATGACTGTATGACATTTACTGGTAAATGGATGGATCTGGAGACTATCATGTGAAGTGAAATAAGCCATTCCCCCAAAACCAAAGGTTAGATGTTCTCTCTGACATGTAGAAGCTAAACCACAATAAGTGGGTAGGGGGAAGAACAGAAGTTCAATGGATTAGACAAAGGGGAATAAAGGGAAAGGAGGGGGGATGGGAATAGGAAAGACAGTGAGATGGATTTGATTTAATGTTCCAATACACATACATGAATACGCCCCAGTGAATTTCCACATCATGCACAGCCACAAGATTGGATACTAACTAGAACAAGATACACTCTATGCTTGTGTAAGTATGTCAAATATACTCTACTGTCATGTATAACTAAAATGAACAATGAAAAATTAAAATAACATCAAATGAAAAATAATTAAAGGTACTACTAAAATAAAGGAATTCAGTAGAGAAGCAGGAAAATGTTACATATATTCTCAAAAATTTTATGAAATGAAATAATAGAATGAGAGCACTCCATGTTCCCAGAGCAGCAGGTAGCACTGTAACAGCTGATCTGCCCTCGTTTCAATAGTGCAAATAGTGACGGTGTAATCAGGGGTGTGAGTGTGCATATAAGTGCGTGCACATGCAAGATTTTTTACAGTTATTTTTTCTTAAAATAACATTGGTTCTATATTGTATTTTTCTTAATTACCTTGTCAAAAAAAACTCTTTATATTTTCTAAACTAAATGAAGTTTAATTTTTTTAAAAAAGCAAAAAATTGTTTTTCTTGAAAAAATAAAAATTTGTTGATCTCAGGAAAAAATATTGGGGATATTAGCATGAATAAAATACTCTTGAGGAATTATTTTATAATGTAACAAAATTATTAAATATTTTCGACTAGTTTCAAATTACTTTTTTTTCTTTTTCTTTTTCTTTTCTTTTTTTTTTTGGGGGGGTGGTGTTGGGGATTGAACACAGGCTCTTGTGCCTTGCAAATTACTTTTAAGATATTTTAATGAAAATATCTCCAAAACCAGGTCCATCATTGGATGAATTTTTTCAAATAATATAGTTTTAATAACTTCCCAAGTTAAAAGAAAAAAAAAATGGTCACAGCGATAAGAAGCCAAAGTTTATTGTGCTATGCTTGGGAATGTATTTTTTGCTACAAAGTTTATGTCACGGTACTATCATGTGTAACTAAATCCTTTCCAACAAGCCAAGTTGTCAACTCACATGTTGAGTTGTATCTGCCGACTAGTAGTCCTTTGCCAGGTAATAGCAAAGAAATTAGAAAAGACAAGCAGTTCATCATTTAATCCTACTATCGAGGCTGTGATAAGCTGGTAGAGAAGCGAAGGGAAATCAAATTTCTCAGAAGGAATCTGCAAATCGGGTCTGAATTGAGTAGGAAAGGAGGAAAAATCACAATGAATTCCACTCTGCTGTAAAAGAGGAAGCTGCCAGAAATTCAGCATAAATTATTGTTCATCAAAGGGCACTTACTTTTCAGCCTCGTTGTAAGTTTCCACTTGCAGAAAGCTCAAATATCTCTGAATTTGATGCTTTGAATAAAAACGTAATTTCCAGAGGAAATTTACTAGTCCTATTTCCTTTGCAAAAAGGACAAAATTCCTCAACTTCTAGGCTAAGGAAACTCAGAAGCAACATTTTCTATTTATATAAGAAGAAAAAAATATCTTTAAGTAAGCAAATATTAATCCCTTATTAGCTAATATTTTTTTAAAGATGAAGATTTTTTTAAATAAAAAATAACTCTTCCAATGTATACTTAAGATAAGGAATTGATTTAAGTGTCCATCAATGGATGAATGAATGAATAAGGAAAACATAGTGTCTATCTGTCTATACACACACACACACACACACACACACACACACACACACACATACACAATGTCCAGTCATAAATAATGAAACCCTGTCCTTCACAACATTCATGAATCTGAAGGACGTTACACCGAGTGAGCTAAGCCAGGCACAGAAGGACAACACTCTCATGCTCTCACCCATGTGGAACCTGAGAATGCTGATCCCGGCAGCACGATGGTGCTTACCAAGAGCTCAGGTGTTGGGGTATGTGTGGAGAAATGGGAGAGGTGTTGGTCAGAGGGCACAAAACGCCATTTAGATAGTGGTAAGTTCAAGAGATCTATTGTTAGCCTGGCGCGGTGGCTCAAGCCTGTAATCCTAGCACTTAGGGAGGCTGAGACAGGAGAATCTCAAGTTCAAAGCCAACCTCAGCAATGGCGAGGTGCTAAGCAACTCAGTGAGACCCTGTCTCTACATAAAACACAAAATAGGGCTGGGGATGTGGCTCAGTGGTTGAGTGCCCCTGAGTTCAATTCCCAGTACCAAAAAAAAAAAAAAAAAAAGAGATCTATTGTTATAAAAATTAAAAAGTAACAAATAAATTAAAATATTATTTCACACTCGGCAATATATTCCTAGCAAACTGCTGTCATTCAAATATTTTAGTTATTGAATTTATTTAATTCAAATTACACCTCAAAACTCAGTACATTTATTATTAATCTAAGTGCTAGAGGACTTGTTTGCACTTCAAAAATTGCTCCAATAATTTAGGCAATAGCACCTCTCAGAGAATGTCAGTGCAGACAATCAGAGGAGGAGAAACTAAGAGATATCTTTGATAAGACAACTGCATTTACTTAAATGTTTTTTGCATCAATTAGATTTATAACAATTAATTTCCACATGTGTTAAACATGAGCCTGTCCTCATTAAAACATAAAACCAATAAAACCTATGTATAACATACATATTTATATTTAACATTTTATATATATGTATTATTTTTTCAGTACTTTACCTCCAGATTGATATATAGGTAGCTGTTAGAAAATATATTTTATAAATAAATGCTCTTACAGATGAAGAACTAGAAAATGATACTGACCTTAACATAGAACAGAATACTTTTGGTGTTATATTAGGGATTTTAGGCTTTAGGAAAATTGAAAATTAAAATATGCTGGCTTTCATTTTCTTCTCTACCTCTGAGTCACATATAGTCTGAGGAGAATCCTTTGATGGTGTAGAACTGTACTTTTGCAGAAGCAGCTCTGAAATGTACTTGGGGACAACTGGTGCCCTATCTTAAGAATTCCACTGACATACACGTACAGTCCAGAAACCACAAGTCTGAGAAGAGAAATCATTATACTGTATTTAAATCTTAGCAAGAACATTAAAGGTGATCCATGACTTTCAGTTCTTAATCTTTTATATCTTTTTCTTAAATGTCTTGCAAGAAGCCTGGCGTGGTGGCTCAAGCCTGTAATCCCAGCACTTAGGGAGGCTGAGACAGGAGAATTGTGAGTTCAAAGCCAGCCTCAGCAACGGCGAGGTGCTAAGCAACTCAGTGAGACCCTGTCTCCACATAAAACACAAAATAGGGCTGGGGATGTGGCTCAGTGGTCGAGTGCCCCTGAGTTCAATCCCCAGTACCAAAAAAAAAAAAAATGTCTTGCAAGAGTCACTTAACAGGATGCTATATAAAAGACCCTGAAATCTTTGCCAGACGCTCAGCCACAGGAACATGTAACTTCTAAAAACATTGAATGATATACAAGACTGATCAAGCGTTTTCATAAAAGCAAAGGATCATTCTCCTAGCATGGCTTTTAGAACCCAGACTGTAGCCTGGGCCAAGATGATTACCTCCTACCTCAGGTGGGTTATTGTAGATCCCTCATAGCAAAACT
>CM053412.1:4416093-4448732 GCA_028644305.1 Xerus rutilus
TCTATTGCCTGTAGTGAATTGGTATGCTAACCATCCATTACTCTTGACAGCTTTAACATACTTCATTGAATATTTAATAAAAAGGATATTTGATTGTATATATTTTTCATAAAGCTTGTAATGTTTCTCTCCCTTTCACAGTTGAGGGCAAATGGATATGCCATGGATAATTTTCAGCAAATGGCTAATATCCCTAAGGGTATGATTCATACTGAAAAATCTTTATAGATCAAAATGCAAGAACATGTCCTTGACCTTTCTTTGGTGTGAGTAATTATGTTTACCAAGTCAGAAATAATAGTCATAGCTAAGAAACTGACATAATATTACATTTATTTGTCTCTTTGTAGCTCACAATTTATCTTAACTGGTGTTTTAATTCATAACAGCAGCTTAGTTGATTAGAGGGGAATTATTTCATATAAATGTGAATTAACTTTACTCCATCAATTGAGAAATCTATGTCATCTTGGATTTGCTCAAATTCTGTGGTGGTATTCATCTGGAAAATTTACCCAGTGCAGAACAAGCAGATAAGGAGATATTACATAATCAAAAACATCATGTAATATGAAACTTGTCCCCATGAGGCCCCTTTCTGCCTTTCAATGCAGATACTGACTTGGTTCCTCTTGTTCTATGGGAAACACAACACTGCCCTTGTATGGAGTAATATGAGATTAGTGCAAAATGTTTTGTATTTGGGGCAAAAATATGAAAGGCTTGTATTTCTTAAAACTTTTATTTATTTATGTTTTAGTTATATAAAACATTAGGGTACATTTTGACGTAATAGTGAAAACATGGAATATCGTTTGTTCTCATTTAGTCCTTAGGACTTCCCCTTTCCCTCCCCTCCTCTTTCCCTTCTCTTTATTTGTATTTCTGCTATTTAATTATATTTTTAATTAGTGCCTTGTGGACATACATGCTGGTGAGATTCACTCTTGTATGTCCCTGTATGTATATAGGAAATTTAGATCAGATTGGTTTTTCTCTTCCTCCCGTATTCTGTCTATCCTCCTTCCTCCTCAGTCCCCTTCATCTACTCCACCAATCTTTCCTTCATTTTAATAGAATTCTCTCCTCTTTTCCTCCCTCACTCCTCTCTTTTTCCTTATTTCGGACTAGCTTCCACATATCAGAAAAAATATTCAACTGTTAGACTTTCTGGGACTGGCTTATTTCGCTTAGCATACTAGCCTCCAGTTGCTTCCATTTGCCAGCAAATGGTAAGGCTTGCATTTTAATACATCCTCAACACACAAGGTTTTTTACATAGTTCTTTGATTGTAGATTTCTAATTTATATCTATGTGGTCTCTATGACAGCAGTTTTTTAAAATTCCCAAACATTTCCCTGTGAACCACTGGTGTGGCTGATTTTGAATATAATCCATACTTGTTTGACAAGAGTCATATACTCATATAGTGTGCATTTTAGGTAACATCTGTTTGTTTTGTTGTTCAAACCTTTTTACTTGATATTTTTTATCTTCTTGAGCTCTTTCTGGAAGGGTGTATAAAATCCCTTGCTACACTTTTGTTTGTCAGACCTTGTACAATTTCTACTTCTCATTTTAATGAAAAGAATGACATATTCCTGGTGCTCACAAGACAACTGTAATAAATTCTTGGTGGATTACTTCAGCACTGACTCTTATACACTGTTCCCATGACTGTTTTACCTTGAACTTAATTTTGTCTACTGTAGCCTAACCTCCTCTGGTTTCTTCTTGTTAATAGCTGCATGTGTGCATCGCTCTTTAATCCCAACACTTCATTTTCAAACTTTGTACATGAAGTATATTGCATACTACTGAATTTTTCTTTTTTATCAAATGGGACCATCTAAATATTTTCTAAAAATAATTTTTTTATTTTAGAACCATTTTGTGTTCACAGAAATATGAAGACAGCCCAGAGTTTCCATCCATCTCATACCCAGTTTTTCTTGGAATTAGCACTTTATATCAGTGTGAAATATTTGCTACAATTAATAAACCAATATTGAGACATTATTTTAAAATAGCATGCACAGTTTTTTTCAGGTTTCCTCAAGATTCACTGATGTTATTCTGTTCTGGGATCTCACATTACATTTAATCTCCCATCTCCACAGCTCTTCTTGGCTATGACATTTTTTAAAAACTTTTCTTCTGTTTTGATCACTATGATAATTCAGGAATTTTTAGAACATCTGTCATCTGTTCCATCATTCTTAGACAGGGGAGAAGGCTATGGATGGAGACAGAGCAGCAATGTTCTCATCATGTGGCACCATGCTGCATGTCCAGGATGCCACCACTGCCTCAGCACAGTGGCAGCAGCCTTTATGTCTGACAGAAGCAATGTGTGTTAGGCTTCACTCCCCACGCTTCCTTTGTCAATCCCAAACACAGTCTTTCCGAGAAATCCATAGATGTGACTCACTTTGAAGTAGTTACACAAGTCCTCCTTAAGGCGGAGAAGCCACGTAAATTATTTGTGCTGAGTTAGCAACTGTTTCCCAGGATTCCTCATCACTGCAGTCGGTTATGGAGCACATTAGAAGACAGTTGAAGAGTTTCACCTTATGCTTAGTGACAAATAATTAAAAATCATGTAAAGGAGGCTAAGACTCCAGTCTTTCATGCACACTAGTAATGAACTACATACATTAACAACAGCATAAAATCTACAAATTTTCTAGAAATAAGCCAGAAATATTATAAAGGTACTATACAAATTTTCTAAATGCTACTTAACAATGCTTCTGAAAGACACAAATATTACAGCTGCTAATTCTGTACTCATTACTTAAAACTTAAACAAAATATTAAACAATCCTACTTAAAATCTAAATGATGTTTTTGAAATGAATCTAAATATAAGTAAGTCTAAATTTCACATTAAGAAAAATATTATAAACTGCCAAATGGGAAAGTAAATTTAAAGTTACCATTATTTTAAGAATAAAGGGTAACAAACAATTGCAAATAATATCTGTGAGGATAATTTTTCAGTGAACATTTTTTCATTATTTGTTAAAATACCTAGAAGTCTCAAAAAAACTCTACTGGAAGACTATTAGAGCTAACAAATGAATTCTTCTAAGTATCAGGACACAAGGTCAACATTCATAAGTAAGGTACTTTCCTAAACACCAATAATGAATCTGCGGAGAAAGAAATCAGGAAAACTAGACCATTCATAATAACCTCAAAGAATGCCTGAACATAAATCTAACCAAGGAGGTGAAAGATCTCCACAACGAAAACTATAGAACATTAAATAAAGAAATTAAAGATGACCTTAGAAGATAGAAAGGCCTCTCATGTTCCTGTAAAGGCAGAATTAATATGGTCAAAATGACAATACTACCAAAAGCAATATATACATTCCAAAGTAATACCCATCAAAGTATGACATTCTTAACGGAACTAGAAAAAATTTCCTAAAATTTATTTGGAAGAATAAAAGATCAAGAATAGCCAAAGCAATCCTGAGCAAGATTGATGCTTGAGGCATCACAATGTCTGATGTCAAACAATACTACAGAGATACAGTAGCAAAAACAGTGGTATTGGCATAAAAACAGACACAAAGATCAATGGAATAGAATAGAAGACATGGAGACAAACCCACATAAATACAGTCATCTGATGCTTGACAAAGGTGTCAAAAGCATACATTGGAGAAAAGATAGAGCTTTTAACAAACGATGCTGGAAAAATTGAATAGCCCTATGAGAAGAATGAAACTAGATCCTTATCTCCCTTTCTGCACAAAAGTCAACTTAAAGTGTGGCAAAGACCTGGGAATTAGAACAAAAACACTGAAACTACTAGAAGAAAACTTAGAGGCAACATTATAATGTATTGAAGAAGGCAGCAACTTCCTTAATAAAATTTCTAAAGCTCAAGAAACTAAACCAAGAATCAATAAGTGGGCTGATATAAAATAAAAAAGCTTCTGCACAACCAAAGAAACAATTAAGAGCATGAAAAAAATAGCCTATAGAATGAGAGAAAATTTTTGTCACCTGTGCTTCTATCAGGGTATTAATATTTACAAGATATAAATATTTCAAAAAAACTTAACTCTAGGGAAAAAATTACCAAATCAAAAAGTGGGCAAATGAAATGAGCAGATATTTTTCAAAAAAAAAAGAAATGCAAAAAAGTGTATGAAATAATTTCAACATCTTGAGCAATCAGAGAAATGCAAATCAAATCTTCCCAGAGATTTCATCTCATTATAATTAGAATGGCAATCACTCAAGAACACAAATAACAATAATTGCTAGAGAGGATGTTGGGGAAAGGTACAGTTTCACTTTGTTAGTGGGACTGAAAATTAGTACAACAATTTTGGAAAACAATGTGTAGATGCCTCAAAAGTCTAGGAGTGGAACCACCATATAACCCAGCTATCTATTGCACTCCTTGGTATTTATCCAAAAGAACTAAAATCAGCATACTATTGTGAAACAGACACATCAATGTTCATGGTAGCACACTTCCTATGTGCCAAGTTATGGAATCAACCCAGGTTCCCAGAATGAATGAAGAAAATATGGTATATATATAAAATAGTGATTTATTCAGCCATAAAGAAGAATGAAATTATAGCATTTGCTAGTAAATGGATGACCTGGAGAACATCATGCTAAGTGAAATAAACCAGACTCAGAAAGTCAAGAATTGAATGTTTTCTCTCATGTGCAGAAGACAGAACAAAATATGAGGGAAGATGGGGAATTGTGTGTGCGTGTGGATGGGAGGGGGATCTCATGAATATAAAAGGAGGCTCAGCGGAGTAGATGGAAGATTAAGGGGACTATAGGAGGAATGGGAAATAGGGATGAAATTGAGCAAATTATGATATGTATACATAAGAACATATGAACATGCTACAGTGAATTTCACTTTTTTGTATATCTATAAAGCACCAATTAAAATAAAACTATAAATAAATGGAAGTAATACCAATAAAGTAGAGGAAGAGAAACAGGAAAAGGGAAGAGGGCAGGGAAAGAGGAAGTACTGGGAACTGGAAAGAAGCAAATCAGAGTACATGCATGTATGATTATGTCAAAATGAACTTCAATATCATGTATAAGTACTGTGAACTAATAGAATATTTTTAAAAAGATGATTTGGTATCAACTCTTTGAATCATAATAAATAATGTTGCAGTGAACATTCACATATATATGTATGACATACATTTACTTATGTACGAATTTGTGGTATATATAATATAATAAAGGATCTGACTCCAAAAACAATCAATAATCTTAGAATGTTATTTACCTTAGGACCTATCAATTCTATATCCATTTATGTTAAGCAAATAGCCATGAGTGAATAAAAAATAACCACGTGAGAATTTCAATCTCAGTGGTTTATAATGATGAAAAATTGGGAATCTTCTAAATTTCTGCCAATAGGGAACAAATTTTAGTATTCCTTATATTGGAATACTATTCAGCTCTTGATAATCATGTTATAATATATATGTATATATATACATATACATATGTATATATATAGTTAAGGAAGTATATATTGTATTTATACACACATATATAAAATGTTAAAATAGAAAGAAAATATATTATATATAATAGGTTATATATGTGTGTGTGTGTATGTGTGTGTGTGTGTGTGTGTGTGTGTGTGTGTGTATATATATATATATAGAGAGAGAGAGAGACAGAGACAGAGACAGAGGTGGTGGGGACCATATATTAAAAGTCTATGTCAAGCCTGGGATGTAGCTCAGTGGTAGAGTAGTTGCCTAGCATATGCAAGGCCCTGGGTTTGATTCCTAGCACTGCAGAAAGACAAAATAATTAATGAATTATTTTAAATGAAAGTCTCTGTTAATACCTTTTTAAGCTTTATGTGCATAGTAAAATTTTACAAGTGATTTCATTCATTTTCTTCTTGTCAATTTATTATAAAATCTTAATATTCAAATAATCTGTGTTGGTGGTAGAAATGATATAATATGGCTATTACCATGTTACCTACATTATCATCTTATTGAGCTTGAGCTTCTTCCTGTCTGACCCACATGGTTCCAGTAGAATATGCCACCAACATTTGACAGGAAATGATTCTGTCAAGGTAAGAAGCCACGCCGTGTGAAGTGGAAGGTGGAAGGACGCACTGCAAAGAGATAGAAGGGAGAGGGAAGGACTGGGTCTCAGCAGAAGTCATCAAAGTGGCACGAATGGGGGGGCAGGAGCCCGATAGTGCAGGGGGGCCGCAGGGTCATGTGTTGGCATTACAAATATCTCCCTGGCTGCAGCGTAAAACACCATGAAGGGAGTGAAGGGGGAATGTCATAATTCCAGGCCCCAGATATGGTAAAAGAATGTGGAACTCAGGTTCCCATTCAGAAGGAGATCACAGCAGGTGGAAAGAACTGGAGTATAAACTGGGGGCAGATGCGGACAGATCAGCAGGTTCGGTTACAGACTCTGATTTCTATGATTACTATTATACACATGCACGTGAGTGTGTACGTGCGCGCACACACACACACACACCCACACACCATACACACCAAAGTGAGGTGGTCCACTGAGAGAGTGGACTTTGAGAGGTCAATATTGATGTGATATTCAATTTGTGATATTCAATATGTGATATTCAATATTTCTGCTGCCAGGACTCACTTCCTAGCTGAACTCTCCATGGGTGGCCAAGCACGGGTGTGTGTGAGGGGTTCACAGTAGTGGTATGGGGCCAGCTTCAGGCAGCCAAGTGGCAGAGGGGCAGATGCACATTGTGGTGCAAAGCCCCCATAAACATGGCTGCCTCTGCATGTCCCATGTCTACACTCTCCTCTGGGATGTGTGGAGGCCAGGCTGGACAAGTGCAGGTCAAGTGGGTAAGCTAGAATCCTGGGGCGCTAAGTGCCTTTCTGAAAGCAGCTTCCTCTTGAGGGGAAGAGGGGCATCAGACAATGCACTTAAGACAACACTGGAGGTCTTAGAACTTTTAAAACCTAAGGGATAAAGAAGTTGAGAATGTCAAGCAAAGCAGGAGGGTGTGAGAGTGTGCTCCCCAGGACCCTGGTTCTCCACTTGGCCTTGCCTGAGAGTAACCTTGCTGAATCCTGACCATGAGTGCCAGAGATTCTGACTCGTTAGGTCTAGGGAAAATTCCAAGAATTTGAACCTCAGACAAGTTCTCCGGTCATTGTGATGCTTCCGGTCTACAGATCACATTTTGGGAACCATTTGCTTGGGAAAATCTAGTGGGGTGGCTGTCAGATTCCTGGCGTCATTTGTCCTGCATCCCGTTGTCTGCAGCACCTCCAGTAGTTCTGGATAAAGCAGTGCTTCAGTTTTGACAGGTGTATCAGATAAAAATACAAATGGATAATGATTTCAGAATTCTGACAGGAAAATTACTGAAATGACAGGCCATGGAAGCTATGTTAGAGTTAGGTAGAGGGGACAAAATGACAGAGAGCAGTGGGGTGAGGTGAGAGGAGATCGAAGAAAAAGAACGTGTTCCAGGACCCTGTTTCTCAGCCCTGGCCGTGTATCAGAATTATCTGCAATTCTTAAAAATTACCTTTGCTCAAAACCCATCACAGGAAAAATTTAATTCAGTTAGTCTTGTTTTTTTGAAATAAATATTTGTTTTGGTCCATTCCAGCTGTCACCACTGAGTGCCATAAACAGGGTGACTTATAAACAGCAGAGTTTATTTCTCACACTCTGGAGACTGTGAAGTCCAAGATCAGAGCTGGCAAATTTACCACCTGCCAAGACACCCACTTCTTGTGACTTCCTTACGTGGCAGAAGGGGCCACACAGCTCCCTGAGTCTCCATAATACGGGCACTAATGCCGTTCTCGAAGCCTCTGTGCTCATAATCTAGTCAGCTGGTACCATCACGGTGAGGATTAGGTTTCAACATATACACTGTGAGGGGAAACACACATTCAGACCACAGCACGCCCCAAGATGATTATGATATGCAGCCAGGGTTGAGAACCTCTCTGCTAGGGAGTTCAGGAAAGCAGGTGGGGAAATGGAAAGGGACAGATCCAGCAAGCAGGTGAAAGTGGCCCGTCTTAAAAATCTGCATATTGGATGATTTCAACCATAGGACATTCTGGAAATAGCAAAACCATAGAGAGTGCAAAGAGAAGGAATTGTCAGGGGCTGACCCGGGTCAGGAGAGGAAGGAGGTGGAGCACAGAGGACTTTAGTGAAAAGACTGTGTGCTACTCTAATGGTGAGTAAGATACCTTTTACCTGTGGGAACCTAGAAGGCCTAGCCCCAAGAGTGAGCATCAACCTCAACTGTGGACTTGGGATGATGGTACTGTGTCAGTGGAGATTCATCCATGGCCTCAAATATGTCACCCACATCGGGGAGCTTGATAATGGAGGAGTCCACGCAGATGCAGTGTGTCACAGCAGGCTTATGAGGAATCTACATACCCTCCTTAAACTGCTCTAAAAATATAAAGCCTTAAAAATAATTCAATAAGTAGCCTTGTAATGATTCCCTTAGAATTATTACAGAGATTAAATGAAATTAAGTGACAAATATATGAAAGATTTTGTATGTAACATTACTGATTTTTCAGAACACTTTAAATTAGACTTAGCAAATAAGTCATCAAGGAAAATTAGGTTCATTTGGAAAACTGTCGAGCTGTGACATTTAGACTTTGCAATATAATTACTTTCTATAGTGAATTTTCTTATATATACTAAAGGATTCTGAATGTTGTTCAGTCCTGATTGAAGAACAATTTCTTACACCTATAGCAGTAGTCATGAAATAAAATTCTATGGTGAGGATGAATAGGATACAGTTTAGTTTCTTTTGGAGTATTCAAGGATTTCTCTAGGTAGAGCACTTTACCTGGGCCTGCTTTTTTTTTTTTTTTTGTACTGGGGACTGAACCCAAGGATAGTGAACTTGCTATCCTCCTGCCTCAGCCCCCTGAGTTGCTGGGATTCAGGTGTGTGCCACTGTGCTCTGCCTACAGCATCCTTGTCTAAATGATTGGAAGATGTGCAGCCAGAGCTGTTGGAAGAGGAACATAGGACTTGGCTCAGGGAACCATGGTGCTCATTCTCACTTCATGTACCATCTATCAGCTTGGGAAACTGTCCAGACAGTTCTGTGTTCCACTCTCTTCCCTGTGACACAAAAAGACAAGATGAGCAGGGAGACCGCTCCTACATGCAAGATTCTATTGTTCTAACATATGCGTTATAAATAATGGGAATCAATAAACATTTGCTGAGTTAAAGAACATTGATGTGATAAACAAGTGTGTGATATTTCTTGTAATGTGCAAAGTTCAAACAATTATGTAAATGGAAAAGCCACAAACACAAATTTTTTTATAATCATTGAAATTGTAACTATGTATCAACTATAAGCATGCAAATTATCTGGAAACCCTACCAAAAATAAAATACATGATATATTTAAAAAAAAATTTTTTTTTTTTAGCTGTAGATGGACACAATATCTTTATTTATTTTTATGTGGTGCTGAGGATCGAACCTGGTGCCTCACGCATGCAAGGCAAGCGCTCTACCACTGAGCCACAATCCCAGCCCCTACATGATATATTTTTTAAAAGTGCATAACACATAAAAGGCTGGGCACAACTGCGCATGCCTTTAATCCCAGCTACTGGGTAGGCTGAGGCAGGAGGATCATGAGTTCAAAGCCAGCCTCAGCAAAAACGAGGCACTAAGCAACTCAGTGAGACCCTGTCTCTAAATAAAATACAACATAGGGCTGGGGTTGTGGCTCAGTGGTCGAGTGCCCCTAAGTTCAATCCTCAGTACCCCCAAACAAACAAACAAACAAAATAACACATAAAATGTATTTGTAATTGCAGTGATGTTCATGATCCTTTATGGGAACTTCACAAGAACACGTTCAGAGCTAGGGCATGGATCTTGTGCACCTGATGGAGGAGGAGGGCTGGGTTAGACGCGAAGTTAACCTCACTAGGATGGAATCACGGGCACTAGACCAATGGGCAAGGTCTGGTTACAGCAGCGTGTCTACACCCATGCCTGCACATCATGGAGAAGCAGTCGACAGTATTTGCTTGCCCAAGGAACTACAAAGGATTAAGTCATCACTGATTAATATTTAGTTTTTCTGGATTTTCTTTGGAGGATGTTGTGTAATTAATGTTGTCCCAATCCGTGACTTGCCTTTTCATTTTAATTGAATTCTTCAAAGAGAGTTTTTTTAAAAAAGTTTTGATTGACTCTATGAAGTGCTCATTTTGGCTTCTGATTCTGGCACTTCGTGTCTGTTCCCCATGCTTCTCAATCAGGGTGGTGAGTTGATCAGCCTACTCTCTATTTTGAAGTATCATGCTTCAGCTCTGCCAATGTTCACTATTGTTCACCAGCACTGCGCTCCATTGATTTCTATTTTTATCTTTATAATTTCTTTGAGTTTAATTTGCTCTTTTATCCTGTAGGTTTTTAAGGTGGCAGATTAGATAATTGGCTTCAACTCATTCTTCTTTTTCTAATACAGTCATTAACCACATAATTTCCATGCATATTTTTATTTTATTTTTCATTTTCATCTAATGGAAATGTTTTTAATTTTCCTCATAATTTCCTCTTTGATCCCTGGGTTACAGGTAACTGTGTTAATTTCCAAATACTTAGAGTTTCAAGAATCATTTATTATTTACTAATAACTGTGTAATTTCTTTCTTGTTAATATTATACTTTCTTAGTGGCTTAATGTATGCTCTTGAAGAATGTTTAATTTGCACTTGAACATGTTTCCCCCGTCCTTGTTATTAGATGGAATGTAATATAAATGGAAGAAAATCAAGTCAGTCAGTAGTGCCCAGATTTGCATTAACTTCATGATGTTCTGCATACTTTGAAAATTAGGTGCACAGAAAGGAGGACCCAACTTCTCATACGGTGATGTCACCTTTGTCCTGTTTTGAAGGTTTTGGAGCTGTGCAGTTGAGTGTCTGCACAGGCAGGAGCCACGTGCTGTGCCTGACACCCTCTGTAGATGTTGCTTAGTTCCTGCCAGAAGCATCTCCCCTCTGCAGTGTGGAGGGCAGCTGCGTCCCCTCCTCAGGGTGTACCTACACCTGGCCAAACAGAGTGTTGTTCAGGTTGAGAACCCTGTCCACGTGAGGGATGAGAAACAGAACCTTGGTGTTATTTTAACCCACATTAATCTAATCGTGAGTTAGACATGTTTTCATGTCAAGGTCTAGTTTAATAGCTCTTACTGTGAATTATGTGTTCTCATTTCTCTATCAAAATTTTGGTATTTCTTCCTCAATTTGTAGGGTTTTGTTTGTTTGTTTTCCTTGATGTTGGGATTCCTGCCCTTCACCTGTGGTCTGCATCGGAACTAGTTCTTCTACTTAGTCACCGATCTTTTTACTTTGGTTATAGGGGATTTTTTCCTTGTCATTATAAATTAATGTAGGAAAACCCTAATTTATTATTGCATCTAGTATTTCCAGAGAAACTTAGAATACTCCTGTTGCAGTGCAGGATGAATATAATGTGCCCATGTTTTCTTCCAGTATGTGCATAGCTTCACTTCATGCATACGGATTTCTGATCCATTTGAATTTGTTCTCTTTCATGGTATAAATAAGAGATCTAATTTTATCTTTTCCAGGACTGCTTTCTTTACATCAGTGATTTTATTCACATCTTTATTATATAATAGAGATTTAAATGTAGTTGAGCTTATTTCTAGACTTTTAATTCAATTCCATTGGCATGTCTGTTGGTGTATATACTGCAGCTGGATTGAAGGTGACAAGAATGAGTTTAAGGCACTCTAGTTGCATTTAAGTTTTACTCTCCAAATTTGTAGGTAGACGAGAGACATATCCATGAAAGCATTAGAGAAAGTCACAAAAATATTAAGTAATTCATTAATATAATATAATACAAATTTCAACTACTATAATTATATTAGAAATGAATGGTTTAATATCAAAACACTTTGAGGAAAGCTGGAGTTGGTTATAATCTCTATCCAGGTGACAGTATGAACCACACCTTGAACACTCAAGGGACAGTGTTACCAGAGAACTTTTTAATGCTCCTTCTCACATGAAAGAATATTTTCATACACACACATGCATATATATTTCCTTGTAAACATCAAATATTATAATGCTCACTTATCTCAGACAACTGCTGAAGCAGAGTATTTTACTATTTTTATTTTAACAAAGTTCTGATAACTATAAAACTTTTTGACTCTCCCTGGTCACTTACCATCTCTTACTTCCACATCCTCAATCCCAAGTTAGAATTCTCTGGGAGAAATGATTTTGCATCATGAAAGGCCAATGCCTTACGTTTAAATAGCAGCCACTGATAACTATCCCCCAACAGCATTCTCAATGCTATTTTTTGCTTAAAATTTTGATAGCCTCTGGCCCATGTACAAATCCTGTGTGGAAGTAGGTAAGGGCTTGCCAGGAGGTTAGGATGTGAATCATGTTGGCAGATGGCTGGGAGAGCATTTTCAATTACAGAAAGCACAGAGCTAATGAATAGAGAAGGCAGAAATAGAAGCTTATTGGAACCCAGTGTCTTATTTGGAGACTCTTGCTGGTGATCATGGTGTGAACAAATCTAGAGATGTGGACAAAACAGAAAGATGATAGTTCAAGCAAATGCATTTTGTTTTACATATTTATTATGAAGCAGACACTTTTAGTCTTATTTGGAATTTGAAAGGTGATATTTCTTCTTGGAAAATCTAAACCATTTGATGTATTTTCTTCCTGAAAGAAAATTCTTCTTTAGGACTGGTTTTCCTTTCTAAGAAATGTTGGTGACAGTTTTTGTTTGGGATTAGATCAGTGCAGCAGCTGACTTTCTCTCTCTTTCCCCTCCTCGTCCCACTCCTCCTCCTTTTTTTTTTTTTTACTCTATGCACCAAGCATGATAAAACCTAACAAGCCTAACATTTATAAACTTCCTAGTCTCTTGGTTTAGTGCTGTGATTTGATCCAGTGGGTCTCCACTTGACACTAAACCTTTCTCTATTCATTGAAATTGCATTTCTATTACAGGGAGAGAAAAGGAAAGTTTGTAAGCAAGAGACCTTGAAGCTTAGTGTTTGAGGCAGTCATGGATTTTCAAACACAAAGGCATGGCACATGTCCTTCCATTTGTCCCAAGGTCTTTTTTTTTTTTTTTAAATTTTCTGAGCAAGCTAAAATCCCTTTCTGAGTTAGTAATGGCCTCTCATTTTGCAAAACCAATCCTCCTAAGAAATATAAGATTGGGTATTTGTACAGACAGAGCTTGCAAGGGACCAACACAGCTCTAGGAGGGTAGAAAACTCAGCATCTGAATGCTGGGGTCAGAAACCCTGCTTTAGAAAGTTTATGTTCTGGTTCAAACACTAATGTCATTGCTCCTTGATTTTTAAACTTTTATTATAGGAATAATAGCCAGCATGAGAATACATTTAAGATAATATGTGTCGAGGCACAGTATAAATGTGAAGTTTCACAAGAATGTTCTTAAATAATAAATTCCTTTCCCCATTAGTTGTTATTGCTCTTATTATTCTTTGTTCATGCATTTTTGTGGATTTTATTTTATTTTAATTACATGCATTTAAGATGTTCACCTCCTCAAATGTCTTGGTACACACATTCCTAGAGAAATGATTGCTACTGTCAAGCCAATTAACTGATCCATCAGTTTACGTATTTACATTTGGGTGGATGTATGTGGTAAGAGCACCTGAAATCTAAGCTCATCGCAAGTGTCCAGCACACAGACATCACTAATCATAGCCTGAGATTATACTTTGGATCCCAGATCTTACTCTTCTTACACAACCACAAGCTGGACCCTTTGACTAACGTTTCTCCAGTTCTGCCGCTGCCTCTGGTGACCACCATTCCCTCTGTGTTTCTATGCACTCAACTCTTTTTATAGGCCACACAAGAGAGAAGCTGCACCATGGTTTTCTTTCTGTGTCTGGCTTATTTCATTGAGAACAGTGTCTTCCATGTTCAACAATGCTGCTGCAAATGGCAGTATTTCCTTTGCTGTTAAGGCAGAAGAGCGTCCCCCTGGTGGACAGCCAGGTAGATTCCATGTCGTCACTCTAGTGAATGGGGTTGTAAGGAAAGACTCAAATGCAGGAAATATAGAGAGGAGAGGTGGCAGAGCAGGACACAGCTTTATTTGCGACAAAGCTGCAGAGGGGCCTGGTGGAGACTGAGATCTGCCTTCTGCTTAGAGCTCTGTTAGTTATAGAGGAAAGAGGGAAGGGGAATTTTTGCAGTTAGGCTGTTGCTAGGGGGTTGTCAGGGAGGGGTCCTTGTGGTCACCTTCATGTCAAACCAGGTGTTTTTCAGGATTTCAGCCCAAGATTACAATGTCTTTTCTTTGCATGATGATGGAGTATTGATGGGTTTGGGTCAGGCTGAGTCAGAGTGACCTTGAGGTGACTCTTGCTCTATGATGGAGTTTCAAGATGGCACTGCCTTGTCCAGTTCTTCCTAACAAGGACGCCAAAGACTCCGGGAGAGTAGAAAACATGGATGATAAAGTGTCTGTCACATGGGTTTCTGTGGTGATTAAATAAGAAAAAAATACATTGCAAAACTCTTACCCCAGAGCCTGCACAGAACTCATGTTAATCAGGTTGTCCTGCACATGCGGCCGTTTTTCTGATTCACTACATCACAACAGTTTCAAGTTTTTATTTACACATCTGTTTTCCCTTTCTGTATTTTGCCCTTGCAGGGCAGAAACTTTGTGTCATTCAGATTTGCTTGTGAATCTTACCGTGGCAAGTCTCAACTGTTGAAGTTATACACTGCGGACCACAAAGTCCTAGACGAGAAAGATCTTCCCCAGGAGCAATCAGCTTTATGAAGACAAGAGGCAGACAGGGGATATCATCATTGGCAGATCTCACATTTGCTGACAGCACTAAGCCACGTGGCTCAGCTCCAAGTACCATGCGGTCCAAGGTGTACAGTATTTTAGCCACGCTGGAGAAGCCACTGCAGAATGATAGTGCCCGGTGCTTGATTGTCTTTATGTCCTCAGTTAAATGCAAGCTGAGTTTCCAAGGTAAACATCCTTTCACATCAACAAAGGGCAGTTTCACTGACAATAACGACAGCAAAAATCACTGCCTAGGAGATTCGTTACATTGCAAATGTGTCATTGACGTTTGAATCCTGTTCCTGTGGACGCTGGAGGCCTTTACAGAAGCTCTGCTATTATGGTATCTGTGTTCTCCTCCAGGAAGAAAACTCTGGAATGCAGCAGATATCACTGTAAAGTACATGTGGAGGCCAAAGGAGCCAGAGTACATTTGGAGAAAAGTTTTAGTATGCTTTTAGTTAATTCTGGTATACAGGAAGAATAAAATCATAAACATTTTAGCTTGACTATAAATCACTTGTGGTATGAAACCAACTTTACTTAGAATTCTAAGTTGTCTGGTATTGATCCCATCAGATAAAACTTAATAGTGAGGGAATGAGGCAGGCAGGCAGACCACCCACGGGTGGATGGGATAGGGCCTTGGAGAAGAGAAGGGGGAGAGAACAGTGTGCCACCCTAGAAGGAGACATCCGGTCTGGAGAGCCACCTGTTGCTTGCTGCCCCTTGAGAGCTTCAACCACAGTGGTGCCTTAGCTAGAACATCCATTACTCTTTCTAACAGCTTTAATCACGGTGACTCTTCCTTAACTACCTTTACCTCTACCCCTAGCAACAGCCAACCACCAAATCCACCCTTACCTGAATGCTTCCTCTCCCCAACTGATGTACTAGACCACAGGTTGGACACTCTCCTAATTAGGCAAATAAGGGATTAAATGTATGCACTTCTTCCTTTTTTCTTATTTTTTAATAGCTTTATTGAGGCACAGTAGACAAAAGTGTACAAACAGTACACATTTAACATATTCAATTGGATAAGTGTTGAGATAGGTATACACTCGTGACTCCATCACTACGTCAAATCCATGGATATACCCATCAGCCTTAAATGTTTACTAGTGCCCCTCAGTAATCTACCCCTGCCTGCTTTCTGTTACTACAGATTTGTTACCATTTTCAAGAATTTTATACCGATTAAAACATAGAGTAGTTGCTCTTTAGTATGGGGCTTATTTTACCCAGCACAGTTATTTTGAATTTTTTCATGTTCTTAAATGTAACAATATCAACTATTAATGTAGTGGCATTCCATGGTATGAGTACAACACAATAACATTTTTATGCGTTCACTTGATGCTGGATATTGGTTTTTGTCTAGCTACAGGTTTTTATTTTAAATTTTTAAAATTTGTTCTAATTAGGTATATATGACAGCAGAATGCATTTTGATTCATTGTACACAAATGCAGCACAACTTTTCATTTCTCTGGTTGTACACAATGTAGCACTGCACCATATGTGCAGTCATACATGTACCTAGGGTAATGATGTTCATCTCTTTCCACCATCTTTTCTGCCCCCATGTCCCCACCCCTCCCCTTTGACCAAAGTTCTTCCATTCTTCCCATGCCCCCTCCCCAATTATGAATCAGTATCCATGTATCAGAGAGAACATCTGGCCTTTGTTTTTTTGAGATTGGCTTTCTTCGCTTAGCATGATGTCCTCCAGCTCCATCCATTTACCTGCAAATGCCATGATTTTATTTTCTTTTAATGCACATATTCCATTGTGTATATAGACCACAGTTTCTTTATCCATTCATCTATTGAAGGGTATATAAGTTGGTTCCACAGTTTAGCTATTGTGAATTGAGCTGCTATGAACATTGATGTGGCTACGTCATTATAATATGCTGATGTTAAGTTCTGATTGGCTTATTAAATTCAGAGCTTGAAGAGCTTGATTGGCCCATGCCAGTGTCCCCCAAACCCCCAACCACCTATCAAAACTCCTAGACAACATGTAACCATTCACAACCTTTTCTTGGGACCTGTCCCCCTTCAGGAGCTCTGCTTTCTTTCATTTGGTCTAATAAATTAAATTACTTTGTTCTTACCTTAGCATCCATGAATTTCATTCTTTGAATGCACAAGACAACAACCCCCCCATCTATGCTCTGTGCTACAGTAGAATGTCATAATGACAAATTTAACCACCATTATCATTGCTTTGGGCTTAAAATTCTAAGGTAGTATTGAACAGAAACATGGAAGTATACAGGTTGTGTGTGTGTCTCTATGTGTATGTGTCTGTGTACAAGCATAAACCTATTACCTCCCTTTTACAGTTTTATGATACCAGAAAAATTTATTTTGTTACAAAGGGATTTACCTAATAAGTAGAAAAAAGTAGGAAAGATGAAATAAGCAAGGAAAATTAAAGAACAATTACTCAAAGGGTAAAATGAAAAAATAATTCAAGTGTAGGAGAGATTGCTCAGATTTTAATGTGGTACAGTTTTAAATGACACTTACTTTTAGGTAATACAACATATGCATATCAACAGAGGAATACACCTTCAATTTACATGTATCCAGAGATGCTTAAATCATGAAATACTGTATCAAAATTCTGTCTCAAGAGACAGTACTTCTGTTTCTGCTGTGTTAAAATGTTTAGTCTTATTATAAATGATTCTTTAATTTTTTTTTAGTTGTTGATAGACCTTTCCTTTATTTTATTCACTTATTTATATGCCATACTGAGAATCGAACCCGGCACCTCATACACGTGAAGCAAGCACTCTACCACTGAGCCACAACCCCAGGCCCTGCTTTAGGATTTTCAAAATTTAATAATGGAAAACATTCTATCCTGAGCCATTGCACTAGTTTCAAATAACATCCTGAGATCTTTTATTAAGTGTCCAACTCTTAAGGGTTACTTAGAACTCAGAATAGTCCGGAGGACAGTTTCTGTTGTTTCTGGTTCATTTTGTTTTGCAGTGCTGGGGCGCGAACCCAGGGCTTTGCTCATGCTACACAAGTGCTCTCTCACTCAGCTACACTGCAGCCCAGGAGATACTTCTGTTCATACATAGTGATTATTGGAATATGTAATTGATGAGCAGGGTGTTCTATGAGGTATTGAGAGGCTTTTGTAATAATTGGCTTAAACATTCTCCCAAATCTGCCTGTTTTAAAAATTAAAATGTCTCATTCCCCAGTATCCCTAAGATGGTGCTTCAGCACAGGGGTGAGACTTGAGACATATTTTAAAGAGTTAACCAGGTGATCATGGTTATCATCCAGCATGTAACTAACAAATTCATTTTGCATCTTAAATTAAAGAACCATAGTCCAAAATACAATAAAAACTAGTTTCTGTGTTCACATAAGTTTTCATGTTAGCTTTGAAGTTTCCACAGTACCCCTGGGGGACAAGAATCCTCTTGCCACTTAGTGTAACTTGTATTATTGAAACTCTTTCTGAATTTCTTTAAGTTTCACTTGGGGGAAAATAGTAGTGAGGTATAGTGATTTTCCTGATTTCACAGAAGGTGTACCTGTGAAATATTATTTTAAAGTTTAAAAAAATTACTCCTAGGTAAATATCACACTGTTTTCTGGTCCTCCTCAGGAGTGCACAGAAGGTAAAACATTTGAGTTTCCTGAGGGAAAACAGGGCTACGCTGCCTTCCCTTTCCAGCACTAAGGCTGTGGCAAGTGCTCTTTGTGAGGTGGAGTCAGGGCCGTGTTCTTCACACCCTTGGGCTTTTGTTGGTGATTCTGCTCTGAAGGTGGCTCCTGAGCATGATGCTGAGCTGTCCAGGGCTCCTGATGCCAAGGTCTGCAACGGGCCTTGTGGAGGAACACAAGTCAGTGGGTGTACTGCAGGCTTGAATATGCAGCTGTTGGCCACCTGCTCAATGTTACCTGTCCATTCTGTAGATTAAGCAAGGCGTCTTTGAACAGAGATACACAGAACCATGTATTGATTGGTGGACAAAAGGAACCTAACCCTATACTTCCCTTAGAAACAACAGTTTAGTATTTGCTAATTCACTGTAAGCAGTAAATTTATAGATAGAACACAACTAAGGAGAAACTACTGTATGTAGGAAGTAAATTCACATTACATCTTAAATTGATTTACATATAATTCGATGATTTGTTGATGATTCTTAAAGATTCCTTGGGATTTTATTCAGCACAGCCCAAAGAGAAAGTTATATAAAACATAATTTGCATTTGAATAAATGTATGTGTTCCTTAACAACTTTAAAATAATGTATTTTAAATCCGTTTCATATATGTAAGAATAGCATTGTGTTATAAAGTAATAGTAAATATTAGTGGTAACAGTACTAGTGACAATCTTCTGGTATCTAGAACAGTATATAACATAACAGATGCATTTTCCCATTTAATCTTTGGAACAATTGTTGAAACTATTATCAGGTCCATGACATAGATAAACATGCTGAGGCACAGAGAGGTTTTCAGACTTTACCCAAATACATTGCTGCTGAAAGCAGATCTATAACAACATATGAGTTATTCATAGAGAAGCACGTACAGTAAGGAGAGGAAATGCACCTGTTTACCAGTATGTTAATAGATATACTAGTTTGATGCCTGCTGTCTTAGCAAAATACAATTCTGATGGAAGAGGATGCTTTGTTTTCCTTGTAGTCTTGCTTTACCAAGTCTGGTGCCCAGATTGGCATGTGAGTGCTCAGTGTAGAGTAAGCATGGAAGAGGAAAGGTGTTGCTTGTAGAGCAAATGAGCCCAGAGTCAGTGTCTGTGTTGCATCTTGTTATCTAGGCGAAGCCCGGAGGGATTCTAGAAGAGCAGAATGTCAGACACTGGCCTGGCAATAATTAGCACTGTGTGTGCTGAAAGTCACTGATCCAATCCGAATTGTATATTGTGTCCAATAAAATGGAGGACCGGTTACCTGATCCTTACCTTATCTGCAACCAGCTGCTCCAGGGCACTCAGGAAACCAACGAGGCACCCAACCGAGCCCTGCAGGCCTGAGGAGCTGTCCAGCACTGATCAGTGGCAGCAGCGTTATCACTGCCCAGCAATCTGTCATTCAGCAGTCGCTTCTTTCAAAATTTGAAGAATTTCATCTTTGAATAATGTTAAATATGATCCTTGGTATTCTGAGTTTTTCTATTAGGCTTGCTTGAGTATATATAGGTTGATCCATAGCTAATATTTCCTTAAAATTCAAAAAAGGACTTTGTTGGTAATTCTTTGTTTTCTTTTGGTGGAACTAGGGATTGAACCTGGAGGTGCTCTGCAACTGAACTACCTCTCTGCCTTTTCAATTTAATCTTTTTTTATTTTTAAGTTTTGAGATAGGGTCTTGTTAAGTGACCAACACTGGCCTTGAACTTGCAGTTCTTCTGCCTCGGCCTCCCAAGTTGTTGGGGTTACAGATGTGCACCCTCACACCTGACTCAGTAATTCGTATTTTATATTTCCAGTGTTTATCATTAGCCTACCTTCTCATGTCGTGTTTGATTACTTATTACTCAAAAGATGCTTGCATTTGGCACTAACCACCTCTTTGATCAGCCCTCTCAAAGATTCACTGGCACTGTCCTGATAGAAGACCTCCTGACATTAAAGTATGAAACACCTTAGCAAGAAAAGCAGTGTTATCATGTAGATCCATAAGTAGCATCAATGAAATAAAGTTTTAAAAAAGGGTTTTTTCCTAATTCATTATAAACTCGAATTCATAAGATAAAACTAGAAATTCTGGCTCCATTCCCCTAAAAGCAGTTTGGCTTCTCAAACGGCCAGCAGGAAAATTTAAGAGCTGCATCTTGAATTTAATCAATTTATTTCCTTTTTATGATGTAATACATTTTAATGCTTGAAAAGCTCCATGAGAAGAGTCTTCTGCAAAGCATTTATTCAATAAGTATTGATGTGGGTTGATTCGCAGCACAGCGTGCTTGCTGCCAGGGCTTCGTGTTTCTGGGTAACGACTAAGCTGTGTAGCTGCTAAAGAGTTATACTTATTCAAGACACTTACGAGTCTTGCTCACATGTTGTCTTCTTTGTGGCTCTGTGCTGTCTTGGGACACACCGATCTCTCACTTTGCGGTCCTGATCCTGGCCGGGTCTGCAGCTCAGCTTGTCTTTCCTCGTGTGCTGGTTGAACACATCATCTGCAGTGGAAGGAAAGTGAAACCTGCTTGTGATTCTCTGCCCCCTTTTAGAAAAAGCAGTTCCACATCATAACAACTACAGAGCTCAAGTGTGAGACCTGGGCTCCCAAGTTCCTCTGTGGCAGTCTGCCCGTAGGCTGCTTGACTCTGAAATGGCTTAAGATGTGGGAAGACCAGTTTATGCTGATAAACACCCACTGAGACCTGTTCTGCACAGGCATATGGTAACATCAGGCAACATCCAGAAACATTATTGAAGTGTCTTACAGGTAAATAATTCTTCCAGGCTCCTGGCACGAAACAATGAATAAGATAAACAACTGTTGTTTATAAATGCTGTTTAATTCAGTGCTGTGTTGTTGAATAGAGTTTAGAGAGAAAGTCAGGAAATAAATAAATGTCAGGTAGTGATCAGTCTTGTGGAAAAAAAGCAGGCTCAAGCAACACAGACTTCATATCTAGGTGCTCGTTTTCTTGCTTGTTGCTTCTTAGGTGAGGGGAAATTACTCTACGAAGGTCACATTTGAGAGGAAACTTAAAATACTGAGGAAATTAGCCAATCTGGGATATGAGAGGGAACATTCCAGCAAAAAGACCAGCAGGCAGGAGAACCTGCCCCGCTGAGGGAAGAGCAGGATGGCCCTGGCTAGGGACGGGGTGCAGGGCAGGGAGGGGAGCGCATGGGCAGCTGCAGGCTGGGTTTTGTTTTGCACCTGAGGGGAAGCTGTTGGCAGGTTTTGCACATGTGATAGTGTATCATCTTATTTGTATTTTGAGAAGGATCTTCTGGCTGCTGGGTGAAGAATACAAAATGGAGAGTGAAACAAGGTAAGAGACTGATTGTTTTAGCCCCAAAGGGGTTATAATGGCATGCGTTAAGGAGGGAGCTGTGGAGTGGCCTAAATCCCCTTCTTGAAGGTGAAGGCTTTTGTTTGATTAGATGTATGTTCAAGAAAAAGGAAGAGACAAGGACATCTGTTAGGAGCAAGTAGTGGTCCCTTTTGAGAAGGGAGAGGCACTGTGCCTGCAGCTTGAAGTGGGGCAGCGAGGTGACCAGGGCCATGTCCCTGCTGCTTTGGAGTTTCTAGTGGATATTCTAATAGGGTTCTGAGTATGTAAGAGGTGTGTGCATCAAGAAAGATGTCACGATAAACCTGAGCATTTGTGAACCTAGATGGTGCTAATGTAGAGTGGCGAGAGGACCTGACCTGGAAGGTGAGCAATGCAGAGAAGAGGAGTGGCCGGAATGGGGACTCCAAAGCACTCCAGCATTGTGAGATTGGAGAGGAGTTAATAGCAGGGCAGAGCGGCCCGAGCGGAAGCCACAGGAGAGTGTGCCGCTACAGGAGCCAGAGGGGCAGCAGGTTTCAGTGAGGGCTCAAAGGCAGAAGGACCAACTGTGCCTCCTGGAGAGGTTGCCAAAGACCAGGGCAAGAGGGGACAGAGAAGTCCTACTGCTCCCAGGGATGCTTCTGGTATAACGGGCAGAGACATGGACTGGTATATTTAAGGTGGTGTGGGGTAAAGGGGGAGACTTTTAAGAGAAAGATTTTATATCCAGTTACCACCTTACAGGACTCAAAGAAGTTGATGCAAAAGAGAAGGGGAGTTTGCAAGAGGAAAGCTATTGAGTGTCAGAGAAGGGACGGCGTTCAGCGTGCAGGCACAAAGGCTGACCCCATTTCCCAGGCAATCACTAGTGTGAGGTCAGGCCAGAATAGAGCACGAGGCCAAATCAGTGCAAATACACAAGCTTCACCAACACAGTCAACAAAGTCAAACTAGTGGGCATTCTTAGAACACTCCACACAACAACAGCAGAGTACATGCTCTTTTAAAATATATATGAATAATTCAATGAGGAGGAAAACCATATGGAGGAAATAAAACAAAAGTTATCCAGAAAATACTCAGAAATTTTTAAAAAAATGCAATTTAAAACAACCCATGACTCAAAAAAATAGAAAAAGGAGAAATTAAGAAATATATTCAGCCAAAAGACATTTAAAAGAAAAATATATCAAATTTGTGAAATGCAGCTAAAACTTAGTGGGAAATTGATATGTATAGAAACTGAAATTAGAAAAGAAGGAAATATCAACATCAATAAATTAAGTTTTCACCATTAAAAAACTAGAAAAGAAGACCAAACAAAACACAAGGTATGAAGAGTTAAGGAAGTAATAATTTAAAAAATAGAAATAAAATAAAATGAAAAAGGATAAATAATAAATCAATGAAACCAAAACCTGGTTTATTGAAAAGCCAATAAAATGGGTTCACCTCTAGATATAGAAGCAGAGGGGATACAAATTACCAACAGAGTGATAAAAGAAAGTGCAACGCTTTTAGTTAAATTACTAATAGGAACAAACAACTTTGAACCAGGGCATTTGTCTCTCCTTCTCCTTCCTCCCTTCCCCCCTTCCCCCCTTCCCTCCTTCTTTTCTCTCTCCCTCCCTCCCTCCCTTTGCTCCTTCCTTCCTCCCTCCCTCCCTTTGCTCCTTCCTTCCTTCTTTCCTTCCTTCCTTCCTTCTTTCCTTCTTCTCTCCCTCCCTTCCTCCCTCCCTCCCTCCCTCCCTTCCTTCCTCCCTCCCTCCCTCCCTCCCTCCCTCCCTCCCTTCCTTCCTTCCTTCCTTCCTTCCTGTACTGAGGATTGAACACAGGGCCACTTTATCACTGAGCTGCATCCCCAGCCCTTTTTATTTTTACTTTCAGGCAGGGTCTCAGTAAGCTGCCGAAGCTGGCCTAGAACTTGGAATCCTCCTACCTCAGCCTTCTCGGTAGCTGGGACATCAGGGGTGTACCACCATACCTGGCCCAGGCCCATACATTTGACACATTAAATGACAGAGAAAATCTTTTAACAACACACATTTTCAAGACTGACTTGAGGAAAAAAATGGAAGATCTTAATAGTACTATATTTGTTAAACAAGTTGCATTCTTAATTAAAATTTTCCTTCGAATAAAATGTCAAGCCAAAATGCCCTTCTTGACAATTTGTATCAAACATTTAAGGAAAAACTAACAATGTTACACAAACTCTCCCAGCTTAGAGGAAAAGGGACCATCCCCTAACTCATGCTGAGAACTGCATTTCTCTGATTTTAGATTTATTAAGGACACCGTTACAAAAGAGAGAGCTATTGGCAAACTCCCTCATTAATATAAATGGGAAAGAGCTTTTGCCGAATCATTAGCAAAGTGTATCCTGTCACATGTCACCTCTACCAAGTAAGCTCTGTGCCAGGATAGGATGTTTGATTTTACATGCAAAAGTTAAAACCATTCATTTATGATAAAAATATCCCCCCAAACCAGAGAGGAAAAGGGTTTTCTACCTGATGTAAAAGGCATCCATGATAAAACAGGTGCAGCTAATGTCAAACATGAAGGGAGAGGCTGAGAGCCTTTTCCTAATTCAAGGACAGGACGAGGATGCTGCTCTGGCCACTTGTTCTCAGCACATGCCCAAACAGGAACGGCTGGCTGAGGCAGGAGTGCTGTGTTCTACTTAGCTCCTCTTCAAAATGGTTGGTGGGAAGTTTGAGAGCAGCATAAGGCAAAGACTAGAGTCTAGAGTGGGAGGCAGCGAGTAGTTTTTAAAGTTGACATGTGCCTTCAGTGCCTAGAATGACTACGAGTGAATTTTGCTTCTTCTGCTCATTTAGCAGGTTCCACTTTGAAAAATACCACAGAGAGTCTTGTCCTGGTGAAGGGAAGAGCCCACCTGTCCAGGTTCCTGAGGTTAGGATTGAGACCCTTGCCAACAGCTGCTGCTGGAGCAGCCTCCACGTCCTCACTGCAACTCAGTGCTCAGCCTGATCAGAGTGAGGAGAGGAGAGAAAACAGAGCACCCAGCGCAGCCCAGTTGCAGGGAGGCTGCTGGATTTGGCACTGGAAATATACCATATTGCAGAAAATACAGGTGCCCTACGAAATCATCCTGCAGAGAAAGATCTGCAGAAGAAGACTCTGCTCCTCCTGCAGTCCTCAGGGAAGACACTGCTACTCCCTCTCTCTACTGCTTCTGCTTCTGCTTCTGCTGCTTTTGTTAGCTAGCTGGGATTTATTGAGGCATTACCAGGCCTCTGGTATTTATCATATCTAATGCTCTAAAACAACAGTGATCTAAGTTTGATCCCTGGACCCTGAGCACCATCAGCATCCCCTGGGGACTGCAGAGCTGTAGGAATATTGGGTCCCACTCTAGCTCCATGGAACCAGATCCCAGTTCAGGGATGGACTAGCTGTGTGCTCTCTCAGCCCAGGTGGTTCTGATAGGCACATTGGCACTTGAGAACCACTGAATTAAAATATCTTCAATTTTCATTCTAATCTGAGTACTTTGGCTTATTTCAGATAGATTAAAAGCCAAGGAACTTAAAATCTTGTTGAAGTTTTTGATGTTATCTCTACCATTGATTCACTATCTCCAGAATGCACTTAATTGCATGGTATGTGCAAGCCTACAAACCCCAGCATGAAACAGTTTCACTTTGCTGTTAGATATTTTGAAGCCACGTAGCCTGATTATATTTTTATTTTAGTGAAGCTGAAATATCATCAATGCTCCTATATATGACCTTGAGTTCCAAAGCAAGGACAGTATGTGTCATTTTAAACTCTAATATGATCTCTTGAAGTTTCATTGGAGCTGGCAGGTTTAAGTAACCAAAAGAAGTATTTGCATGTTTAGTTAGGCTGTTTAGACATGGCATCAAGTTGAAAAAACCCAAAACTTGTATTTAAAAATGTGGATACTTTATTCCTCTATAAATACATTTTGGAATGCTCACTTCAAAAATTTTTAAGAAGCAACTTATTTAAAATAGAAAGATTAAATCGACAAATTTCTTTAAAATAATAACAATATAATCTATAATAATAATAATATAATTTGTTTCATAATAATCTAATGAAAAGTCATATCATTTTTATGAACAAATTTACCAAGTAGATTTTTTACATAGGAAAATTAATTAATAAAAATAATGAACCTGCTATATTGCTGGAAATTTTAGATTGTAAGGAGGTCTCTCTCCTTAGGCTCCTTTGCATTCTCCTGCTTCCATCATGCCTGAAACCAAGTAAGAAGCGTTGAAACGGGAGGCTTTTCCCGGAAACCTTTGCGTTGCTTAAGGCCAGGAGAGGCTGCCAACAAGAAAAGGCATTCTCTTACCAAAATACTGGAGCAGTTGGCGACCAGAAGAAAATGGGCTGATAGTAGTCACTGCTGTCCCTCGTTATAAGTGAAATAGGTTCACCTTTAATAAATAGGGCCATGGTAATGAAAATAATTCTAGGATTTTGGAAAAAAAATACTTTTCAAACTAATGCATGAATTAACTACATTAATGACAATGCACAATTTAATAGCGTACAGTTATGTTGACAGTTAACTAAGAAAATGTTTGCATATATTGTAGCTGATTTTAAAATTCTTAGCTTGGCAGGATAGCACATGCCTATAATCTCAGCTGCACAGGAGACTAAGACAGGAAGCTCACAGGGTCAAGGACAGACTGGGGAACTGGATGAGACTCTGTCTTGAAATCAAATAAAAAGAACCGAGATGTAGCTCAGTGGTATCAGTGGTAGAGCACCCCTGGGCTAATCTCCAGTGCCAATAAATAAATAAATAAGAAAAAATCATTAGCAGATCATATCTTTGACTATTTACACATAATTTATAATATAAATTGAAAAATCCCCTTGAAGCAGTTTGTATAAGGGCAGCATATTATTGCTTGTGAATCAAAGGGAATTTAAAGATTCGAAAACAGTGTGTTGCAAAGCTTAGGACTCCTTGGGAAGCCACATGTGGCTTCATGAGCCTTGTCTCCTTTAGATTTCCAGGGTTCTAAGTGGCTGTGTTCAAGTTGCAGTCTGACTGGAGCCCTGCCCAGACTCCCCAGGTGCTCCCCTGGCTCTTAGGAGTCTGGACTTGGGCTTTGTCCCCTTTGATGGCCTTACTGCTGCTCAGCCAGGGGCACTTTGTCTCCCCAGGGGGTAAATTGAGGCAGACCTGCCATGCTCATCCTGCCATGGAGAACAACGTGGGCAAAGTCCAAGAAATCTCCATTTTGAAAAGGAAACCGCATTCAGCTTGAGGCTGAGTCTTTTCTGCTAGAGGCCGTGGGCATCTTCAGGAATAGGTCAATGTTCACGCTGAGGACTGAGAGGACTCGGCTTCCACCTGGGAGTGGGGAGGGTTACCCCTAAGACCTGCCACTGGCAAGAAATTCTTCTTCACCCACAAAACAACTGCTGCAGCCACACAGCAGGATGCACCTGTGCCGAGAATGTGCTGTTGGGCCCACGGCCTGGCCCTTTGGCCACGTAGCAGGCCATTCCTGCCTGGACTGGTGGAAAATAGCCATTGCACACAGGATATTGGGCCAGGCATTTGAGACTTAGCAAACAAAGAAACTTCCATTTCCTTGCTGAGACGTTTCACTTCTCCATTTGTCTTGAGTCATAATGTTGGAGCATTTGGATGATGGCCGCCCCGGGTCCCTTTGGCACTGGTACCCGTGCATGGCTGTTTTCTACTCCCATTGTGTTTTCCCTGGTTCCTGGTGTGATTGTTTTCCTTCAGTAGTACTTTGGACATTAGGGATGTCACATTCGCAGATTCTTGATGGTAAAATATTAAAACTCTTTCAGCAGGCGGTTGCTCTCTGCAGGTCCAGCTTATAGGTCTTGGCCCACGTCATCAACTTTCTATGCAGTGGCCATCTATTCTGCAGGGCATTTGCCAAGCTATTCTGGTATGTGTCCCTCCTCTTGTGCCTCTGGGGCTCCCGATTCATCTCTGTAGGTCCCTTGGGTGGGAGGTTCAAGAAACACTGATCCTGGTTTCCTTTCTGACTAGAAGGGCTTCAGGGCTTTGTACTGCCGGGTGGAAGCCCTGGGAACTACAGCCCACCTGGTGCTGCCACACTGGTGGATGGGCCACCCATGCCTCCCAGTGTGGGCTGGCGACATCAGGGTGCTCATCTGCTGGCTCCCCAGATCAGGTAGGTACCTTCTCACTGCTGGGGCTGGTGTAGCCTGCCCTTGCCAGCTGGTTTCAGGTGAGGATCTCCTTGCTAGGCCTCTGCTGGTCTGTTTCTTTACTGGCATTTTGTCCAAAGAGAGGCAGGTGTTTTGTTTGTTTGTCCTCTTTTCTCTTTTGGTCTGTGCCTGTTGTTGATTCCAAGTTCCTGTCGTCTCTGGCTCCAAGTCAGGGACCTATGGGAGATAAAGAGAAGGCCTCAAGAATGGGCCTCAGTGTCAGATCCTACGCCCACACCTCTCCTCCTCTCTCCACCTTAAGGGCCTCTGATGTGTGCTGGATTGTTCACAGGCACCAGGGCTGCCTTAGTGTTCTCCTCAACTTGACTGAACACAGTCAGGCTTCCCCACAGAAGCCCCGGCCCCATCTCCCAGCCCTAACAGAATCTGGTGTCCTCATCATAGAAGTTTCTATGGTTCTTTCTCTGAGAGCATTTACTTTAAAAACAAAACAAACAAACAAACAAACAAAAACCCTGGTAATTGTAATTGCCACTTTGAGATACAAATCTATTTAAAAGGCCCTGCCAGTTGTGAATCCCAGAGCTGCCTCTTTCAAGCACCTTGAGCCACGGCTTTGAAATGAGGAAGAGAGTGAAACTAGGAGTCTCTGAGGGAAACTAGGAGTCTAACTTTTGAGCTCTCAGCTGTAAACCTGCCTCCTGCATGAAGAAACGGGTGTTTGCTTTTCCTTTTGCTAAGGCAATTGCAAACACAGATGACCTAAGCTGCCCTGACCTGTCCCAGTGCTTAAAATTTGTGTGTGTTGAGTTCCCGCTGAGTCCTGGCCTTTGTTCCCAGGGCAATAGCCTTGGGCACAGTTTTCCTTACTTGTTTACCTTTGTCCAGGAGGCTATTTGTAGAGTGTTATTAGAGTTCTGTTCAGGGAACTCCAGCCCAGGATTTTGACATATTGCTGAACTATCAAAACCCCACAGCTCACCGCCTTTCCCTGGCCAGCTTGCCTCATAACACCAACACGAAGATATTTTCAGGGGAAAGGACATGTCTGGTACTTCGCCTGCAGTGATGGTTTCATGGTTATATGGTGTGTCCAGGCTCATCAGATTGTATACATTGAGTATGTGTATGTGTATGTTGTATATTGATTATACTTTAATAAATCGGTTTTAAGAGTAAACAGACCCAGGTAAGGATATATCTTTCCTTATTTTTTTCTCTATCCATCATTTTCCCCCCTTTCCTTTTCCCTCTCCATGTCTCCTCTCCATTTCCCATCCTTCCTCCTTTCCTTCCTTTCTTTCTTTTACAGCAACTCTGTTTGGAGTTTCTTGGAGTAAAGCTCAGATGAAAGCATCTCATAAAATGCTGGTGTTACTCCCTGTGGGTATGTTGGGTTTGAATACAGTGACTCTGTTCCTTCTCTGAAATGACTCTCATACACCAATTCAAGCATTGGAGGATTGATTGGCTAGTAAGTCTCTGGGAGAGATTTTATCTACTTTCTACTAGTAATGAAGGGTAAGGCCAGCACTGCCTGTGTGTTTAGCGGTGCTTTCTCTTGGTGAGAATTGATATTTATCTCAAAAAATTTCTAGCAGCATATCATTAAGGATATATCTCCAAATTAACACTTAATATCTATATGGAGAAGAAGGTTCCCAGTGGGAAAGAAAGAAAGCAAGAAAGACTGAGTGGTGTGGATGTTCTCAACTTCTCTAAAATCCCATGGTTGCGGGTGTCCTGTGCTGGGAGCTGCTCCTTGCTGTCTCCCACCTAGCTGTCCCTGCAGAACCTCAAGGTTCTTGAATTCTACACTCAGCACATTTCTCTAGATCATCCCTTCTTCCTGATCATCTTATTTGGTGGCCCCTTTATGCATAGAATGTTTGTAGTGACAGTCATTGGCTCCAACCCATCTACCACCCAGCAGCCAGACGCGGCACATTCTTCAGTGGTTTTGGTGTTGTTCTCTTTTTTTCATTTTTATAACCACAGACTTAGGGTCAGTTCTTAGTGTCAAGTACTTGTTTTTAATTTTCTGAATTATTGAAAAGCCACTTAATTGTAGTTAAGTTTAAAGTTAAATTCTACACTCAATTCATAAGAAGAAAATCGGAGAGCGTAAAAGTTGCCCTTTGGAATATCGTAGCTTCCACCAAAGTAGCAGAGTGCCACCTCAGTCTGTCCAAAGCAGAGCATTTTTTTTCTCAAATCTTTTAAACAGTTCACTGTTGTTAAACTGGAGCGCAAAAATGAATGATTTTTTCTGTGTTGAGGAGGAAGGTTATCAAAAATGCACATTGCACCTTTAAACACTATAATCCCCCTCTCTCAGAGCAGGTCGTGAAAATCCAACACTGCATTTCTGAGACTAAGTGAAGAAAATGCAGACTCCAGTCTTCTGTGTGTTAAATAAATTAAAAGGGGTGCCAGGCCTGAAGATTCCAAGTGACACATCCAATTGTGCCTCATAATTGACCTTAACCTTGCTCATTTTGCAGATATAAGTGAAACTTGAGCTATTTCTTCTAAGAGACAAAATAAATCCAGAACTTATGCTCAACCAATCAGACATAGCCACTAAACTGATGTAAGTACCCACCGTCCAGTGGGACAGACCAGACAAGGCAACTTGATGACCATAGCCTTCAAGACATATACTTTGTATCACTTTTTCTTTTCTCTTTAAATGTTTGCCCCTTCTATTCCTGCCATTCAGGCTCCTAAACACTGCTAATTTGGAGCTGCACCAATCAGGATTCATTGTGTACTTAGATAAACTTTTTGAAGTTTCATAGTGCCTCATTTAATCTCTTACACATATCATCCTCAGTTAGGAGTAGCTGTTCATACTGCATTACAAAATAATCTGTGTCTCTAGTATCTATGTATGTATGTATGCATCTATCTAGGAATGAAGAAGTCATACAAAGGATATGTCTGCTTATTGGCGACAGTTATAAAGATACATAGTTCTATATCAGTCTTCAACATCTTGCCTGTTAAAGGCAGAAGTTACATGTTTTGATATCAAAATATCTACTTCATTATTAACAAGGCCAATTAGAAAATGTGGCTTTAGGTTCCTCCAGGTAGGCTGGTAGCCTTCCTCTCTGGCACAGACAAAGCAATGGATCATCTTTGTCCCATTAACCACAGACTCCTCCCCTAAGGGCGCCGGGCCTTTTAGTTCTGCCTTGTGGAGAAGGAAGTGAGTAAGAGATCAGAAAGTCAGTGGTCTTGTTTCTTCTTCTTCTTCTAAGCTCGCTGTGGGACCTGAGAGAGGACAGCATGAGAGGCTGGGAGTATCTTTGCTCCTGACAGGACCCTGCGTCACCGGGTCCCATGCTCTTGCCTTGAGGTGATGCGGGGCCAGGGCTTTCTCACCAGGGGCTGTGGTGGGCTTCCTCCCACCTGCTCCTACACAGCCCCTGGCTGTGCTGCACGTGCCTCCCCAGTGAGAGAGGCGGGCTTGGCAGTCCCTGTGCCATGGCCTTCTCTGTGACCTGGCCTTGGGGACAGGGGCTTGCTCTCCTTCAGCACATAGTCTGTTCCTGGCTTTGCTTCCCAACAGCCTCCCCTTAAAGCTCCTCTCGAGCCTTTGCTAGCATGTCTTGGGTTCCTGTCTTTCCTCTCCATGACGTTCTCCCTTTCATTTTTCCCTTCCAAAAAACTCCTACCTTTCAAAGTGTCAGTCCCATGGCATTGTTATGGGAATTGTACGACATAGTGAATAAACTAACAGTCTTTGAATATCAGTACTTTTCAGGGAGCTGTTCAAGGATTATTCTTTGCAAGAAACCTTCCCTTGCCCAGCCCCAGAATGATGCTCCTCCTTTCTCTTCCAAGGAACAACCTCTGCTGACTGCTTATCCCTTGGCTTCATGAGCTGTCCTGAGTCAGAGCCCCTCCTCCCTGCCCCTTCCTGAGGCAACCCAGAGCCAATGAGTAGGCCCCTCAGAGTTTGGGGAATGGATTCCTCCCCCAGGTGCCACCCAGGAAGCCGACACCAGATTCCCCTTCGCAGTGCTCCTGGCTGCTCTCGGGTCTCTCCCTTCCCCTCCTGCTCACCCCACGTCACATATGGCGGCTGTCATGGCTGCTGCTGTAAGTCTGGTGAAGGTAATGGCGCATGAACATGTTGGTGTTGGAGGAAATCCTGGGTCCACTCCTCCCCAGCTGCAGCTTGAAGTGGAGGGAGTTGGAGAAGTCTTGGCAGAAGACCGAGAAGAGCCGTTGCCAAGGGAGGATTTTCCTCTGTCCTTCCAGCTTGTTCCTGGTTCCTGATGTTGGCAACAGCGAGAGTTTTGCAAGGTCAAATGCGAGGAAGCTGAAGAAGAGCTGAGCACTGCAGGATCTACCAGTGTGGACTTTTTATTATATTAAAGCCATAATTCTAGTTTTAGAAGATAGAGGGAGAGAGGAGGATTTAGACATCTTAATGTGGTGATAGGAAGCAAATAAATCCTGTTAATTCTTGATAGCCC
>CM053412.1:4449232-4478308 GCA_028644305.1 Xerus rutilus
CTCCTTGGTGCCAGGAAGGCAATAGTGGAATTTCTTTCCACTTTTGCTCATTTGGCTGTTTCCAAGTTCCTTGATTCCTAATAAGATTAAACTTTTCTTTTCTGCAAATTTTCTTTTCAAATTCCTTTAACCATTTTTTTAGTGGTTTTGATTAATTTGTGCCATAAACACCATACCACTCTTGTTGTTTGCCAGGTCATCTGCTTTGGTTTCAGCTCCCTTGTCCTCCAGGTAATAATGCCAGGATGGCTCAGAAGAGCAGTGTTTGGTAGGAGTGATACCTGCCACAGTTAGAGGGTCAGTGCTGGTCAGAGAAAGCCTGGGACTGTGGTGACCCGAGTTCCTTAGAGGAAGCTGGAGCGGGCAGGCCCGGGCAGGAAAGATTCAGACCACCATGGGGAGTTGAGAAGGCTGCCAAACTAATAAGTCCAATGGATGCAGACTGATTTTTGGAGATGTCACTCATAAAGTCCAAACGGCCAAGACCTGATGTGCCTGCCATGGTCAGTCCACAGAGGAGCCCCTGTCTGCTCATGGAGGAGGACGACTGAAAACTGCTGCTGGAGGCTGATTGCCCTCTGCCCTCCCTGCAGGGAAAGGCAGTCTTGTCTTTGTTTTTTAATTGTATATATTTAGGTGAACATCAAGATATTCTGATTTGTGTGTGTGTGTCTGTGTGTACTGGGGATTGAACCCAGGGGCGCTTAATCACTGAGCCACATTCCAAGTCTTTATTTTTTTATTTTGAGACAGGGCCTCACTAAGTTACTGGCTTTGAACTTGTGATCCTCCTCCCTCAGCCTCCAGAGCTACTGGGATTACAGACATGTGCTGCTGTGTTGGGCCTGTTCTGATGTTCTTATTCATAATGCAATGGTTACTGAGTAAGCAAGTTAGCATGCCCTTTATGTCACATGGTTACCCTTTTGTATGTGTGTGATTTCAAAAGCACCTGATTTGACTCTGTAGCAGTTTCCCAGTATACAGTACAAGTCATTTCTTGAAGGGTAGGCTCAGTAGTTCCTCATGCTGCCAGAGCAGGGCTGTGGCTAACAGCAGGAGAGAGGGAGGCATAGTCCTTGCTTGTAGGAGAACATGTCCCAGTGCAAGGAGACAGAGCTCAAGAGCACGAACGCAATCGAGATGCTTTGGGAAGAGCCACATTCCAGAGAGGACACGAAGCATGTTGCTTTTGAAACAGTGACTGGTTACAAGCACCTTAGACAGCGTGGGAAGGGCTCTCTGGTTGTTCAGTGAGTCCAGGACAGCATCCAAACAGAAAACTACCTTCTGTCATATGGCACTTGGAATTGCTGGGACTTTCATCTGATGGTGGAAAGAAGTCAACCCTTGGGAGCAGACTGCCTGTCCCAAGCAGAAGCAGCAGGCTTAGCTGAGACAGTATCCTGTGGCTGGACCCCAGGGAAGAATTACGCCTCCCAGAACCTGGGGGTGGTGCACCAGAGCCTCTGCAGCAGTAGACCAAGAATGGAGATTGGAACAGTGCTCTATACCTAGGCTGAGGCAGAGCTGGGGAGAAAGATCAAGCAGGGCTCATGGCTTTAGACTGGAAGATCGAATGGGTAGATGATGGATTTCTTTGTCTTATTGTACTTATAACCTGTTTTCATAAGAATTTGTCTACCATATTCATATAATTTGTGTTTTTGTAATTTCTATTTTTTTTAGCATTTTTATTTTTTCAACTTTAAAAAGGAAATGATCAAATATATTTACATTTCAAGAATTCTTGCACTGATTTATGTTTAGTAACTCATCGCCCATCTACAGACTATATTTGCCTTCATTTTTCAAAGTTATTCTTTACATTGAGCTCCTTACGTTAGCAGAAACGTATTCTGCGGTGGGATGTGAATATGTATAAGTGTCATGTCCTTAATCCTACAGTCAGGCTCATTTGCTAAGCGTGCAATGAAGGACTTTAGGGTGCTCAAAAAAAGATGTCAGAGTCCTCAGGCCCTCTCCCTCTGCATGTCCCGTGTCATGACCAGATGAAAGAGGGAGGACTGAAAGAAGAGGGATGTTTCTTCCTTTTCTTTATTGCGTTTCAGGCAGGAGGTAGAGTTCCTTTTCTGATCTTTTATTCTCTTTTACTGACATTCTTTAATCAGCCACCTCGTTATGATCCTCTCACTCTGGGTCATCAGACGATCACCTCCAGTCCTGAGGTTCATTTTCTGATTTTTCAGACACTTTTATGCTGGTATGCTCAACACAGGCATTTTTTTAAAAATAAATTATCAATTATTTGAGATCCTAGTGGCTTGAGCAGCCCTGATGATAGTCATCTTCGTAAAGCAGACTCACCAGAGGAATGTAACCATGTTTAATGAAGTGACATGGATTTCCTAAGAGTGAAGTTGAAAGCACACATGCACTTAATTTTCTTCATCTCGTCGTCAGCTTTCTCTCATGTTGAAGGCATTTAACTCCCAGTAGGAGCTTAAATGGTGAGGTATTTGGTTTTCTTTCTAATCCAGCAAAGCTGGTGTTGCGTCATCTGTTTTCATGCAGCCACTTTATATTCATCCCCTCATTCTTCCATTGTATTAATTTCCCCAGCAAAATTTAATTAAGCAGCTACTAAGTGTCAAAGTAGTTCTAAGCTATGGGATACTAGAAGTAACTTTCAACCTCTGCAATTACAACTCGCTCAGGCCAGACACAGAGGCAGACACAGATTATTGTCACCTGGTAAGGGCAGACAGACATTGGGTTAGGTTGTTAGAGGGCATGCAGGACTTGCAAACTGGTTTCTGTGGTGCTCAGGAGAGGCTTCGTGAAAGAAAATGTTCACATTATATCAGCGAGCTAACAGGAAGAAATCCAGAAGTAACAACTTTGGAGGGAAGAGAGGCATGCCCACACTCTGAAGCTGTGGGTCTTTCACAAGTTGAAGTTGTATAAGAACAATGTATCAGCTGCTCTGGTTGTGATTGCTCCCAGCAGTGAACTGTAGCCTGAGTGGGAAACCTGGGCACCTGAGAGCTCTGGGTTTCAGTGCTGCTCACAGGGTCTCTAGGCTGAAGTTCACTGACAATCTTTTGCAATCCAGAAAGCACAGCCAAAGCTCATTCAAAGCCAACAAGACTGCTCATTTGGGCAAATATACTTGTGAAAATCCAAAATAAATCCTGATGTTTTAAAAATACATTGGCATTAGAAATGAGTTTTTAAAATTGTATGAACAACAAACTATAATTTGACTGTAGTAACAAAGAATGTTTTCTTTACTAGAATAGGAATATTGTATTGCTAAAGAAATATTTCTAGGCAGAGTTCTCACATTTCTAACTTGTTTAATCATATTGACAACTGAATATCTTTAAACCAAATCACTGATTAAGAGATGTGATCACATTTACAAGTATAAAAATAAATAAATAGTTTGCCAATAATGAAAGCCAGCATTTTCCTGTTGATAGGGCCAATGCCATTTCTTCTTTGTGCGTCTGGGATGCCCACAAGCTTGCCTCAGACTGCTTATCAGATGTGTGCTGTTTTATGTACCCTCTTCACCAGAGAGCACACCAGCACCAGGGCTAAGGCAGGATGTATGTGCTTAGAAGACAGCTATGTTCCCTGGCGCTTGTGAGATTTGGTACATTCTTGCCTTACTCTCTGGGAAATGACCTATTGCCCATTCTTTCTAGTAGCCTCAAGACACATTTGATTCTCTCTCTGAACAAAAGATGAGCAAACATCCCATTGTATTCTCCCTCTGGGGCTCCACATTGGGTCCTTTGACTTCTTTTAAAAGTGTTCTTTAAGCTGCTCACATTAGTTAAATTAATGCCTGACATCCCACACAATCAGAGAGCTGGAAGAGCCTTTCATGATCTTATGAACTAACACCTGCAGGCTTACTTAGATAATCTAGAAAATATGGGTTACTAACCCAATTCACTCAAAGTTCATGTTGAAAAGTACCATTTTTTTGTTATCGTAAAATATTTCAGCACAATGTATGCACATGGGTATTTATAAGTGTATAGCATAAAACAGTCATTCACTGAATGCTCATACACATGCACAGAGATGGATAGAAGGGCAGACAGAGGCAAACAGCGACAGACAGAGGGAGACTGTGAGCTTTACCCTCTGCACCCTCAGAACTGGTCGCATAACATCTCCATTATGACACTTACTGTAACAACTTTAGACTCCCTCTTTGACACCTTTGTCTGCATCTGCAGGTTCCTGGGGGAGGCCTTTCCACAGTTTCGCTGGTACAGCAGGCCTCATTCTACCGTGATGCAGAGTGGAAATCAGACTTGGGTGGCCAACTGGAAATCTTAGGGTGATCTAGGCTTGGCTTTATAAAGATAGCCAAGTCCTCAGGCACAGTGCTTAACTCAGGCTTATATGCCAGGATCATTGCAGTAGCCATGACGCCCATCTTTTCCAGCTCCTCATTCAAACATGAACCACCTTGTTCTTGCTTTGCTCATCTGCACCATAACTAGAATAGTGGTGCTGATGTTACGGGTCATGAAGGGCTGGATTGAATAGGGTACTTAAGAGGGTCTCATAACTCCTAGATACTACCTTGTGGTGAGATCGAGGGTAAGGGGGTACTTAGACATAGTTGATCCCATACGTGTGGTGACAGGTGGGATCACCTAGGTGGAAGGTGGAAAGAGAAAAGGCTCCCAACTGCAGTGTCTGACATAGCTGCCACTAGATACATGCTGGGCTTTGCTTAAATTAATTAAATAAAATCTTCAGTTCATTAGTCACACTGGCCACATTTAAAGTATTCGGTATTCAAATGTGTTCAGTGGCAATTGTATTGGAAAAAACAGACAGAACATTTTCACCATCACAGAAAGTTCCATGGAAGGAATGATCTAGAATAGAACCCTAAGGAACATGTCCAATTAAGAAATTAAGATGGCGATGGCTGATAGTATTTACCACGTCATGTACTATGCTAAAAACTTTAAAAAATGTTTAATAGGGATTTTAGTAGGAATTTTCCTCCCAAAAGCTCTATACAGTTCTCTTTATCATTATTCATAGTTTACATCTGAGGAAACCAAGAATTCCAGGAGGTAAAGAATTCCTCCCAGGGCCAGACGAAGGGAGGACCCAGGAAAGCTATGGTCCTGATGTAAGTTTCTAAAATATTTTTCCAACAATTTTTCATTTGGTTGATGCGAACCTATGATTGCTTAATAGTTCTACAAGAAAACATTGCTTATGTGTGGGTAGCTGTGTATTTCTGAAATTTGCCGAGTCTTCTGTGGTGGTACAGAGGGTTATAGCGATGGGAGGAATATTTTTAAAATATTTTCAACTTTTCATATCTTTCTAAACCAGAAGACATAGAGAATGTGAATAACTCACCCTCAAGCCTGTGCTGAGTGTCTGGGTGGGAGTCCAAACGCTGTGTGCACAATAGCACAAACACAAGCTCAAGTTCCTCCTCTCACACCTGGCGCTGCCCCCACCAGTCCTGGTGCCACCCTGAGACAGTCAGAGGGCATGCCTCACGCACGCCTTATGCCTCTTTCCCATAAAGCCTGTGCCCTGAGCACAACCAAAATGAGCCTTTCCTCTTTCTACCTGCCCAGGAGGGCTTGTGAAGCAGTGGGCTGGGCCCAGCCTCCTTTTCCCTGCTTCTGTTCTGCATTGTCAATGGTTAAATATGTTTAACTATTTGTCTAACTCACGTCTTGACAGTGCCATCTTCTAGCATCAATCATGTTAGTGGTAAAATTAAGATATTCAAGTCCTCTGAAGACATGCAGCCCCTCTGAAGCACAAACTGTTCTTTTCAGAAATACCCATTGTTCCGCACAGGTATTATTCCTTTCCCTCTATTTCTTCATTTGCCGCTGATTGGCATGTGCCAATCTCTTTCACTCCACACACATTTCCATTTATTTTTAAGTGACATTGTGATAATATGTGTGACTTGTGTGAAGCTAGTAATACTTTTCTTATTGAATTAAATTTAGTCTTCTATACTTACATAAGCAGAAAATTAGTAGTATTTGTATAAAAAACAGTTACACAGAATTATCTTGAACTTAGAGAATTACTATTTCAATTGGAATTAAGAATGTCATCGCTCGATTACTTCTGTCATCTCATCAATTACACTCTGAAACGTTACTTCAGAGCAACGGAGAAAAATGTTGTTCTCACAAAAAACAATATGCATGATTTACACATCAATAAACTGACCAACCAGCCACGTGTCAGGGCTACCCAACTGCACAAGGGATATGCCATCTATTCTCGGGGAAAGCATTTCCTGCCAATAAAATGATCATGAAAAATTCTAAAATGATTTATAATTGTTCCTACCTCCACTGTATATAGTGAATAAATGCTTCTCAACTAATAGATGTCAGTTTTTGTGCAAAAGACTATTCAGTGGGGGCTGGGGTTGTGGCGCAGTGGTGGCGTGCTCACCTAGCACGCGGGAGGCACTGGGTTCGATCCTCAGCACCACATAAAAATAAAATAAAGATATTGTGTCCACCCACAATTAAAAAATAAATATTTAAAAAAAACACTATTCAGTGATTTTTTTTCAGTATTTATTTTAAGAAATGAAAATGTCCTAAAACTATTCGAAATCAACTTGATTTTGTAAAGCAGCAACACTAAAATGCATGAAAAATAAGATTGATATTAGGAAACTAATTAGGAAATGCAGTTATATTCCATCACGTGCCTATCTCGGCGAGGCATTGTGTTTATGTATGCATATGTACACACACAAATTATAATTTTATATGATTGCATGCTCTAACAAGTGAAAGAGAAACTGACACAACTATCCCGAACTTCTTCATTTTGATGCTAGAGATGGAATTAGTTGACTACTAAATAAAAATAAAGAACCAGTGGCAATCGAACCTTTGAGTATATAAATGTTCTAATATTGGTGCAAATTATTAACAGTGGCAGAAGTAATGTAAGAGGAAACCTTTGATAATAAATGAAATTAACCCTGGAAAGCACTTAGTGTAATGAATGCATCAAGAACTAGCAGATGAACATGTACGTCCTCTCTGAGTAGCTGTGCGTGCTAAAATTGTAAATGGGAAGTCTCGGTGGTGATGAGAATAAAACAACATGAGGTAGGTCCCCTTCTGTGAAGCCCTCAAGCGTTGGGCCAAGGAAATGGTTCAATTCTGAAAACTAACATAGAGACCCTGAGAAGCACTGGAGAGAGAAGGTTCCTGAGTCCTGTCAGTGATCACAGCAAAGAAGCAACAGCACCTGGCTTGAGCCACAGAGACTTACTGTCCACACCTTGGAGGCAAGACATGCAAGAGAGGTGACCAATGGTGGCTCCTTCTGAAGCCTGTGGAGGAGGGCTGCCCACACTCCCTCCCAGCTTCTGGTTCTCTGGCGTCCCTTGGTTTGTACACATCACCCGATCTCCCGCATGCGTACATGAGTACATTTGAGTTTGTTAATATGTACCAACTACAAAAGACCTTCCCATTCAACTAAATATCTTTTTGCAAAAATAAGATGCAAATTGCTACTCTCACCAGTGCCTTTTAAACTTGAAACTCTGAAAAGAAAGGAAAAAATTTTAAAAGCTAATGTTTATATAAAAATGTTATTGGAGGATTTGCATAGAAAGGGCGAGAGAGGGAGAGAAGGAAGCAGAGGACAGAGAAAGAAAGAAGCAGAGGGAGCCCGTGTTTTCTTTAGTGTTCTTTTCGACAAAAATATGGTATTCCCTGACTTTCACCTTCTTTGCTCAAATTTCTTGTTTCCTAAGAAGACTCGACACAAAGGCAGAAAGGCTCACCCCACACTTTTTCGTTACGCCTCCAAGAGCCCTCCAACAATTCAAAGCAGCCCAGATTCTGAGGTACTGGATGGAGGTTGGGACCTCCACATCTGAATTTCTGGGAGACACAGTTCAACCCATACTAGAGCCAAGTGGAAGACGAGATCCAGAGAACCAGACAGCATAGGTGGCCTGGTCGGTGGGCAGACTGGGAGAGGCTCCTTGGGACTTCTGCCCGTCTCCACGTCACTGAGCAATCACAGGCCCCTGGCTCCAGCAGTTTTGACAAAGAGAGTCCTCAGCAAAAGCCTCGCTTCAAACAGACGGGGAGGGAACAATGGTTGACTATTTCCCTGTAACTCATAACCAGGACTCTACCGCTTGAAACAACACACAGGGTTCATCTCATAGCCCTGGGAGTCAACAGTCTTGATGGCATTATATACTAATTTATTTTTGTAAATGTTTCTGATTCTCTGCAAATGAATATGAACCTCAGAGAGGACTTTTAAGTTTTCCTTTGAAACTTTTTCCACAAATAAAACTAAAATTAGATTTATAAGTTGAATTAATTAGACAATTCATATTTATGTTCTACCATATGTCGATCTCTGTGCAACGCATTGTGATAAATAAATTTCATGTACATATATATGCATATAAGTAAATTTAAGTATCTCAATATATACCAACTATAAAGATCTTATTATTTAATTAAATACCTTTTTACAAAAACAGGATGTAAACTACTTCTTTCATTAGTACCTTTCAGACCTGAAACTCCGAAAGGGAAGAAATTTTGAAATCTAATTTGCATATAAAAATGTTCTATGAGGATTTACATAGAAAGGATTGAAAGAGGGAGTGGAGTAAGTAAAAGACAGAGAAGGGAGGAGAGAGAAGGAGGCAGAGACCCATGCATGTTTTAATATTCTTCTTTCATCAAAACACATTGTGTTCCTTGTCTTCTGTATGTAGTCACTCAGAGAACATGAAATTAATTTAATATCGATCACTGGGTAACATCTCATAAGCTTTTATCAGAAAAATCTAGAGAAACAACTCTTTTCTGGGTTTATCTCTCATGTACAATGTTTTAATCGACGTTGGTATTGCTGTGACCAAAAGTCCTGAAAAGAACAACTTAAAGAGAGAAAAGTTTATTTTCACTCACGGTTCAGAGATTCAGTCCGTGGTTGACTGACTCCATTGTTCTGGGCCTGAGGTGAGACAGAACATCATGGCAGAAGAATGTGGTGAACAAAGCCACCCAGGACTTGACCTCCAGGAAGCAGAAAGAGCTCTGCTCACCAGGCACAAAATATAAACCCCAAAGGCAACCACCAGTGACCTATTTTCTCCAGCCACACCCTACCTACCTACAGTTACTGCCCTATGAGTCCCTATTAGTGGATCAATCCACCTATTGGATTACACTTCTCATCATAGAATCATTTATCTCTGAACATTCTCATCTCACACATGAGCTTTTGTAGGACACATTTATCTAAAACAACACAAGGATTCTGTAACATACAATTAAGTAGATATGTAACATGACAAACAAATCTTTTCAAGACATAACTTTACAAGAAGCTTAATATGTTTGTGGACTGAAATAAGCTTTGAAATATTCAGAATGTTGCTGATCTTGCTTATTTTATTCAACCTCAAAGGTCCCTTTAGGACAAATGAGATTTCCTATGAATATCCTGAAGCATTAATCATAATTTAAGATGGTTTTGCATGCTCCCTCCCACTCAAGTAATTGGATGAAAGTCTGAGGCACTGTTCCCTGTTTCTGGCATGGTGTATACTTAAGACTATAACGCATCGTATGCTTGGTTTCTAGATACGGATTAGCAATTCATACCCTAGTCACATCTGTTTGCACTAGCTGTGTTTCTGCTAATGTTTGAGGACCCAACATTATTAATGAAGACAAGACACTCAAAGATTGTAATGATAATATAATTTACTACTTGCTCAAAAGAACTACCTGTATTTTAGACTTAATCTAATTAAAATCTAAATTACTCTGTACTTACACATTTCAAAAAAATATAAGCATGCAGATGATAAATTAGGTATCCAGGATTATAAAAAGACACAATTAGAAACAGATTTCATATAGTCATTATTTTGTTGGAACCAAAAGACACGAGTTACTTCCCCCGCCCCCTGTGTGTGTGTGTGTGTGTGTGTGTGTGTGTGTGTGTATGTGCATAATTCTGCACTGTTAGGACCTGGTCTCCTTTTACTTCCATTGAAATGAGCATATCTGGTGTCACTGGATGGGTTCCAAAATGATTTGCTGTTCCTATCATCTTTTCTTATCTTTGCCAAGATCACCCCAATGATGCTAAGATGTAGTGATTTTGTTTTTTTAAAGTTTACATCTTCTTAGGGAAGAGAAATAGTCTCAGAGGAAGAACATGCTGTTAGTGATAACCCGGAAATTAGATTTTCTGTAAGGCTCAGATGAGCTCATCAAATATTTAGAAGGTCCTATGCTAATAGTCATATCAAGGGACGTGCTGCATTCAGCATTATGGGTTTTGGTAATCAAGAAGATAAAACCAAATAATCTTTTGTCCTTTAATTGTGAAAACATTACTTATCCAATGGCTATTTCATCTTTATGATTCTAACCATTAAAAGTTAAGTGCAGGCAGCTCTCCATGTTCGGACCTGGACTCTTGGTGAAGAGCATCACTGGGAGCAACGCGGATTCCTTCTCTGCTGCAACGCCAGGCAACCCGGACGCTGCTGGACCTGCTGCTGAGCAGATGACCGCCCCCGCGTCCTGAGGGAATACGTTTCGTATTGCAACCAGTAAGCTCTTCATTTTCACCCTCAATGACAAAAACCTTGTCCCCATCTGTCCCTTGGAAGAATTAAAGAGATACTGTGGAATGTAAGTAAAGTCTCTTCTTGGATCTATGAGCAGGAGATCATTTAAGGGAAGAATTTGGAAGGAGGATGACGCTTCATTATCCCCGTCAACAAGACAAGAAGTCAGCAGTAGAGGAGCGGCAGAGGGGTGGGGCACTGCTCCACCAAAGCACAGGATGCCTGCCCCTGGAGGAACCAAGAACTCGGCCTGGAAAAGGAAGCAACAGCGCCTGCGCACTCCCTCCCTCCGGAGTCCCACCCCCGCATTGGGAATGATTGCCTGCCACTCATCATGGGAGCCAGTCTTGGACCCTAGCACCAGTTACAGCAAGGGCCGAGATGGTTGGGTTCATCGTGTCATCAGTGCCACACTCAATACAAATTACAGATGCCATTTTACCATGATGAATGAATTACAGGAGAGGCTGACGAAGTGGTGATTATTTTGTTGTTGTTGGGTTTTTTTAGTATTAATAACTTTTTAATTTAATCCAAAATAAAAGTTTAGCACTTTAAAGAAATCTTTGCTACTCTCTTTGGTTCACTGACACGACTGCTGATATTCTATTTTTTCTCGTAGAACCATCTAAATTATCAGTACAAAGTTAGCTACTGTGCCATAGGCCTGGGTCACGTGAATACAAACACTACTAATATATATTTGTAACAGTCTTCATTTCACATACTATGTCCTTTTAGTATTCACAGGAATGATATAGAAGGCCATGACGCCAGTCTCACCTCATGTGCTTCACACTTCTTAGTGCTATGGTGTATTAATTATCCCACTGACCCGTTCAGAGCTTTGGTATAGTCTATGGAATTGGAGAGGATTAATTGAAATCAAGCATTTATAGTTACCTTTGCCTTATGCATGTTGATCTCTACATACACAAATCTTTAGAATGAAAGGTTTGTAAAGATTGCTTGCATAAGTTTGGTAAAGAGGAAGTTTACCCAAACTTCATGGTAAGTTTCAGATTATCCAGTACTCCTGAGACCTCTTGACCTTGACTACTGTTTTCATGAGGAACTGAAGGTAATCAATCTTCTCTATGAAATTCCTCAATTTCATGTTGGGATTTCATAATCAATTTGAAAATCATCATTATTGATGATTATGCAGATACATGAACATAATTCTGTCCACTGTAGAGTGTGATTCTTTCTTTTAGCCCATGACCTCTTTTTCTATGGGTGGGGGAATTCTTTGGCTGGCACTCCTTTTCTGAATTATGAGTCTAAGTATTTGGTTATGTATTTCCTACCTTTGAGATCTTTCAAGACATGCTTACCATGTAAGTACTGAACAGAAGTGAGGCACTTCATGATGTCCAGGGTCCCACATTCCTTTTTCTTGGATGACACACAGTGTCATTTGATTTGAATGAAACTACTATAACCCCTCTGTGTCGACCAGTTGGCATCGATTGTCTTTACTTATTTGCCTTATGAATAAACCTAGAGATCAGCTGTTCAATACTTAATTTGCTAGGATAAATCTAAGACTTTCAGATCAAAGACATTTTTAATTATGTAATACAAAGTTGTACATGGATTCATATTTCAAAGGAATATTAAAAATCCCCTTAACTTATTCACAATCTTTGAGAAGCTATTAAACCTGAGAACTAAGCAGTTTCTCTAATTACTAACATACATTACACATTTTATTACCTCATTTTGAATAGTATCTCTTCTGCATGCGTTCTCAATGTCAAACCCCTTCTGAGCACACTAACATGCTTCAAAAGGGAGAGAGGAAGCTGGCCTGCACCTGCTTGCCCTGTCACTGGCTGCCCCAAACCGTGTGACGGAACCCCTATTTCCCCGATAGCCTTCACTACACCTTGTTTTCTTCAAGCCTTTAAGTATGGCTGTCAAGCTCTTGAATGGAAAACATCATTTTATTTTTTATATTCTGGAAAACTGGAGCACTCCTAGATGGAAACCCAGAAACCATGAAGCAAATAAGCATTGTGTGTTTTCTATGCCACAGAGAACCGAGGAGAGACAAGCAAACAGTGAGGCAACCAGCTGAGGCCAAAGCTGCAGCATCATGAAGCCTTCTGCCCCAGGGATGCCCACAGCGCGCCCCCACATGGTCTCATTCACTCCTGACTGGACCTTAGAACAAGATGCTCTTCTTAGCACCACTTTAAAATCCAAGGAACTGAGGAATGGCACAGTCCTATGTCCAGCAAGGACAGCAGCCCCTCCAGAGAAGTGAGAATCCGTCTGGCCCTGACCTATTTAGCTTTAGGACACTGAAAACTAAGCGTACCCACGTGGGTCTCAGTTCCTTGGCCTGCACAGAAGCAGTCCTGCCTGAGCAGAAACAGGCTGGCCGTCCATGCTGGTTGGGTTCCACATTTGGGATTCTGACAGTATAACCATGGGTAGGTTTTGCACCTAAAGTGACCCTTCATAATTCTGTTTCACAGAAAATGGAGATCATCACACTCATAGGTGTTTGGAAGATTTGAAAAGTTAATATATTTCAGATGTCTCATTCTGTTCCTTATGATTGACAGTTAACAAACACAGGTCCCTCTCCTCTCCCTCAAATAGTGACAGAGGGAAAGATTAAATCCAAGCATTCTAATAATTCTAAAACAATATTTCCAAAATTTGACCATTATTTGGATAATTGAGGAATATGATTGATGGAAAAGATACCAGTACATGAAAATGTAAATGATTCCCAAGTTATTGTGCAATGTTTTAGAAATAAACAATAAAGTTCTTTCCCTTGGATTCAGAGGATGCTGAAACACCAACCATGGTTGTATTAAATGTATTTTATATATTCAGTCACACGGACTATCATAAAAAGAAATTGGTAATAAAGTTCTCTATTTAGACTGCTACCCTGTATGGAAAATGCAGTGCCCATGTATTGTGTTGGGCAGCTTGGTATGCCATCAGTCCTGTTGTATGTCCACCCTGGTGACCTCATCCCATAATTATCTCCTAAAGTCCTATCTTCAAATACAGCCACAATGGGGGTTAGCTCTTCAGCCTAGGCAACACTGTAGGAGATGAATTAGATACTGTTATTTGATACAAAAGAAAGTCCAAGACACGGTATTATACATTAGGTACATGAAGTAGTAGTTAATTTTTATCATAAAAATGTGTGTCAAAATTATAATTTTTCCATTTTCAATAACCTATGGATTATAGCCTACCTACTATCCAAAATGTATCTGAGGAAACTTGCTGTTTTGTATTGTATCAAACACACTTTTACGGTCATTACAAATTACAAAAACTTAAACAACAATAACTATAAATATTAAATCCTAGCAGTTCTGACTTGCAGTTTGTAATCAATGTGGCACATCATTGCAAACTATTCGCAAGATAGAAAGTTCGAATGACCACTCTTTCTTTGGATTCAGACATGGATCTGGAACGATCTCTTCTTATCCATGCTTATTAGTAGTTTTGTTAGAAAATTTCTCCTGTATACAACAATGCTCAAAATCAAGAGTTAACACAATAAAGGAAATGTAAAAAATAGAATAGAAAACAATATACAATATCCTAGCCCATTTAGGGAAGCTCTTTCTTTTCACCCTCCCCTGTCCACCGTGGTTTGGGAAGTGGGTTCTCAGTGATACCAGGGCACCGTGGGCTCAGTTTTTCACATGCTCAATCTGTGTAGTCAAGAAGCAGCAATTAAGACAGATACTTGAATTTTTTCCTTGGAAACATTGAGCCTCAGTTTCCCATAAAGTTGGGGAGGTGAAAAGCAACCCAAGGCAGAAATGAAGGCTATTGGCCTCGTCAGCACATCAGGATGTGGGTTTAATCTCCAGTCGTCCAAGTTGCAACCAGCCCTGCAGTGTGCTGTCTGCAGTGAACTTTCCCTGCACTCCTTCTTTTGCCCTGTGTGCTGTTAGGCTTGAGGCTGCTGTCTGCGACAACGTCCATTCCAATTCCTCATTCTCACTGCTATCACCTGGAACCCAGTTCACACACACCAATGGATAGGGAGGAGGGTGAAAAATTTTGTTTTCCAAAGTTGGTTGGGATATTTGATATTGCTATCTAATTTTTGACTTTTCCTTTACAGGTGTGGAGAGCTAGAACAGATTAATCACACGTGGGATGAAAAAGTCTTTATAGCTTCTCTTTCTGTGGTGATGCTTTTAATGTTGCTTCTGTTTACAAGTAACGCTAAGCTTCTTGACACAGCAATTCTGCTATACTGGATGTTTCCTACAACCCTGTGTCTTTTTAAAGGATATCCAATTAGAATTACAAAATTTCCAGGGTCTTTGCATTCTATAGAAACACTGTTTACTGATTTTGAGACTGGGCTCTAATTTGGAGTGACAGCTGCATTTATAGAAAGGTTAGATTTTAAGATTCATGCTATGTCAGAAACAGGTTGATCCTTTGGTAGCAGCGGCTCATCTGTAAATAACCTGTCATGTGGAAAATTAGAAATATATACACAATTTCTTGATTAGATATATTATTATTCAATTCCCAGAGTAATTGAAAAGACCAGTCAACTTGATATTTCTCAAGTAAATAGATTTTCATGATTGACACAATCATTTTCCCCTCTTCAAATAATAACAACAACAACAACAACAACAACAATAAAGACTTGGTAGAAAAATACTTAAAATCCCCAGGCAGTGAAAAATGTTTCCCCTTTTTTTATCTTATGAAATGGATCACAAAGTAATTTCTCCAGGATAATATGGATGCCAAATACAGAGAATATTGAAAACTCCTCGTTGGTTTCCTTCAGGATTTTGCTGGGACGAAAATACCAGATCTCAGAGAAAATGAAAATCATATGTGATTACATTCTTTTAATTTATTAGTCATGAAATTGCAATTTATTTTATACTCTTTCAAAGTTTCAATTTATTTTTTCAAAGAACCAGCTTTTTGTTTTGTCAATTTTCTGAATTGTTTCTTTTATTTCAATTTCATTGATTTCAACCCTGATTTTAATTATTTCCTGTCTTCTACTTCTTTTGGTATTGGTTTGTTCTTCTTTTTCTAGGGCTTTGAAAAAGAGTCAAGTCATTTATTTGTTGACTTTTTCTTCTTTTAATGAATGAGCTTAATGCAAGGAACTTTCCTCTTAGCATTGTCTTCATGGTGTCCCAAAGATTTTGATATTTTGTATCAGAGTATTCATTTACCTCTAAGAATTTTTTTTATCTCTTACCTGATGTCTTCTGTTATCCATTCATCATTCAATAGTGTATTATTTAGTCTCCAGGTCTTGGATTAGTTTCTGTTTTTTAATCTGTCATTTTATTTCTAATTTTATTCCATTATGGTCAGATAGGATTTTTTTTTGTATTTTCTAAGACTGGCTTTTTGACATAACATATGATCTATTTTTTTTTGTATTTTCTAAGACTAGCTTTTTGATATAACATGATCTGTTTTGGAGAAGGATCCATGTGCTGCTAACAAATTGTATTCACTTGTTGATGGATGGAATACTCTATATATGTCTGTTAAGTCTAAACTATTGATTGTTTTATTAAGTTCTATGGTTTCTTTGTTTAGTTTTTGTTTGGAATACCTATCCAGTGGTGAGAGAGCTGTGTTAAAGTCACCAAATATTATTGTGTTGTGGTTTATTTGATTCTTGTAGTTGAGAAGGATTTGTTTGATATATGTAGATGGCCCATTGTTTGGGGCATAGATATTTATGATTGTTATGATTTTTTGATTATGATTCCCTTAAGAAGTATGAAATTTCCTTCTTTATCCTTTTTCACTAACTTTAGTTTGAAGTCCACTTTATTTGGTATAAGGATGGAAACTCCTGCTTGTTTATGCAGTCCATGTGAGTGATACAATATGTTCTTTCCCACCCTTTCACTTTCAGTCTGTGGATGTCTTCCTTTGAGATGAGTCTCTTGAAGGCAGCATATTGTTAGCGCTTTTTTTTTTTATATCCAGTCTGTCAGTCTATGTCTTTTAATTGATGATTTTAGACCATTCACATTCAGGGTTATTATTGAAATATGATTTGTAATCTCAGTCATTTTGGTTTATTTTTGGTTTTTACCGTGACTTGGTTTCTCCTCTGATTGGCCTTCTTTTTTAGTGTAGTTCTTCTCTTTGTATATTTTCATTGTTTGTTATCATTTCCCCTTCATGGAATATTTTGCCTAGAATGCTGTGTAGTGCAGGCTTTCTTGCTGTAAATTCTTTTAACTTTTGTGTATCATGGAAGGTTTTTATATCATCATCAAATCTGAAGCTCAATTTTGCTGGATATAAGTTTCTTGGTTGGCATCCATTTTCTTTCAGAGCTTGGTATATGTTGTTCCATGATCTCTTGGCTTTTAGATTCTGAGTTGAAAAATCTGCTGAGATCCTGATTGGTCTCCCCCTGTATGTAATCTGATTCCTCTCTCTTGTGGCCTTTAAAAATGTATCCTTATTCTGTGTGCTGGGTATTTTCATTATAATGTGACTTGGTGTAGATCTGTTGTAGTTTTGTACATTTCATGTCCTGTAAGCCTCTTGTATTTGATTTTCCAATTCATTTTTCATGTTTGAGAAATTTTCTGATATTATTTCATTAAAGAGATTGTGCATTCTTTGGTTTGAAATTCTTTGCTTTCTTCTATCCTAATAAATCTTAGATTTGGTTTTTTGATGCTATCCCATAATTCTTATATGTTCTGTTCATGATTTATTACCATTTTCACTGTATGGTCAATTTTATTTTCAAGATTGTATATTTTATCTTCATTATCTGAGGTTCTATCTTCCAAGTGATCTAGCCTGCTGGTGATGCGTTCTATAAAGTTTTGTATTTGGTTTATTGTTTCTTTCATTTCAAGAATTTCTAATTTTTTTTTCAAAACCTCTAGCTCTTTCTTATCTATATTTGCTCACATTTTTTGTTGGAGTGATTGATGGTTTGCTCGCTTAAGTCATTCTTTAATTCTCAGGTCATTTTAATTACATACATTCTGAATTCTTTCTCTGACATTTCATTAACTGTGCCACCAATGGATTCTATTATTGTAGTATCTTGGTTTATTTGGGGCATTTTCTTCCCTTATTTTTTCATGTTGATTATATGTCTTTCTTTCTTGCAATGCCAATCTGAGGTATTGTGGTTTCTATCCTATAATCTTGTCACTACAAATTACCTGTATCTCACCTTGGAGTTCACTTCCAGTCCCCAGATGGACACTACTGCCACTAAAGATGGTGGAGGCGGTAGTGGAGGTAATCAAGATGGCAGTGGGAGTGGCCTTGGCTGGGCTCCCGAGGTGGTCCCTGAAGGTGGTCCTGGGCCTTGGCCTGTGCTCCCACCAGTTGGCAGGAACTCTGGCAAAGAACTGGTGGGAGTCCTGGGTGTCACTTAGGCCAAGTCTCCCGTGGGTGGACCTTTAAATAGCATAATTCTTCCGGAGTCTATAGAATAAGTACCATTGCCTCAATAAACAGTTTTTGATTAGAACAATGTTGGAAAGATATGTTTACAATATGTAAAAATTAAAATGCATGTTTACAAAAAATTTCTGAAATAAGATTGAGAAATATATTTAGCAGAGTTGTGTTTTTTTCTCAATCAGCAGTCATTATCCCAATTCTGAAAATTCTTGATACATAGATAAGAGGTGGATATAAGGATTTCTGCACAGTTGTCACAAAAGGAAAGGATAGATTGAATTATAAGAAAAAATGTATATGAATGATAGTATCTGACCAAAAGGCATGTGTAATGATTTAACTGCACAGTACAAATGACATTCAAATTCTGTGTTCCCTTTATTTGCCAAGTCTAAGTTTGCTTCATAAAGTCGGAGTAACTTGTAGTGATTATGAATCATAGAATCGTAGTCTGCAAAGAACACCTGTGCTCTAAGCTCAATATAGTAAATGTGGCATGTGTTTATTCAGAATAATTTAGAATGAAGTGCAAGTCCATGAATTTAGTTGCTATGGCCTTGCATGTGAAAAGGACAGAATCTCACCTTGTCTCAGGCAGCTGCATGTCTCCTTTAGGTTGCACTACAGAGGCAATAAATCAAAGCCCTACTGGCACTAAAGAGGCCGTGTGTAGAAGACCAGAACACTGACCTAGAACTTGAACCCTCAAACTCTGAATAGGTGTCACTGTCCAGTAGCAATTACAAAAGAACACAATGAGGGTCAGAGAACGCTCATGGCAAGAGAGCGGGGAGGAGTAGCCTGAGCACAGAGGCTCTGAAGGCACGCACTGAGCCCTCTTTATCAGGACCTTTTAATAAGGCCACAGAAATGTAGTAACAATGAGATCATTAATTTATGTGGTTCTATGACATTATACATACATATTAAACATGATCTCTTTTCGAAACTCCCCTTTGAATACAAAGCTGCTAAACATTTAAGCAAACAATGTTATCCATATATTGCAGTGTGAGAATAAACAAAATTAAAATAGGATTTCATATGGATTGTAGTGAGGGTTAACTGTCCATGACAAGTAAAGCTCTTAACTGATAAAACACTTTCACATCAACAGGAAGCTCCAATGCATGAAAGAGGAAATACTTTAAGAATTGGATTACTTTATACAAAAATGTCAGTAAATCTCAGTAAATATTTTTTTAAAACACCAAATGCAGCCATTGCTACAGTTTTATGGGTCAGTAAAATATCTAAAATGAACTCCAATCACCAAACATGATCAACAGAGACAGATATTATCTCCTAACCTCCATCATGGAAATTCTTCTTTAAAACAACACAAGCAGTTATGTTCTAAGCCCAACTTGAGCAGCACAGTCTCCCATATCATTTACTAAAATTAATTTAGTGATCATTTTTGACAGTATAAATTTACATGAGTAGATCGAGTTTTAATTTAAATTTTTAAATAGTAAGAGTTATGATTTAATTAAGACTTTAATAAAACCAAATTTAAAGGAGGATTGTTAGGGAGGGCTTTCAAATAGACCAAACACCAAACAAAAATGAAGAAAAAACATTCCTGGCTAAGCCGGTGTTTTATTCCTTAATGTTCAGAGTCACCTGTGTGTTTGGAATACTAGAAGCTGAGGGTTACAAAATTGAGCTTCTAAACTACTTTTACTTGTAATAAAATGATTTCAAGACACCAAACATGCTTGGGGTCTAAATTAACTTAAACTTCTTTCTACTAATATTTAAAAATATTTAATATTTAATATTTTTAAAATCAAATGCAAAATAGTACTTGGCACCTGCTACCTGAAGACATTTTGTTCAAGCTGGTATTGATACAAAGGTGAGGAGCAAGACACTGGGAAGAATACAAACCGATGAACCTGTGCATAATAAGTATTTCTTATTATTTGAGTATATTTTTTCACCATACATAGCCCAAAGGTTATGCAATTTGTAAAAATATACATATATATCTGATTTTAACTAAAACTTTATTCACTTGGAATTTATTTACTTGGAATTTTTAACTGTAAAGAAATACTACAGATTACAAAATGTTCAACTTTGGATGAGTAGATTTTGTCTATGATAGAGAGTTAACAAACAAACAAACAAACAAAAAGACTTCACATGCATTTATTGATGTCTTCAATATTTACCGAATGAAAAGAGATAACGTGACAAATGAGGACAAATGGATAAATTAGAAATTTTAAAAGGAGCAACAATAAATAAGAGCAAAGCTATGCAAAGATTCAGACTCAATAGTCTGAAGGGGGAGATGAAAAGGGTCTTTGGCCAAAGGATATAGAAACAACCAAAGGAATTTTTTCTGTAATGTGCTACATGGATTTTCTTACTTCAAATTCGCATTATGCGTGAACTTGCCTAACCTCACCTGGCACGGAATCACTGATTCTGAATTCCTATCTCCTTATGTGGATCATAAAATCTTTCAGACATAACTGCTCACTTTTGTTCTTCCTGCAAAGCACAGTGAAACAGTCTTTGCTCTTGGGGTGGCCTCTGCCTCTGCCTCTGCCTCTGCCTCTGCTTGCTCAGTCAGCTTTGGAGTCTGAAATCTCTTTCCTCATAGGTGCTGAATTTCCTCCACTTCTCTTAAATCTCATTATTCTACATCCTGCTGTCACCTTAAAGAACAGCATGCTGATCCTGGTAATTGAGCATGAATTAGTTTTCCATTGCTGCTGAAACGAATTACTAGAAATGATGCAACTTAAAACAACAGCCATTTGTGATCTCAGAGTTCTGTAGGTCAGCAGTATCAGAAGCCTGCTGGGTTCAGCTGGGTACTCTGCTCAGCATCTCATAAAGATGAGGAGCCAGTGATCCCAGGTTTTCATTTGAAGGCTCTGGAGGTGAATGCCTGCAGCACCCTTCAGGCTGGAGACAGAGCTGAGTTCCTTGCTGGTAGTTCTCAGGCTTCTGATTCCTTACCTGTTGTTAGCTGGTGCCAACCTCAGATCCTACAAGCTGCCCTCACTCTTTGGCACATGAACGCCTCCATCATCAAAGGTTCTTGAATCTCTCAGATGCACTTTTCTGCTTTTAAGGGCTCATATCAGTCTTGAGTCCACTTGGATAGTACTTAAAATCAACTGATTAGTAACCTTAATCACAGATGCAACATAAAGCAACACATTTGCAGTACTGGGGATGAGAGTTGGAGTTTCCCTACCCTTGGCCACCCTCATTCACTGGTTTCCTATCATTTTCACTCATTAGGGAAGGTGTTACCATATCACACTCCCCTTCCCATCTGAAGTCTCGAGTGATTTCACAGCCCACTGACTGTAAGAGTCGCAGGCTTCCTCATACCTCAGGAGGTTCCCCTTCAAATCTGCATGAGCCTTCATGGCTGCAGAACCCCTGCACTCACTGTCTCCTTCTGCACAGTCTACCTTCACCCCCCCACCCCCAGCCTCTTGCTCTGCTCCTCTGCATCTGCTTAGGACCTTTAGTGCCTGGAACTCTCTGCTTTCAGTGGAAATCACTGCTTTCACATACAGTGGCTTCTTCATGACTGTCCCGTGGGTTCTCACTGCCATTTACAGCATTCATGCAGGAGTGGATGTCAGGGGTGCTCCAGGAGGAGGCCAGACCTCCGTGGGTCTCACACGCTGCATGGCCCTCCTCCACCGGCTCCTTCTAGCTTCCTTTCTCCTCTCTAGAATAGTAGTCAAAACTCTCTTCATTCTTATCAAAACTTCCCCCACATTTGTGGCAGATAACTTTGTTTTCTATTATTGATTTTCAAGACATGATCTAATTATAGGGCATTTGTTAAAAATTTTTTGAAACCTTTATAAAATTTAGTCGAATGCAATTGTGGGTAAAAACTAAGCAGGCTCATTCTTGGCTGGATTATAAATCTCAGGTTACATATTTTACATTTATTTATAAACACATAAGTGTTTATTTCAAAGAATTCATTTCTCCCCTTTGATGAAGAATGTTTATGAAATAAAAATGGTTACTTAAAGGAGAAAGTTCTCTCTTCCCATTTGTACAGAAAGGGCCGTTCATACAAGAGATACCCAAAGTTGTGTTTGATTTACCAATATTCATTTCAAAAAAGATAAATCTATGAGGATTTAAACACTAATACAAAATAAAATATAAACTTAGAAAATTAAAATGTAAAGGGAAAATATTTTAGGAAGTTATCAGAAAATGTGAAAACCAAAATGTAAAATAATAAACTAAACAGAGCATTTGCTTGAGGAGGTGATCTAGGGCCCAGCTGGGCGGCATGGACAGCTTGTGCATTTGGAAGTCTAGGAATGGCTAGAAAAATGCTTCAGGTAGCTGGAAGGCAGGGGCTGGAAGAACCCTGTTCCCAGGGATTTCTAATGCCCCTGTGTCGCGCCTGATCTTCTCTGAAGATGCATCAGTTTCACTTAACAAAGAGGAATAAACATCTGAGCATATTTCACCAAAACAAAGTAAAAGAATAAAGACATGCAGGTTATATTTTGGGTGGCTTCCTGTGTCCCTCCCTTCCTGGAACCTTTGAGAATGAGCCTGTTTCTGGATTCTCACTTTAGGACTGTTCACTCAGAGGGTTTTACTCAAAATCAAGCTGGGATCCACCTGGCATGACAGAAGTAAAAGATGGTGCCTTGGGCTGAGAGAGAAAGCGCATTGGTCACGCGTGTAATCCTGCTGGAGGGCGGATGCCGTCCTCGCCGTGGGGTCGGGCACAGCGGTTGCGCGAGCTACGGGACCAGACGGCAAGGCCACCCGCGTGGAAACCCGAGCGCTGCGCTCCGTACCCACGTGGGTACCTGTGAGCCCTGAGTCATCTGGCACTCCAGCCGCTGCACCGAGTGCCAGCAAAAGGCTTCCCTGGCGCAGGGGCTTCCGGTGGCCCCATGCTCGGCCCCGCTTTGCGCCTCTTCCCACCTCCAGGGCAAACGTGGAACTCGCTCCTCTGCGGGTCACGCGAATGAGTTCTCAGCTCTTCCTGTCCCCTAGTATTTCACACAGCTGTGGAGAAAAAAGAGACAATGGGGACAATTGAAAGTCCCCAGGAGATCAGATCGCTGTCCACTTTACCTCAATATTGCTCAGTGGGAGGGGACATTAGCTGACTTCAAAAAGTAAAGAACTACTTTGAAAGTGAGGCTGTGCCCGCTGCCGGACCGAGGAACCAGCGTGCCTCTGGTGAGGTGTTGGGATGAATGCGTAGAAAGGGGCTTTGTGTGGTGTATGTTTTAAAACTTGGGGAGGAGAGATGTCGATGGAGGAATTAAGGAAACGTACGTTCATGTGCCCGCTCTGCCCTCTAAGTGGCTGCATTGCTGGGCGGGTCCTAGCGATTCTCCTCTGCAGTTTTCGGAGAGCAGAGCTAACACCCCTCCTTCTGGTTTTGATAACAAGCCAGATTTCATCTGCAGCCTCAGTGGCTAGCTGTTTGGTGACAGGCTTTTGTTTCCTCTCATTGATATAAAGCATGAGGAGTTTAGAATCTGAGTCTGCACAGCCGTGGGCATGGGCTCCTTGGGGTGTGTCTCCTGAATGTCAAAGGAAGGGAGAGTGGTTGGACCCGGAATGCAGGCTCTGGGCAAGGAGGCAGACGGAAGGATGCTGGGAAGCATGTCAGGAGCAGCAGCTCTGAGAATGTCTACCAGATGCCAGAGCTCTGGCTGCCAGATGCTTCCCAATCTCCGCCACCATTTGCCAGGCCTCAAGCAGCTATTTTTATTGCTGCACTTGGCAGATTCCTCCATCTTCTGTGGCTCTCCTTCCTCCTCGGTTTCCGTGATCCTGGGCTCCCTAGCACTGGGCACTTTTCTGAAACACCCTCTTTCTCTCTCGCTGGGTCTTTGTCTTCCTCCCATTCTCTGGGCATCTGTTCAATGCAGATGCTGGTCTCCATCTTGGCTCTTTCTTTCCACCTCCCTTCAATCTTAAATTTTCACATGTCCACGTCACAGGACTTCCGCACTTCAAACATCCGGTATATGTAAAATGAGACTCCTCTCTGCCTCCTTCCTTCCCCACCCAAGCCAAACTGACTTCTCCTTTGTGTCTGAGGGTTGATGGTGGCCCCTTCATTCATCCAGTCATTTAAAGGACAAGCCTGGACATCACCGTGGATTCTTCTTCCTCACTTGCCTCCTCTGAGTTGATTCCTACAAACATATGCTTCTGTGCCTATTTCCTCCTCTTCACTGAAATCAGTTCCTCTCCATTTGGCTTTTGTCTTTGATACTCCTGCTTGTAATATCACATATACATAGTTATGAACACTTAAGTAATTTTCTTTCTGTTTCCTCGTTTGGATTGGTACATTACAGCTGTACATGATGGTGGGATTTATCACATGTTCGTACATGCGCACTGTATGCCCACATAACATAGCTCCCGAGTGCTTCCCCTGTCATTGCCCTCCTCCTCCTCCTTGGTTCTTTTACTGTACTGATCTCCCTTTGATTTTCACGAGATCCCTCACGTTTCTTCGTTATCTTCTCTAACTTCCACATTTGAGAAAAAAAATACAACCCTGACCTTCTGAGTTTGGCTTGTTTTGCTTATTGTAATAGCCTCTAGTTCCGTCTGTTTTTCTGCGAAAGACATAGTTTCATTCTTCTTTATGGCTGAATAAAACTCCATTGTGTACATGCACCACCTGTTCTTTATCCACTCATCTCTTAATGGACACTTAGGCTGGTTCCATAGTTTGGCTACTGGGCACTGCAAACAAAACAAAACAAAACAAAAAACAGTAATTTTTTCATTAAACTAATCTACTAATATGGTCACCTTTTTTGAAGTCTTTGTTATATCCCATTACTTTTGAGTCAAATTTCAATATCCATAATATGAGATGTAAACAGCATGCAAGCATCATCCCTTGACCACTAGAATCCAAGCTGGTGGCACTGGCTCAGGGTCTCATCTGCCATCGTGTTGACTGCCAGCTACAGTCACCTTCCAGTCTCACTTGGTCCTGGTTTTCAAAGGATCTCACCAGCTGTGGGACAGGCACGTTCATTTCTTTCTACTTTGGCTTCACTGGGCTGCTCTAAATGGCAGCTTGTTTTTCATTTGAGGCCCTTAAGAGCATTGAGAGAGGCATTTAGAATGGATGTCACCGTACTTTTTCATCTTAATCTCAGGAAGTGACCTCCCACCACATCTCCCACATTCTCTTTATGAGAAGAGAGCCCCTAGGTCCAGCCGCCACAGAGAGGAGGGGGATCAAAGGGGACCTTTGGGTCATTTCAGAGGCTGTTGAACTGTCCAGGGGTTCATGCCCTGGTTCTGGGGTGTACAGCTCATAACATCCTTTGCTTTTCTTGAATCCGTTTATTGAATGTTGCTGCTTCTTTCTGCAACACAATTTTTCCCTAACTAGACTGAAGACTTTATTTTTACACCTCGAATTCAGGTTTAAGCACAAGCTCCTGAGGAAGAGTTGAACTGGACTCATTGTTGCATGGTATGTCTTTTGAATATTTTCTCTTCTCTATTTTCACAATTATTAAATATGTAGCATTTATAGTTTATGAATTTCCCATTGGAATACAAGTTCCTTGAAAATGTGGCCTCTGTTACATTCAAGGCTCATTGCATAAATATCAATTGATTATAATATGAATTGAACAACTTTTAACTGACCAAATTTACATTATTATTTTCATGATTACTTTTTATATCCAATTTATGATGTGACACAGTTGTACAAAAAAAAGGATATTTACAAGTGGAGAGGTAGATTCAGTAAACTATTGGCTGTATCTTCTGTTTACCTGACATTGAGCTAATTGTTTGGTCCAATTTACTTTGGAAATTCTGGTTCCCTAGAAGGAGCTCAATTGAAAGATGATGGTATTTGTTGAAGGTAGACAAGAAAACTGAAAACCTCTACCTTACCGCCTTTGGTCAGGTTTACTTGGTGAGTCTATCATTTTTTTCAGTCTTATAATGATATACTTACTTCAGAGAGTTGTAAGCATTAATTTTCATCTTAATATTTCAGTGATATTATATTCAATCATTTTACTGTGAATTATTTTTATGTGAAATAATATACTCAATCACTACTTAAATTGAATGAAATAAGAAAGCCTCAGTATGCCTAGTAATTAATAATATCTTCAACAAATGATGAAGGTGGACAGATTTGTATCCCAACATAGATATGCAGAGTAGTGAGTATCTTATATCATTGAGATTTAAATGTATTTTAATGAAAAGAAAGTCATAGTATTAACCAATACATTGTCCTGTTCTTTGTGTTCTTCCTTTTGATATTTTATATTTTTTCATTTTATCTTTCAACACTTAATATTATCTTGTTTTCAAGTGCATTAATTTTTCCAGCATAATTTTTCTTGTATTAAAAAGACATCAAAGAAAAAAAGTTCTGAGAATATACTGAGATCACACAGGGAAACAACAAATGTTCTCTAAAATTAGAAATGCTTAACCATGGTCTGTAGTCTTTCAAGTTGGAATTTTAAATAGAAAAATAAGATGCCATGTGATATGTAGAGGCTGAATAAGAAATTAAACAATATTAGCAACCACATTATGGTATAGTGTATTATTTAAAAGCTGCCCTTAGGAAGTCAAGTGATGATGGGGACTGTGGCCCTGGGGTCACGATGACAGTTTTACAGAGGGTTCCCTCGGTTCCGCTGCTTGAAGGTCACTGCCGTGTTGAATCTGCTCCACGTGTTTTCCACACTTACACAGGCAAATACGGAGAGCAAACACCACAATTCAAAACTCCTATTGAGAGGATAATTCAGATACAAGGAATATAATAAATCTCAATTTACTAGCATACTGGAAATAGACTGCTAAGAGCAGCAGTGGTATTTCTGAAACCATCAGTAGATGAGATAATTGGGGGAGATTTAAGTAGAAGAGGACCAGCTACAGGAGGGTGGGATTCAGGGCCTGTCAGAGATTTCAGGCCCAGAAGCAGGCTCTCCCAGAGTGAGTGCCAGTGGGATTGTACCTGGGACTTGGAGGCTGCTTTTGCTGAAAGCACTGCCTCTGTTCTTGGGTCTGCAGGTGTGAAATCAGGATGAAAGCTGGCATCTCTGCCTTCCGTTTGTGTCCTGCTCAACTGTTCAGGCAGACTTGTTATTCACTTGTGGAGTCTCCATCTAAAAGCTGGTAATAGGAGAAGGATTAGTCCTAAATTGACAACCTCTCTCCTCCCTCTTCACGACTGGAGGCACCAGGATAAGAGCCACCAAGATATTTTTGAGATTCCAGGAACACTGAGCCTCACAGGCAGATCACCTCACAATGGATTGTCCCCACTGGGCGGGAGCAAGCACCCTGTGATGGGACCCGAGGCACCCTCTCAGCAGGCACAGTCATCCCATGATAAGAACTGAATAGCCCCTCCGGCAACTATTCCCCAGTGCCAGCAGGACCTTCAGGAACCAGAAATGAGGTAACAATGGACCAGATGCCATCTGGTCAAGACCGCCTGACTCTGCAAACTTCATGCCTCTGCCTCACTTCTGTTCCTTCCCTGTTTAAACCTGAACTTCTGGTTGCAACCCCTTGAAGACAGGGCTGAGGATGCTTGGCCCCCTTTGTCTCCCCAGCACAGCTATGTTGAATAAATTCCTTTTGTGCTTCACCATTACTTCCCATTTGATTTGGAGGTGAGTTTGGGGCCTGGTCTGTTGGAACTCCCTGAAGTCAGGACCCTCTGGCCTGGGGCTCTAGGGACTGACAGAACAGACATGAAAGCACCACTTGGGAATATGGATTTGAACAAAAAGACTTAGAAAGTACGGTGAAAACATTTTAGTCATCTTTTCCTCTGCTATGATCAACAGTCCTGACTAGAAAAATTAGAGGAGGAAAAGTTTGTTTGGGGGCTTAGGGGCTCAGTACATAGACAGCCAAGTACATTCCCTGGGGCCTGTGGTGAGGCAGAACATCATGGCAGAAGTGTGTGGTGGAGGGAAGCAGCTGGGAACACGGCGCCAAGAAGCGGAGAGAGGGAGGTCTCCCAACACAATACATACCCCAAAGACACACCACCGATGACCTGTATCCTCCAGCCACATCCTACCCGCCCCAGCCACCACCCAGTTAATCCAATCAGTTGATGAATTCACTGATTAGGTCAGGGCTCTCATAACCAATCATTTCTCCTCTAAACTTTCCTGCATTGTCTCACACATGAGCTTTTTGGGGACACCACATATCTAAACCATAAAAGGACCTGGGGTGTCTGTCTTACAAAGTACTCTCTTCAAAGCTGCTGGGAAAACAAAGGCGTCCCTTGCAGAATTAGTGGCAAAGTGTTTAAAATCAAGTTACTATAATGAAGACTATTCCAAAATAGAGTCGTGTGAAAGACTGCAAGGCAGATTTTTGATAAGTGCCTTAAAATGGAAGTACTTTGCACAGGGGGCAAGTCAGCAATTTGAACATCCAGCATAGAATTGTTAGAATGATTTACTTTTGATTAAAGGCAGAATCTCTGCTTGTTGTGATGAGCAGGAATTACAGCTCTTCACCCAGGGAAAGGCACTGTAGGAAGTAAAGGGCAAAGGTCAAGATTTGATCACAAAAATACTTAGAGCAAGGGGAAAAATCTAGAACATACACAGTAAAAAACTGAAATTTATAATAATCATTTAAATACAGAAATCACCAAATTAAAATACAATTTTAAAATATTTTAAATAGAAATGGACAAACATCCAAATATTTAAAAGTGGAGCAGAGAGAAAAATCCAGAAAGAAATTAATAAAAGAGAAAAAAATCATCTCAGCTATGAATAAATAAATGCAAACTTGTAAATAAGAAAATAAAATATGTGGCTTAAAATGAATTAAGAATCACAGAGAATAGGAAAGGAGAACCAAATGAAAGAAAGAAATAGATGAAGAGTGTGAGAGAGGGAAAGATGTAATACATGTAAAAGGCAAATGAAGAGAAGTGTGTGCTGGGTGTGTAC
>CM053412.1:4478808-4527996 GCA_028644305.1 Xerus rutilus
GTTGGTTCTGGCAGGCTTCCGTGCCTTGAGGCAGTGAGTGTAATGGAAAGACCTGTTGTGTGAACACAAATTCTGCACCTGGGTATCTGCTGGCTACAGTGTATCATTACAGGTACTTGACCTTTCTGATGGTTTGCATACCCAAATTATGTTAAAATCTACATCACAGGATGCTGTAAACACTAATAATGGTGATTTAAATGAAGTGCCCTTACATAATCATCATTTGTAAACCCTTAGCTTTCAGGTCTCTTTCTTGCTTCACTCACTGGGGTGAGAAGTGAGTTGCACCAGCTTGGTAGGTGGGTGCGGTGAGTGCGCAGCCAGCGTCATGGGATAGTTTATGATTAAGATGATTAGTATTTCTCCTTCATTAATATATAATTCTCTCAAAATTGGATGTGGATTTTAACCAGGTGACTCTCTCAGAGGTAGTGTCCCTCTTTATGTTTTATCTATTTCCCCTGCTTAGCCTGGGGAAGATCCCAGGTAATTCTCCTCCGACTTTTCCTGATGGGTACTCCTCTAGGGAATCCTCATCTCTGTCTACCAGAGAGCAGAATCGTTTTCTGAAATCATGTATGAAATATTTATTTTGGGCAGATAAGGACCACTCTTAGCCATTCTGCACACAATGTTTAATTATTTGGCTTTTACTCATTTACTGACTATACATTATTCTATGAGGCTCAACAAGACACATTCCAGGTGGCCCTCTATAGTTTTAACTTAGGCAACTTCATTCGGTTCACTGAACTTCAGTTAGAACTGCATGTTTATGAAGAGAGTATGTAGCGTCTGTAGTGCTAGAGCGTTAGCCAAAATGCTTCCATCTGAAATATGAGCAACCCGAGTGTATCCGTTATGTTAAGATGTGCCATAAGCATGCCATCCTTACTATTCATTTGCGAGGTAAAAGTGCACTATGGACAGTGATTATAGTTATTTAACTGAAGATAGTCGAGCGCCTGTCTATCAACATGCACAATTCCTGGTTCACACATGTTTCCATGTTGAAGAAATAAAGCTGAGTCGCATGTCTTTGCAGAACATTTTAGATACCCTCCCCGATAAGAATTGTATAAAATAGCAAAAATAAATGGCATCATTCACAACAATGCAAACCCAAATTTGACTGAATTTTATGGACTCAGGATAACCTCCCTACAAAATAAACTGCATTTTGGGGGGTTTATTTTGGTTCACCCTAGTGAACTAAATTGAGTTTGAAGCTCTGACTTGAATCACAACAAACATTAATAAAGTTTTGTAGAACTTCAGATCTTGTAGCCATTTTCACTGTGCATGTACCCGGCAGTATTTCCTGAGTATCTGCTGCAGACCAAGGACCTCACAGGCTGCTGGAGAAAGTGAGAAGCCCACGAGAAGCTATCAAGAGTCGTTTTGCGTTCATTTGTTTTTTCTTGCAAGACGTACATCAATCAAATATCCATACGGTGAGTGTGGATGGTAGAGCCAAGTGCAGTGAGGGGAAAATAGGCTGGACGAGATGACGGTGTAAAGAAACATGCAGAACTGAGGTCAGGAGCAGTTTTCCTGAGGAAGCAGCACTTGGGCTGAGACCAAAGGCAGGAGAACTATGCCAGGCCGGGAGCATTACCACAGAGCCTGCACAGAGCCCTACACCAGGACAAGTCCTGGGCCCTCCCTGTCTCTAATTTGTTTCCATTTGTTATTAACTGTGTTCCGAAAACTGAAACACATGAGTGAAAGATCGATTATTTTCAGCTTTTAATTGAACATTCGTTCCAAGATGAAGTTTGGAGAATGTAAAAATATGTTAATGCTTTGTTGTCTATTTAAGAAGTTATTATGTTTTCAGGTTCAAATGTAGTTACAAATATGCAGGGCCAGGAAAGTCAGGATCCAACTGCAGGAAGCAACAACAACAACAACAAAACAAACAAAATCAGAGGCCACACCATCATTCCTTGGCAACAAGAGACCGTTCTTTTGTTCTTTTGATACGTTTTACCCCTAGAAGCAGCAGGAATCTCCAAACCCTCAGCCGCCAGATATCAAACTGGACTAGTTATTTAACTGTGTAGTTTAGTCAGCTGTTTTTAAAGCTGGACTTTATTACAGCACTTTAAAAAATTAACAGCTATACTGAGTAGTAATTATGTACAACCAATGTGTGTATTTTAGGTGTGCCATGTTGTACATATGCAAACCTATTGAACCATAACTACAATTAAGACACTGAGTGTATTTATCCCCCTGTCAAAACAAGAATGGTACCAGGCTGAATGATAGTCCAGAACGATTGCACTCAAGACCTGCCATGGCAGGCAGCTGAGGGCAGGCTGGGCTCAGCTCCATGGGGCTGTGGGTTGGGGAGCCTGGAGAGTGGGATGAGGGGAGACCCCAGCCTTACCCACAGGAAAGAGTGCACTCTTCTGAGTGGTGCATTTGCATGGCTGGTCATTTTATGGCCACTGAAATTAGGCTCCATCCTTACAGAGATGGGAGATGGGACACTCTGTTCCTTGGTGGCTTCAAAGTGATGGCCCCCTGTCCTTCAGAAAGACAATGTGGGATTGTAAACAAGCTAGGCTTTGCAAAAGACTGCTGTCTCAAAGAAGCAGGGTAAGTTTTCTAAAGTAAAAGCTCTAAGAAAAGAGGGGTGGGCATCTGGAGGGAGGGAGGAGCCTGGCCATAGTCCTGTTCAGCAGATGGGAGTTTCTGACTGTCTCACCATCCCAGGTATTTTTCATGCCCCTTGGTAACTCTTCCTTCTCAATCTCCTTACCCTCCTCGCAACCAATGTGCTTTTTCCCACCATAGATAATGTTGCATTTCCAAAATGTTATATACATGGAATCATGCGGTACATACCATTCTGTGTGTTTTCTCTCAATCAGCATAAATATGAGATTCACATATAATGTTGCCTTCTTGTAACTGGGTAGTATTGTGTTGCACAGTAAAACCCTATTTTAAAAATTTCTTCACCCACTGATGGACATTTGGGTTCTTTCTCCTTTTTGTGCTGCAGTGACTGTTCCAGTCGGGGCCTTCCTTTCTCTCTGGTGAACACTCACAGTGGAGTGGCCGAGTCATGTGGTGCTATATGTTTTACCCATTATGGAAACTTCCCTTACAAAACTTGTCTCTCCAAGTGATTGTGCCACACAGGTATCATCAGCTGCGATGGTTCTAGTTTCAGCCACATCCTTACCTACTGGGATATGAACAGATGTTCACATTTTGTATATTCGGAAGGTGCACATAGTATCACACTGTGCTTCTAGTAACTGGTGATTCCAAGGGCATTTGTGAATACATATTTTTGCCATAAATGTAGGTTCTTTGGCCAAGTGTTTGCTCAAATAATTTGGGTTGTAGAGGATACCAGTTTTTGCTCATGACTTAGTCTCAAATTTTTTTTATATATCTGAAAATACTGTCCTGTATAAGGTCTGCAATTTATTAATCTTTTCTCCCACTCTGGGGATTGCCCTTTTTTCTACTAGAAGTACATTTTAAAGAGTGAAGTCTTTAAATTGTTGAAATCAATGTGTTTGTGTATTTCTTTCCAATGTATTTGTGTATTTTCAGCTTGACAGTGCAGGCCTGGGGAAGGTGGATTAGAATTTAACAAAGATGTGAATTTGTCCCCAGGCAGGATGCAGGGAGATAAAGCAAGGCAGATGAAGGCCTATTTACTACAATGATCAAAGAGTTGACCTTAGAATTGAGGCAGGCTAAGAAGGGAGAAATTAATATTGAGCTACAGAAAGATAAAACAAGCAGCAAAATCATCTCATTGTGATCCTCTGTTGGGATCCAAGATTTGGGGATTCAGGGAATGAGAGAGAGTGAACTGGAAATATAGCAGATGGTTTTGGGAAAGAGATACCTTAAAATATAGTTGTTGCAGGGTGTTCAGTTCTAACTGATGACAAATTCCTGGTAATGATTCTGGGAGGAGTAACTGAAGAAAAGCAGGTCACTAACTGAGATGTCAGGGCTCTGGAAAGGCCACACATGCAGATGTTGAAACCTCCAGAAGGAGAAAGTTTGGAGAGAGTGGAATTGAGTCCAAGCCAAACTATTCAAGAAAGAGGGATAGCCAGGATGCAGAAAATGCGTGAAATGAGGAGAATTGGTGAGTGGCATAGCCTGGGATCACAGAGAGCATTCCAGGGAACGATGGTGCTGGACAAGGACAGGGTGTCCCCTCTATGCGCCTGTCTCCTGCTGCAGGAGCCGGGACTGGGCAATTGAGTATTACTAAAAATACTGTTTTAGAGAAAGCAAATTAAAATTAATGGAATAAGCTTCAGTCCATTAATTAATTAAAAATTAAAATTAATGCAACAAGAAACATTTATATGGAAAATGGGTTATTTCTGCACACTTGCTATTTGGTAAGTTGGCTGTCCAACGCATTGATAGACATCCCCACAGGAAGCAGGATTATAACACTGCGATGCAGCCTATGCTGGTGAGAAAAATTAAGACACATAAAAGGCAGTTCCGTTCTTGACTTTCAAAAGCTAGCCTGGTGTGCACAGCTATCCCCTAGTGTTCTCTTATTGAAAATAAACATGCTCACCAATGGCAACCTCAGACTAGGTTATTTGGGACCTTGAAAAATCGGCCAAAGGAAGTCCACTGAATAATCTCATCTACCAATGCTCAATGTTACTGTCAGTCATCCACAAATACTAAATGCCTCTTCCCACGGCCAAAACCAGTGGCCATGATTTTTACCAACCATGGGCTGAATCTCATGCTGGCTGTTCTTCCTAAAGATAAGGTTTATTACAACATGTGATCATGACATGTGTCACTTTATGACACCATCCAAGCAGAAAGCCCTCCCACGTCATCAGACCAAAGCCCACATCCTATGGCAAGGTCTTCCCAACACCCTCACTGAGATCTCCTGGGCTCCCTGAGCTTTTCTCTTGCTGCAATCACATGCCCAATGGTAAACCGGTTCCTTTAATTAGAAGTGTGTGTTAGTTAGCTTTTTGTCACTATGACCCAAATCCCTGACAAGAACAGCGTAGAGGAGAAGTTTATTTCCTCTCATGGATTCAGAGATTCATCCATGGCCAGCTGACTCCACTGCCTTGGCCCACGGTGAGGCGGAACATCATGGCGGAAGGGCCTGGTGGAGGAAGGCTGCTCAGCTGATGCTGGTCTGGAAGCAGAGGGAGAGCAAAGGAGGAACCTGGGGCAAAAAGTCAACTTCAGGGTCATACCCCACCCCATGACCTACTTCCTCCAGCCACATCCTACCTGATCACAGTTACAGGAGAGCAGCCATTTCAAATTATGAATCCATCAAATGGATTGATTTGCTGATTAGGTCAGAGCCCCCATTGTCTGATCATGTGGCCTGTGTGCATTCTTGCATTGTCACGTGAGCTTGTGGGGGCACTGCATATCCACAGCCCAACAGGGTGTGCTTCTTATGGTCACTGAAGACGTTGATATTGAATACTTACATGTATCTCATTTTACTGAACTGCACTGTCGTATGTTTCAGCCATGGTACAACTATTTTTAAGGGCTTAAAATGAAATTTAAAAATGAATTTGGCTGTCTCATGGCCACATTCAATTTCTCAGGGCCCCATGTTAGGTAGTGTGGCTATGGATTATTCACATCATCACAGAAAGTTCTATTGGGCAGTGCTGCTGTAGAGATTTTGAATAGTATTTCTCTGGAGCTTTAATATCTCAATTTTCCTTTACCAGAAAATTTAAAGAATATTTTAAAATGATCTAAATTAAGGCCATTCTATTTAAACTTTAAAATTAGTTTTCCTGTTCAATTTTCAATAAAATAAAAGTTGTGTCTCTGAAAACATCTGGTAAATAAGTTTTTAGAACAATAATATATCATTAAAATATGTAAATGTCATTGCAAAAACATGTATCTTTATACAATAGTTTTTTTTGGAGGAGGTACAGGGATAGAACCCAAGGGCACTTAACTACTGGGCCACATTCCAGCTCTTTTTTATAAATACATATTTTATTTTGAGATTGAGTCTTGCTAAATTGCTTAGGGCCTTGCTAAGTTGCTGAGGCTGGCTTTGAACTCATGATCCTCCTGCCTCAGCCTCCCAAGCTGCTTGGATTACAGGATGGATGTGTGTGTTTGTTTTTTCGTACTGGGGATACAACTCAGGGACACTTGAGTACTGAGCCACATCTTTAGCCCTATTTTGTATTTTATTTAGAGACAGGGTCTCACTGAGTTGCTTAGTGTCTTGTTTTTGCTGAGGCTGGCTTTGAATTGGTGTCTCAGCCTCCTGCCTTCTGCCTCAGCCTCCCAAGCCAAGGGTAGGTGTTTTTTAATAATTTTTTAAAACATATCTGCTAATGTTGATAAATAGAATGTCAAATATTGTACCCCTCATTAGTTTCTGTTATTTATTTTGTACCCATATGTGTTAAAAATGTCAAAGTTTAGGGTCAATTTTCTTTCTGCAAATGTGTGTATGTATTTAATATAAATTTGTGTTATACAATAGATATGAATAGCTATAATGAATAATAGATACTTACCTATTATATATCTTTTCCAGGACTGTTGATAGCACATTTTCTTCTCTTCTTGCTGAGTAATTGTGTGCTTCCTTCCTTTTTAGGTCACATTCCGTGTCCTATCTGAAGATGATGAAGTATTGCGTGATTTTCTTCCCTTATGATTCCTGGTCATAATATTCTACTGAGATGCCACTTTTATATTTTTGCTTTTCATCCATCAGATCAGCTTTTGAGAATTAACTTCACTGTCCTTGGGGTTAAGTTCTCTTTTCTCATTTTGGCTGTGGTGAAATCCAAAATTGCTTTTCTGCTCTTGCCCAGGCCTGCAATAGGCCTAGGGTAAGAATTTGCATTCCCCTATGTAACTACATAAAATGTTTGTCCCTTTCTCTTTTTACTAGAGAGAAAACCCTAATATGTCCCTTGCAGGATGGGAAGGCAGGGATGCCATGTTCTTTCAGGCATCCCCAGGGGCTGGACTTTCCCTCTACACAGCGTTACTAAGGAAAACTCCACCTTCCAGGGTACTCAGTAACTGAATTGCCAGAGCGCTAAGGTTTTTCCAGGATGGGGTGCTGAGGGGCATTTGGATGGAGTTAGGTCTCTAATGTTGTCTAGGTCTCCTTTCCCTGGAGTCTTGAGAAAATCCAAGTTGAATGCTCCAAGGCTTGAGCAGAAGGGCGACTGCTGGCCCCAGGGAGAGGGTAGGGCTGCCCCACATTCTCGCCGGGTGGGGGACTCAGTTCCCAGGGGCCTCCCCGTCCCTGTGATTGCTGTTCAGTTCTGGAGGAGCAGAGTGCTGAATCCAAACCCTCAGGAAGTTTTCTTCCAGTGGCAAGTGGGAAGCCTGTGGCAGTGCTGCCCTGGCCAGGAGTTTAGCAGGTGCTGGGACTGAGCCTTTGCTTGGGGCTGAAAACACTGAGTCATGCTGTCCATGGGCTGAGTAATTAAATACATGAGAATTCTATTTCTTAGTAGTTTCACCATCAAAATCGCTTCCATATCATAATTTTGAAAGTTTCTAAAAGGATATTTTTTTCACATTTTCTATGAAATAATGAGTTGAATTAAATGCGAGATTTAAATTTATATAGAACTTGGAAGAAATTCCAAAGCACTATTGCTGTTTAATAATTTTCACCAAATTTATTTTTGCTACATTTGTGACCTGTGACAATAATTCATTGGATTTGCCTGTGACTTTCAACCTATAATTAAAGCAATTACTTAATTATCTGCTCTGGTGAAGTGCTAAGTCTCAATATTGTGCCACCTTTGGAAAAAAGTATCTTGTTTTTGGCATATTTTCTCCTATTTATTTTGTAAAAACTAAACAAAGTCCCTCCAATAAAGAAAAAAAATTTCTTGGCCTTCGTCTTTTTAATAGTCCTAGAAAGATCATTTTTATTATATGAATTTATATACTATATTATATTATTATCTACTGCAATTTATCTACTATATTAGTATATTAACAAATATACTATTATATTTGTTATGCATAACAAATATTATGGTTATCTTTAAATGTGACTGTCATTATCAATTGCTGTCTTAGTCCATTTTGCTTTGCTATAACAAAATCCCTGAGACTGGATAGTTCATAAAGAAAAAATGTTTATGGTGACTCATGATTTTGGAGACAGAACAGTTTAAACTCAAGTGACCATGTCTGGCCATGGCTTCATGCTGCATCATACCCTGGAGAGTGACAGAATGGTGGGAGTGCCCACGACAGGGCAGGCAAAGTGTGTAGAAGAGGCTGCATGGGGGGCCCTTGCTGCATGACAGCCAGAACTTGCTGTCACTGCTAGAGTCCCATGAGGTGGAACCCATTTGTCCGTGACGGGCATCCATTCCTTCCCAGGGAGAAGGGTGCCTGGCCTGATCGCCCACCAGGCCCCATCATGCACAGCTTCCCCAGCTCATCACATCACGCAGGGGCCCAGCTGGAGCACATGAACCTTTGGAAGACAGAACACATGCACACGAAAACAGGCCTCCTGTATTCTAATTGTAAATTGGCTACAACTCAAGTCTTAAATAGACTCTTCATGATGAATTAGAATCAGATGTCACCATTTAAAATAATGACTTATGAAGTCAACAGCAAGAAACAAACTAAAACGTTAGTACAGGATTCTATACATGAGGCATAGGTAAAACTAGGAACAGCAGCGCTGTGTTCCTCTTGATTTCACAGTGATGACAAACGAGAAGTAAGTTTCTCAAGTATCGTTAGAGTTCTCACCATCATTTTCACCTTGCTGAACTTTTTTGGTTTTATAAATGCTTCATTTTAAAGGTCAACTTTAAATGTAAATTGGCTGCATGGTGTTTTAAATAAAATGAAGCAACAAACATGTTGGCAATTTTTTCTAAAAAAAAAAAATCCGTGTTCATAGTTATTAGAAATTTAAGAGTAGTAATCCTTTAATTCACTCCTATAGTTCAGCACTCACGATTCACTACACCACAGGTAAAGGTTCAGTGGCTCACACCCCTTGTCCCACGAATGATGTCCTGATTTTGAACTACGAGCCATCATGGGGCTGCAAAGATGCTGCTAGATTTCTTGGGCTTCCCAGTTTTCTCTTTAGGCATTGGTTGATGCTGCGGATAACAAACATGACCTCACACGTTAGCTTCCTCTCTGGATCTTCTTATATTGAATCTTAGTCCCGTGATTTTTTTTCTTTTTTTGTTTTTGTTTTGTTTTGCTACCAGGGATTGAACACAGAGGCACTCCTCCATGCCCAGCCTAATTTTTTTGTAAGTTTTATTTAGAGACAGGGTCTCACTGAGTTGCTTAGTGCTGGCTTTGAACTTGCAATTCTCCTGTCTCAGTCTCCCAAAGTGCTGGGATTACAGGCGTGTGCCACTGCGCCGGGTTCCCATGATTTTTCTTCACATTAGCATGTCTCCACTGACTCCAAGCATGATGTAGGAAATATTTCTCCACCTTTTCCAGTGGACTTTATTAGGATAATTCACACAAACTGTCTGCCATTGGCAGAATGAGAAGTCTTCAAAGAATTCTTAAAGTTGTGTGGCCTAAGGAAGTACAGCCTGCAGATCAACAGGTGGCGTGATCAAGGATACGGAGCACTTACTAAGAAGAGGGTGGTAAAGCATCCTCCACGGTGCTGACCTTTGCAGATAAGGTCACAGAGGACAATAGCAGTAAAAACAATCAACAAAAGCACTCATCTGTCACTTATTTTGTGCCAGGCATTCCCTCAGTACTGAAGGGAGCAATGAGTCCCATAGAACGGAGATCCCCAGCTGTGGACAGGAAGGAGGAAGCGAAGGCCGGCCTCCACCTAGCTTCAAGGAGGTCAGAAGTGGTTGATGACAGGACCCTAGTTAGCTCTTCTGATCCCAGACCCTTGCTTTTAAAACTCACACCAAATTCCTAGAAGGCAGATACAGTGACCAGGGGACAAAAGAGTATGAAAAAGTCCCTTGTGCTGGAGACAGGTCCCTAGTGGGGAATACAGCCATCATATGCTGCTTTCAGTTTTTCCTTTCTAAATAAAAATTTGTGTCATGATTATAAAATTCAACCTTGGTATTACAGATCAGACTTGTCATGGATAAACTCATGAGGTCGCTGGAAGAGTTTCACTTATATTTCAGTCACTTGTTTATTGCGTACCTGGTGTTTTGTGGGGAGGGCTGACAGGATCCCAGGTAGAGGAAAACACATTTGGAATTCTGTTGATGGGAAGGTGGTCATTTGTGGATGTGAACTCAGTAGCACATCATTTTAGCAATTTTGAATATAATATATGTTTGTATCACTTCAGTACTCAGTGGCAAAATTAAGTGACTCAATAAGCAATTTGAATATAATACATGTTTGCAAAACACAAGTACATAGTGGTAAAATCAAATGATTAATAAGCCATCTCTGCTTTTCATATATCCTCATATACATCAAAACTCGTAAAATTTTAAAATCAACTGGTTTGGGTATTGAATGAATTAATCACCATATTGCAGATGGAAATAAAACATAATTTATCATTGCCTCAGCTAAGAAAATTATGGAATTATATTTAGGCTTGCAAGAAATCCTTGATAGTATATTTTAGGTAGAGATTTCAGTCTCAAATTAAAAGCTCAAAGAAAAATAATTGATAATTTGCCCACTGTTTAGTCAGCTTTTTTGCCTCTGTGACCTAAAGTCCTGACAAAACAATTTTAGAGAATGAAAAGTTTATTTGGTTCTTATGGCTTCAGAGGTCTCAGTCCATAAATGACCAACTCCATTGCTGGGGTCTGAGGTGAGGCAGAACATCATAGAAGAAGGGCGTGGAGCAGGAAAGTGGGCAAGCCAAACAGGAAGCACAGAGAGCTTCACTCACCATGGACAAAATGTGAACCCTAAAGGCATATCTCCAGTGACCACCTCCTCCAGCCACAGCCCACCTGCCTACATTACCACCCAGTTAATCCTTTCAAGTGGATCAATGCACCCATTAGGTGAAAGCTCTCATAATCTAATCATTTCATCTCTGAACTTCCTTGCATTGTCTCACATGTGAGCTTTGGGGGAACACCTCATATCCAAACTGTAACACCCACTTTTCCTTTTTATTTGAAATATGTTTCAACTTAACCTTAAAAGACTAGTATTGAATATTTTTCACCTTATGCTAGACTCAATGCACTGCATTCTTATATTTTCAATATACTACTAAAATATACCAAAATAAGAAAGAAGCTTATTTTAAAAATATTTATTACATTAATAGTATACAGTTATTTAACACACACACAAACACAAAAATCCAAATAATTCATTTTCCCCAAAGTAATTATTCATCTGAGATACCTAGATCCATCTGCAAACTTTCAGTTTTTTGACCTAAAAAAAGTCAATGTATTTCAATGGATAGGTAGTAAGTAAAAAAGTAACAGGGAAAAATCTGTTTCTTAGGGATCCTTTGAACATCAAAATGGTTAAGAGCAGTCATAATTTGCGTAACTTGATGGATAATGTTTTTTGATCTAAAACGAGTGGGAGGCTAAAAAGCTGAAGAAGTGGAAGAGTGAGAAGAGGGGAGCGAGAGCTGACTGCTTAGGCCAAGAAAGATCACGGGAAGCTCTCAGCTGAACAGACGCATCACTAGCCTAACACAGGCTGCAGCTGGAGATAGAGAAGTTTTAAGTTTGTTACGAGTCTGTTTTCAATGGCTGCAATCTATTTGGGAATATGAGTATCTTTGTCAGAGAAATGAGATCTTTTAACTGTAAGACAGGGAGATCTCAGAATGCTCAGAACAGCTAGAAAATGGCGCAGCCAGATGCACATCAACGCACTGCCCACCTGTGGTCATCTGTGTTGCGTGTCCTCAGTTAGGACAGCTAAGTCTGCCACATATAGCCAACATAACCCTATACAAATTGCCTGAAGCTGAGAAAAGAAAACTGCAAACAGTTTACTAGCTCTATGACTGAAACTGATGAAATATAAATTTCATTTAATGTAAAATTGTAGATTATAAAAAATTCTACTGGTAATGTTCTAATTCACAATCCATACTATAACTGTTATAGAAACTTTTGCTGAGGTATGTTGTAATGTTTCTTTAAGGTTTTTCTTTATTTCTTACTTCAAAATAGTGAAAAAATGTTGGCTATGCAAGTTTTCATGAATGTGATTTATTACTTAAAGTTTCATATGTCATTGATGTATTTCTTATCATGCTTCCAAAGAAACTGGAAATCAAAGAATTTTTTTCTCAAAGCTGTCTTATCTGTGAATGTAAATACATTAATCTATGGCAGAGCATAGAAAACTTGTGAATTATAGCATTTCTGAGTATAATCAGAAGCTAATCAAAAGGCTAATATTTTGTGCTCATAGACACAGCTCACATCTGTGAAGGAGCTTAGTATCCATAGCAACTATCATAACATAGCATTCTGTTTCTCCCAGACCACTTTTTTGTTTGTTTGTTTTGTTTTAGATTAAGAAGAATTCCCTAGGCTTATTGTTAATATTTTGTGCTAGCGAACTACTGAACCAAGAAGACAATCTTGCTAGCAACTGTGTTTGAGATTAACTTCTGAAAAATTAATTTACTAAAGACAAGAGGAAAAGCCAAATGCTTGCCATAAATATAACAATCAAATACATGAGATTTATGGAGTCATTAAAAAGGTCAAATTCAGAATTTCCAGCTGTGAATCTAATTGAAAACAAAGACATTGATTTCTTTATAATATACTGAGCAATTACATATGTAAAAACATACATTAGACAGGAAACTCGATTGGTATTAATCCATTACTGCTACTCAATATATTTACAAAAATTACATGTATACATAGGAGGAATCATTGATCCTAAGTCAATGTTCATACTTTATCATTTACTTATTTATTTGACGTTTAAATTTCCTATAGGGGTGAACACCATGATTAAAAGTAAATCTTTCCAGGATGTACAAAATAAAGTTCCAAATTGCTTTTAAAGTTGGTGCTATGGTTTGGACATGGTTCGAGTGTGTTTCCCAAAACTTCATTAGTTGGAAGCTGGGTCTCCAGGGTGATGATGTCGAGAAGTGTTGGGACCTTTAAGACGCAGGGGCTCATGGGACACAGCCAGGTAGTGGGTGCCACCCTCCGAATGCTTTGGTTCTCCTGGCAGGGAGTTGCTCTGGAGCAAGTCTGGCCCCCAAGTACCACTTTGGCTTCCTGTCTCGCCACGTGATCTCTGCCATATGCGCTCCCGCCACCGTAGTGCCAGCTGCCATGAGACCCTCCCCAGAGCCAAGCAGAAGCTGGCCTCATGCTCCAAGATGCCCAGACCAGGAGTTAAATAAAACCTTTTTTTTTAAAACAGATATCCCAACTTTGGCTATTTTGTTATGGTTATGGAAAAAGGACTAATACAGTTAGAATTAATGCTTTCAGATGTAAAAGTGAAGATGACATCAGTTCTTATCTTTATTTTGAAAAATGCTTTAGGAAAAACTGACCAAAGAATTTGCAAGCGTGCCATGTTAACTTAGAGAAGAGAAACAGATGCTGTTTCTTTCTTGTATATGTCACATATAATACTTTAGACCAGTTTTCTCAAACTTTGATCTGTGTTGTAAACACAGAGGGCTTAGTAATTCCCAAAGCACTGTCTCTTCTTCCACTCTCAGAAATCCTGCTTATGGAGGTATAAGGCCTGGAAACCTGCATTTCTGACACTTTCCCAGGGAGCTAGTGCTGCAGCAGTGCCCCTAAGAACGTGAAGCGTCCTGTGCCTTCTGCAGGTACTGAAGTTGAAGGACAGTCTACTTGGCTATAATTTGTCTTGTATCACTCCTGCCTTATTTACTGTAGTAACTTAACTTCCAACTATAATATTTTTCTTCCTGTTAATCTAAAATCTCTCTCTCTATTGTATTTCCTTTTAGTCCTCTATTCCTGCAATTTCAATTATCACATATTTGTGGATCGTTCTAAACTATATCTAGATTTTTAAGCCCTCCACTCTGTGTTTAAACGCTTTTGCCTGTGGACAGCCTGCTGACTAGAAATGGACTTGATTGCTCTGCGCCAGGCTTGGTTCAGCTACAGCCCCAAATCAGTGATGTGGAAACTTAACCTAGTACTGACATAGAAACATTGTATCTTCTGTTCTTCTTGGAAGAAAACTTGACAGTTTTGATTGTAAGATACAAGTTCTGTGACTGCGTTCTGCTTAGTTTTCTTATTTTTTTCTCATATATTCCAGGTGTTTTTGAAATAAGTTGAACATATAATAGGAAAAATACCATTGGTTCTTTGATAACAGCATTTAAGGAATCTGAATTAGTTCATAACATGCTAGTTCAACTTGTCCCGTCTGTGTGGTTTTGGAATGGGTGTTTTGCTCTAGCGTGACCAGTGGTGACCAGTGGGTGTTACCCCTTGAGCATGGACACGCTTGCACAAAGGAGGCTCAGGGCCAGGCTGCCCACAGATGGTAAAATACAGAAGCTTGCTCCTTCTCCTCTGAAGCTCCCGCCCTCCTTGCCCACAAGCCATGCCAGGACCCTCCTCAGCCCGGAAGCCCCAGCATTCTTTCCGCGTGTTTCTGATTCCGCATCTCCACCGACCATCCCAGCCGTCCTCCAGGGTTGCTCACCAGTACCACATCTGTGTTCAAAGCATGCAGAGAGGAGAGGGAACAGCCAGGGCAAGAGCACGGATATTTTTCAAGTACCTAAAATGGAAACCGTACACATCATTTCTATCATTTTATTAGTCAAAATCTCATCATACGCCAGTCCCCAGCCACAAAGCAGGTGCTGCACAAGAATGTGCATGTGCCTCTCACATTGTGGGTAGGCACTGCGTTCCCTCTCTGTTGGATCATTTATTCCAAAGATTTGGTATAGGAAACAGCCTTGGAAGATAAAGACAATCTATCCCTTTCCAGCAGAAGTGGAATGACCTCACCAAACATGAGCCCTTTGCTCCCCGAGCTCAAGGTCCCTCTCCTACAATGCTGTCCATGATGTGAGAAGGTGTCAATCGGTCTTCTCCACGCAGCTTCCAGGGGATCAGGGCCCAGGCCCTCCCACAGGGGATGCTTACACTCAGGACACTTACGGCTGCAGTGAGGAACAAAGCTTTCTCCTCTAACCCAGAAGTCTCTTGTCTTCTGCCAGCATGGGTGAAACTGGCAGGCTGACTTCTCCGTTTGAAATCAAGGTGACATCACAGACCTTTCAGAGTGCTTGACAGTTTAGGTAGTGATGGTGGGATGGTGTCAAAGGACGTGATTTTATGGAAGAGAAAAGAAAAGAGCAGTCGTCTTTCTAGGAGTCCGTGGAACATGAGTGAACACCTTGCTCAATGTCTACCTGAATTCACTTTATCGTCTATTAGAAGAAATTTGGGAAATAGTCACAGCATAACCACAAAGGCGTTTTAAAGCATGCTTCCTATGTCTGCTCTGGTTGTTGCTCTTTCTTCTGGGTAGGAGGACTTCCTGGTTAGTTGAGAGACTACTTTTGTGTTCACTGTGTGGTAATCACTGATATGGAAATTTGTTCCAAGTGGCAGGGTGTTCTGAACCCCCTCCAGACAATAGGTTCAGAGAGAACAACTCACCCTGGGCATTACAGGATGGAAATAGGTGACTGCACGGGCAGAAGCTAAGCAGAGCCCAACGTCTGCCAGTGTGATTGGAGAAGGACAGGCAGCAGCGCAACTAGTTTCCAAGGAAGAGTGTCATGAGTTACACGGCTTTGCAGCTCAGTAGATCCTGCAGTCTCTCCAGCCAACCCTGGGTTCATTCAGAAATGGCAGTAAAAGTTTTAATGGTTCCTGGCTGCTTTAAGGACTCTTTGATCCTCGCATGGAGAACATTCCAAGAAAACACACACACACACACGTTTCATGAAATATATGAGAAAAACCACTTCCATGGAAAAGCACGAATCAGGCATTGTCTGGTTTGTGTGCTCATGGCCCACCACTGGGTTTGTGATGTTGATGAAGGTGATCCTGGAGAATAAGACACTGCCAGAAGAAATCGCCATTCCCTCCTGCTGCCCACTCCATGTCCTGGAAATATCTCCTAGCTTTACATTGAAATTGTACAAAAAATTAAGTGTTATAGGAATGGGCAGCAGATGCCTTGGACTAAGATGGACTTCTTGGCAGTAGACACACATTTGAGAGAGTCAAAGTTGGTTTGGCCAAAGGGTCAAACTTCACGCCTTTGCAGACTCAAGCGGAATTGCACTTGCAAACTGAACACCAGACACTGAATTCTGTTGTGATCAGGCATGCCTTAGAACTTGGGTGCTATTCTAGGCTATGGCGTTGCTATTCTAGGGTATCAGATGACCCCACGCCTTTCTGGCCTTGAAGATCAATCTCTATCATGTTTTCAGCTTTCCAGACCATCCGAAGCATGAAGATGGCATGCCATTCATCACAAAGGCCATTCCACAGCTCTGAGAGCCAAAAATTCAGTGCCCCTTGACACTTCCGCCATCCAGAGGCATCTGATGTTGTCAGTGGAATGACCTCTTCAAAAACAGAGTCACCAGGGTTTCTGACTCTATGTCCCTCCTCAGTCTGTATACCTTAGCAAGAAGTTCAGTTATAGAAAGTGACTGTCCTCAGAACGGGCTAATTCCTTCTTGGTTACTTCCTGTCTAAGGATTAAAACAAAAGAAAGAAGGAATTATGGAGGCCTAACGTAAAATTTGGAATTATTGGAATTATGCCCTGAAGAATTCTGCGTGTGAATAATTTTATTTATTTTGAGCACTTACCCAGCTCAGACTTTTGTATATCTTCCAAGTCACAGCCAAATCAAAAAGGGACCTCAACGAGGGACCTATGAGAACTGGGCAATTCTAGATTGGTCATCAGTATTTTTTTTTTAAATATTTTTTTTTTTAGTTGTAGATGGACACAATATCTTTATTTTTTTTTTTAATTTTTTATGTGGTGCTGAAGATCGAACCCAGTGCCTCACGCATGTGAGGCAGGCGCTCTACCACTGAGCCACAATCCCAGCTCAGGTCATCAGTATTTGCTTGTTGCATTTACATATCTTGGATCATAAGGATCATGACCACTAGATTAAGTCCTTTACTTACCAGGTGTCTGCAGAGTCACTCATGCAGAGTGAAGGGAGATGCATGATGCATCTATGCAGGCTTCATCAAAATACCCTCATGCATCTTGAACCTGAACTTTGCAGACGAAACTTCTAGTGTGAGTAGGCGACTACTGGAACACAGTTGCAATTACAGCTCCTGGAAGGGATGCCACCAATTTTGTTGTGCTGGGAAGAAAGCAACAACCTGAGTACCTGGAGAGGAAACATCTCTGACTTCCAGAGGGTAGTGATATTACTGAGCTCTGTCCATTGGGTCACTCCTGGAGTCTTCTTGATGAAGAAATAATTCCTGGGAAGTTCTCTCAAAATGCAAGCATTTACAGTCAGTGGATTTCCTGATTTCCATCCCAAACCGGACAGCTCTGAGAAATGCTCAGTGAGCGGTTTGTTGGAAGCAACAGGGAACAACTCCAGCTCCAACAGGTGCCAAGTAGGTCACCTGTCGAAATCTTAAACTCTCCTCCCTTTCTACACATTCAGAGCTGACACTCAGCCACACAGTAGGGTAGATAAGAGTTCCTCACTCCCAGCTGATGGTGTACACTAGTACGGAGAAAGAACTGAATGACCAGAGGCAGTGTCTCCAAGTAGACTGGGTCTAGTTATTCTAACTGGGGACCTAAAATTCTCAGTCAACTGGGTGGGTATTATGGGCATCATGAACTTGTGCCTCCCCACTAACATAGGTCCCTCTTGGGAAACCCAACAACAAGAAAATCTTTTATTCATAGAGATCCCACATGTGCCTTGGAGACTGAAATTCTGGTGTGAAATCTAAACATTTACTGCTTCCTTTGTGAAAATATGGGAACTTGCTGGTTATGGCTGATCATGAGAGACTTTCTGGAGTTTAAGGAAACATTATGAATAGATCTTATGGTATTCAGATGACAATAGTGACAGAGAGTGCTCCTAAATGAAGCTGCCTTAGATGCTGAGAGAGTATTCCAGAGAGAGCAGTCTCATTATTTATGTGCTCCCTGTAGGCAGTTTTGTCAACAATGAGTATCATCTAATTATAAAAGAGATGTTGAGTTTTAATGTATCTATAGCTAAAGTGATCAGTGGTACCATCTCAAGCCTGGAAGACGTTCCAGTCAGCTACAACTCAGTGTGAAGGAGGGTTTGATAAGGGAGACTTGTGCTATACTGAACCCATGTAGCCTATAGCATATAAAATCTGTTTCCCACAGTAACTGGATTGATGACCTGCAGTGCTCAGTAGAGAAACCAGGAGAAATCCACCTGGCTTCCTAAGGTAGACCTTGATAATTCCTAGGATTTTTCCAGCTGGCTTGGTCTGAGGCCCTAGAAAACAATGTGGTCAAGGTCAACTCTGCAGCAAGACCCTATTCTGCTTCTTGGAGTCCTATTAATAGTAAGAATTTTAAGAAAATTCCAAAGGACAGAATTGAAGGGGTTTGGTCTCAGCTTCTGTCAAGCCCATGGAATGCTATACTTGTTGGAACATGAGTCGGAAGCCGAGTTCAGCAGCTATAACAAGGGCTGCATACTGACAAGAGGCATTTCTCCTTGGCTCTTTAAAGTTTCTGCACATCCTGCAAGCAGTGTGTGTCCTTGCTTACCTTTTTTCAGGATTATCTTTTAAAGATGTTTGTTTAAGGAGCAGAGTTAGAAGATAGAGATGGTGTTTCCCTCCAGGACAAAGGACAAGTATGCCTCTTGCCCTTTAAAAATATCTGCCCTCCCTAAGGTCAGGGTTCTTTCCATCACGCAAACCACTTTGTGAACAGTTGTCATTGTGTCCTCCCAGTTTTGAGTTGAAGCTCTCTAACCCCCTGTCTTTGAGGCAGGTGATGGAGGGAAGGGAAGGTCATTAAATGGGCCAGAATGCAGTGTGCTAGTGTTTTGGGGCATGGAGAAAGGTCCATGTAAAGATACAGGGGAAGACAAGCATTTGCAGACCAAGGAGAAAAGCCTGAGAAGAAGCCAGCCCTGTAAACATCTTGATCTATGACTTCTAGCCTCCAGGACAGTGGGAAAATAAATTCCTGTTGCCTAAGTCCATGGTCTGTGATGACATGCCATGGCAGCCCTAGGAAGCCAGGCTGCATGTAGATACTGCTATGGTTTGAGTAATACGGTCTTCTGTCTCTGACCCAAGAGTCTTGTGACTTTGTGTTTTATTTTCTAGCATTCACTCAGACTAACTTTAACTTGCAGGTAGGGTACAACCTCAGAATATTCAGTTCAAGGAAAGGGAAACTGGGGACTGGGATGGTGGCTCAGTGGTAGAGCACTTGCCAAGTATGTGTGAGGCACTGGGTTTGATTCTCAGCACCGCATATAAATAAATAAAATAAAGGTACACTGACAACTAAAAAATATTTTTAAAAAACAAAAGGAAAGGGAAGCTGGGAAATCTAGTCTCTAGCCTGGTGGCTATAAGCAGAGACCACATTCAGGGGGGTAGGAGGGTTAACACAATCAAACCAGGAATGCTGGGACAGGCAAGTGGAAGGACAGGTGGGATAACAGTAGTGGAAACAGAAAGGAAGTGTCCATGTCCCGAGAGCAGTGGAGGGCATATTCATTCGGTCACTTAAAACATCAGCCATATTTCAAATCACGTTTCCTAGTGGCTCTTTCTTCGGATCTTAGGGGTATTTCCGGGTTAAACAGTTGTCAATAGTGACTTTATCGAGAACTTTCAGAGGCTTTGCTTGCCAGTGACGATACTGACTTGACCTCATAGATCTGGAGTGATAGTTTGTCTTGATATTTTCATTGCAATTGACATTTGCCATCCCATGGTCATACTTGGCAAAATTCAGAGTTCTAGTCCAAACATCTTCCTTTTATGAGTTAGTGAACTGATGTTTCTGAAACTAAGTGACTTGATTTAAAGCTCTGTTCTTGTAAAAGTGAGCAACGGAATCCATATGCTCACATTTCCATTTGAATGGTTTTTCTAGGATGACACATCCTTTTAAAATAGGCATAAATTTAAGGTAAACAAAGGTCCAACATATTGTAAAAAATGTGTGCAATCCTTAAGTATGTTATATAAAGTATAAGTACTATTTAATCTATCTAAATCTAATTTAAACCTTAATAATACTCTGTGTAATCTTATTAATGTTTCAACAAATAGTTTTATCAGGATCTATAGAATTTTGGATACAGTTTTTGAGGTGGGAAATCATTTCAAGAAAATGTATGTAAAGGAAAAGCTATTAAAACTATGAATTCTTATAACACATAGGTAGAGTCAAAATGAGTCTCTTGATATATTTTAAGTCACTGCCTTGTTTATCTGGGCAATGTCATCAGTGATGTTGAAATTCTTAAGTTAGGGGACACTGGTGGTTTTTAAGTCAGGTTTTCTTCATTGACTGTTAGTTTCAAGATATCATTGTTCTCTTTCCCCAGTGAATATGAAGCTTCCAAGTGCTTTATAGATAGGTGTTCTGTGTTAGCTTTTCATTATCATGACTAAAATTTCAAAGAAGAGCAACTTAGAGGAGGAACAATTATTTGGGCTAATGGTTTCAGTGGTCTCAGTCCATGGTCAGCTGACTTCATTGCTCTGGGCCTGAGGTGAGGCTGGATATCATGGTGGAGGAAAGCTGCTCTGCTCCTGGAACCGGGAGGCAGAGAGACCAGGGAGCCAGAGACAAGATATGGTTCCCAAAGTCACATCCCCAGTGACCTAATTTCTCTGGTCACACCATACCTGCCTGTAGTTACCACCAGTAGTCCATTCAAATTATTAATCCATCAAGTAGATTAACCCACTGCTCAGGTGACAGCCCTTATTAATCAATGTCTTCCTGGAAGCCTCACCTCTGAACCTTGCTGCCTTTGGGAGTTGCTTTTCAAACATGAGCTTTCGGAGGGACAGCGCCAGATCTAAACTATGGCATGCACCTCGAGTAAGTGTGCTTGGACCTGAAGCGCTGTGTGCAGCAGTTTGCTCTGAACCTGCTGCAATGCTGAGAGGGTGGTATGCAGACTCCCAATGTGCCTGTGTACTGTTGCCCAGGATCTGTTACTTTGCATGGCAAAAGGGGATTAGGCAATAGATGGAATTAAAGTTTCCAATCAGCTGGTCTTAAAATAAGGAGATTAGCCTAGTTTATCAGGGAGGGGAGCTGATACAATCACAAGTGTCTTAAGGTAAGAGGAGGCCAGCACTCCTTAGTCATAGTACTGCAATGTAAAACAGACCCACCTGGTCTTGATCCTGAGGCCAGGAAAGCAATCGGGCTCTCAAAAGCTGGACCAGATGAGAGAATAGTTCCTCCCTGAGGCCTCTGAATGCAGCCTCCTGAAGTCTTTGCTTTATAAGGCCCATTTCAGACTTCTGGCCTCCAGAGCTCTAAGGGAGTATTGTTATAAACCAGGAAATGTGTGGTAATTCGTCACAGCACTGCTACGGAGCTCGTACAGCACAAGATCAGTAACAGATTTGGTTTAGAAACACCATGAGTTCCTCTGTCCTCAACTGCCCATGTTATTGTGCAGGTGGAATTGCTTCACAGATGCAAAGCAGTTTAGAAGGCCGTGTGCAGGTAGAAATCAGGAAAGGCAGTGGTTAAAGACCAAGTGGTCTTGAAAGCAAACGCCACCATTACTCAGAGGTGCAGCCTCTTCTCCCTAGAGCCTCTCCCGCCTCCACCTTTCCCCTGCAACATTTCCAACTTCATCCTTCACCTAGGATGTATTCAATTTGGAAAGCAGCCCTGCCCTCCACTCAACTGCCATATAAAGGTAGGTGTTTTGATAGAAGGAGGTCTGGCCGTAGGTCATGCCTTAATCAAGGTTAGCCAGTGGCTGGGAGAATTTAGTGGGTCCTCGTATCAAGTGACCCCAACACTGTACAGTGAGGTACATTGGTCAGAGTCATGAAATTAGAGTCAATAGCTGCTGTGCATTTTCCTAACATTATGGTAATCAGTAGCTATGTTATTTTTTTGAAAATAGAGACTCTAAAGGCAGTAGTATTTAAAAGCTGATAGCAAAGGATTCATCAAAGAAAACCTGATAAGAGGTTTTATCCTAATCTGCAATTTACAAGTCTTTTCAACTGTCTTTCTTGACCTCAGTGCCTCACAGCAGGCCAAAAATGTAATCCTCCTCCTGAGCTCTTTGCAGCCACCTCATTAAGGAGTCTGGCTGTGAAAATCTTACCACAGGGGGACTTGCTGCAGATCTCTCCACATTCATTGGAGGTTTCTTAAGCCTGACAAGGACCTGCACCATTTAAATCACAATTTTCTGAAAGTCTCATTTGAACATTAATAATTCAGCTTTCTTCCACGTTTCTGGTTTTAGCCTGTTATTTGACTTTGGGTGTGAAAACACAAATGGTTTCTTGTAATACTCCTCGGAAATTGATCACTGCTTGCTATGCCTCAGGTGTTTAGCAACTGGGTGGAATCACAATAATCAAGAGATACATCACAGATTCAAATACTGTGCTTTTTAAAGAACCAAGGACAGGCACCTATTTCAAAATTCGCATATGTTTAGAAGCATATCCGTACAATTTATTTCTTAACTAATTCTTACTGAGCAATTACTCTAAGTTTAACACTGTGGTAAGTTCTTTAATATCTCACTCATTTAAATAATTGAAATAAAGCTGTGAAGATTCTGATGTAAATCTATAATGTTAAATATTACATACTATACTGAACACAAGGTAATCAAAAATGTATTGATCATCTACTACAGAAAGTTTTAATTAAGATTTTTTTCATTTTATGCAATGTAAAAGGTCTATAAATATTATTTTAAGTAAGTTAGAGATGATTACATGAATCTATGGTTTAAATATATCTCCAAATTCTCTGAGAAATATCTTAGTCTGCTGGCAAAAAGACCGCAGACTGGGGGACTAAACAACAGGATTTGTTTGTCACTCAGCTGAGGGGTAGAAGTCCAAGATGAAGGTGCCAATGATCTGTTTCCCAGTAAGGATTTCCTTTCTGGCTTGAAGGCTGTGATGTTACCAAGAGGGGAGAAAGAAAAAAGCTTTTCAGTGTTTCTTTTCATGGAGACACTAATCCCATCCTGGGGGCCCCACCCTCATGACTGATCTAAACCTAATGCCATGGCTTTGGGGGTTAGGACTGAGCATCTGAAATTGGGGAACAGATTCAGTCCATAAACCAGTGATGAATAAATTCTCCTTTGATTACTCTTAATGTTTTAATATGCATATTACTCCTAATCATCATATCTGTTTATTTTATCTAAGAATCAGTGCAATTAGGTGGTACAGCTGCCTGAGCTAGAAATATCAGATGCTTTATTTAAAAAATATTTTGAGTGTATGTACAAGCACCATGTGTCAAGTCTGATTAGAAGTTTATGGCATATATGGAAAAATGGAATAGATCATCACACACACACACACACACACACACACACACACACACAAACACAAACACATGTACACACCAAATTTCTCTTGCTGCTACCTGCATGGCTATTAATTCAAGTGTCTGGACCAGTGGTGTAGGAATGTAAAAAAGATAAACAGACACGCAAACAGAGAAAAAGCTGGGTCTTGGTGGTTGACTGCAACCCTGGTAGGAAGGTAATGACACACAATAAGCTCAGCACATTTATTACATAGGTATAAACATCAAAAGGATTTATTGTAAGAAAGTTTCTTCAAAGTAAGCAGAACCAAGGTCATCAGTATGAGCAGCTTGATTATAATTATCAGCTTGTGCCCATAATTTTCTACCCCTGAGCAGCTGGCGCCTGAACCTCAAGGTCAAGAATTGAATAGCTCCATGGCTGGCACAGAACCTCCTATAGAATAGGGCATCACCATAACCACTGGGCAGTCTCAAATTGATGATGCCTTAGCACCAGTTCATGACCTATAATTCAGTCACCACTCCTGACAGGATATAAAATGACTGAATTGCAGAAAGTGACAGGTTAGGTGATCTCCCCAACTTTTCTTTGCATTTAGTATAACTGCACACAAGTGTTTTCATTGCAAAAAAAAATGATTAAAAACCTACTATGCACCAAAACTATGGTGATTAAAAAACTGAAAAATTACTTTTCTTGCTGGGACTCATCCTTTTGGTACATTCCCATGTGACTATGTCACCATCCATGTGGATTATTTTTCTAATTGTCTGCACATTCAGGTGGTGGCTGCCCACACTTCCACCCTGAGTCTCGTCAGTAGCGACATCCACCTCCGCTCCCTGATTTTGGTTTCAAACATCTTACTCTGACCACCACGTCCTATCTACTTGCTCCCTCCTGGCAGCTCTCACTTCATTCATCTTTGTGTCCGCCTTTCCCAAGTTTCTCAAGCCCATCGGACACCCATTATCTTCCTCATTCTGCTGGACATCTGAGCAGTCAGGATGGAAACCTCTAGCAGACCTCTGAAATGCTTCCCGCTCTCGCTTCACAGCCTGCGCTCTCTGGGAAAAACACCATCTTACATCTAACCCGTCAGGTGGCTGGATCCTCTCTGTACTCTTCACCCTCCTTTCTGTGATCTCTCCATGCTCCCCATTCCTTCACTGAAGGATCCCCTGTGGAGCTGAAGCTCTGTGGATAAGCTGCACTCAGGGTCCATTAATAGGGTGAAAAAGGGCAAATGCTGTCACCTTCTTTCTAGTGAGGACAGAGATCATATTTCTTGTCACCTTATTGGGACAACTTTGACCATCAGCTGTAGTTTCTTGTAGGGCCTGACCAGAGGATGTTATCAACTTTTTGATACTCCGTGGACTTAAGAAATAGAAATGGTCCCCTCTGACCGTGGGTCTTCCAGATTCTGAAATGTTTTGGTAGTATATAACTTCCTGTTACATTTTTTCCTTTAAATTACCTTGCTAAGCACTGACTGATATAGTCAGAAATACAGGAATTTGCTTACAAATATGTGCAGATTTTTTGATCATTTATTGCTGTTTCTGTTACTGACACTTGATACACACCCCGATAAGATTTCTCTGGCTTCTTACAGGAGACATCTGAGCAGGTTTTCAGCTCTTGTGATGGTCCCATTTCAGCATGAGGCCCTTCTGAACATAACAGAGCACCCTTTGAAAATGGGAGTCAGATGTGTGGTTTCTCGGCTCAGCATCTTTTAGTGAATTCCCATCGCACTCAAAGTACAAGCTGGTTTTCCTGACCCACAGGCCCTGTTACCTTGGGATGTACTATATGGTCCTCATCGGCTGTCTCAGCTACGTGATCGTCTCACAGTTCTTCATAGTAGCTTGTGCCCACTGCAAGCTCCTGGTCCTTGCCATTAACTCTGCCTGGAACTGTCTACTAGCTATCCCGTCTCTGGCTTCCATATCTACTTCTTGTCCTGAATCAAACGTCTCCTTATCAGCCAGAACCTTCCTAATGGCTTTGATGTAAAATTGCAAAGACTTCCTTCCCATCCTATCTCAACACAAATGTTTTAGCACTCTTTCCAAGATTGTAGTTATTTATTTGCTTATTGTCTGTCTGTCTGTCTAATCCACTGCTAAGGTAGAAATTTGTCTTTTTTTTTTTCTCATTACTGTATCTCTAACATTCAGAGAGTGTTTAGTACATGGTGGACTCTTAAGTATTTTTTCAATGAATAAATGGGAGAAAATTAGTTCATTTCAATAAACATTTACCAAGTGTCCACATTTATTTTTTATGAAAACATTCAGTACATCTTGACCCAGAACCAATCAGACATTTAGATGAAGGGTTGGAAAAGAAGATGAAGCAAAAAGAGAGGAAGTGTTGAATCGAAATTGGCAAAAGTTACTACCTCTAGACTCAACCCAGAGGGAAAAGAGGGCGTGGCTGCCTTAGAGGAAGGAGAAAGTGGAGGGCTGAGTCTTCTTCCCCCCTTTGTGATGCTCTCCAGGCTGTTTCCAGGAAGAATGTGATTGAGATCAGGTCCTTATTGATGTCTGTTCAAGCTATATAAAAGCAGCTAGAAATATTATGGTTTCTGCTTCCATTTTTAGCTCACAAAGCATCCATCCATCTGTCCATTTATTACAAAAATACAATGAAACAATTCCCTCAAACCAAGGCATTATGTCATCAAAAACATAATTATAGAAAAGGTAAATGAGAAAAAGAAGCATTAGACTTTTAGGGTATGTCCCCATCCTCAAAGCCTATTTTTTGCTTAATAGCACAGTCATGTGCCCTGAATAAGGTCTTGCCCTCAACTTCTAATCTTAGTAAAGCTTGTGTCATTCCACTAAGAACATGTGAACAAAATAGAACATGTGTACTTAATCCCTGTTTTTAATAAGAATTGTCTTTGGAAGGTCAGGAGTCTCTGAGCACACTGCCTAAGGACTAAGTCACTTCCTGCATCCTGGAGTGCCGAGCCCACTTGTCAAGCACACTGCTGCTGATTTGCAGAATATGGATGGCTTTCAGCCCTGAACGGGGCAGCCATTCTATTTTTATTCTAGAACCAACCTAAACAACACATATTTCATACTTAGAGTTAATACGGAGCTGAGCTGAATTCAAACTACTGACCTGGAAGTGAAAGGACTCATTTTTCTTTATACCAGACTTCTAAAATACCAATTTCTTGACATATTCAGAAAATAAGCTTAGCTTAATCCACAGTCTCCATGCTCACACACGTGCTCACACCTGTGCATGCACACATTTAACACTTACACGCATGGGTTGCGTGTGGGGTTATAAGTTTCCAGATATAAGAAAAATCAAAGCTGGGAAAATGAAAAAAATAGGTCCTTAAGAAACATTTTTGGGGTGCAGGCCGGCCGGTCTCCAGGTTTGCAGTGGCTCATGTCTGTCTTGGATTGAGCAGGCACGACAGCACTGAGGGTGACATTTGGGTCTTTGTAATAGGTCCCAGAGACCTTGGTGCTCTGACCTGGCAGGACGATGGCCTCATGAAGGCATCTTCAGAGGTCACGGGCAGAGGTCCCTGGGAAGATAGAAATAACAGCAGTCTTTTTGTGTTCTGGTGGGAAGTGAAGAGGTGGTAAAAAATGGATTTCATAGGGACCGTCCCACTCCTTGAGATTCTTAGGGGCTGCATGTTTACTCTGTGAACCTCAGTACTTAGGTGGTGACTTCCTGGAGGATGCAGGGAGAAAATAGCAAGCCAACCAGGAGCATGATGGGCTATCCCATCTCACGACTTTGCAGTGGAGTGGACTGGCCTTGATGGGGCTGCCTCACCTGCTGGTTGCCCCCTTGCCTGTCTTTGACCTGCTGTGTTCCTTCTGTTCAGGACTTGCTCTGTCATTTGGTGCTTCCATTCCATTCTGCAATTCATCTGTTACTTCTTCCTGTCTTTCTCACTCTAGACAGAACTTTGCTTTCCAGAGTCACTTTTTGAAAGCACTATTTGATTACTTATTTCATAGGTAAAAATTTCAATCAAGTGGAAATGTTCTATAGAAAAGAACTGAAGCCTCTAGGCAATGCATTCAACCCTTGCCACCATCTGGTGTCAATCTATCTTTCTAACATTAGATGCCACTTAACTCTCTTGTAATCCTAATTATAAATAAACAAGTGACTTTTGACATTCCTGCCCGGTGCTATTTGTAATATACTGTTCCCTCACCTGAAATGCTGTTTCTCTGATTTGGCTTGTTAATCAGGGCCCAGCTCAGTTACTCTCCTCCACGAGATCTGTCTTGATCCTCAGATGAAACTATTTTTCAGATTCTACTTCTTCCAACTAAAATCCCATTTGTCCATAGCTTAAAGGACTTTACATATATGACAGGTAGGTCGGTAGGTCGGTAGGTCGGTAGGTAGGTAGAGAGGAAATTAAATAAATCAATGCATTTTCTCTATATGAGGGACAAATATTACTCATGAAATCTGTCCTGTGCATGCCAACTCTCGTTCCTATAGTGGCCCTTCCTGTACATCTCTGGACTTATTTTTTGATTCCAAATAACATAATTTGAACATGAATGATCTTCTCTAAAACCTGTTACTTCAGAAATCAATGATTTCTCAGCCTAGCGATTTCCCAAGGTCATACATAACTGCCCATAAGGAGCCTCACTTGGGTTCCCGTCTGTTCTGTCCTTCCCCTCTGGTCCGTATCATGCCTGGTGGGTTTCACAACCAGCAGATGCTCTAAGTAGGACCTTGCTGAAATGCCTACAGCACACTCCCTTTTTATACAAAATAAGATAACTAGAAAATTTTGGAATGTGAAAACTTTTTAATTGCACACATGGAAACCCATAATTGTACAAACTTTCCTATAAAGCATGCAAGAATAAGCTCTAAACTCTGAGGTATATGGAGTACTCACATATAAGAGAAACAAGTTTAAACACATGAATGACTCACCAAAGGGGATAAACTCATATTTTAGTCTTGGTTTTTTCACTGTAACAATAATACACTTATTTTTGTGCTATCGAGAAGTTCTAAAATCTATGAGACAAAAACTAACAATAACCAAAATTTATATTTTAGGCAAGCAAAAAATCTTAATATATGTAAAAAATGGAAAAAATAAATTATTAATCCATATTTACTAAGATGTGACCTTAAAATTAAGAGTCTGTATTAAAAGACACAACCAATCCAATTCAAACCATTCTATTCTTCCTTTCTGTTTACATGAAGAAAGGAACTTTGCCATTCTCAGCTCCTACTACTGTGGAAGAACAATGAACAGTAAGTCTTAATACTTTTAAGTAGTTATTTTTGTATATATCTTGGGAATATACAGTTAAAATTATTTGCTTAAAAATTAATTTTTTCTTTTTACTGGTTGGTATTGTTTTGATTTCCCCTTAAGTTTAACGTTGGTATTAATTCACATCTGCTTCTGCTTGAAGGCCATTTTAGGTTTTATCCCTCATCCTCTTTGATTTTATTATCTTACAATGTTGTATAAGTACAATACTAACAATTCTACAAATGCCAAAACTTTGTAAAGACATATTCTCAGGGAAGGATCACCCTCTCCCTATTTCTTCCATCAAGTTCAAATCACCATTTTCCTCATTAGTTTCCATTAGTTTTGGGATCAAGTTTCCTGTGTCTTAGAAAACATCCTCCTCCTGTATTTACTATTTCCTCTTTCTTATAAGAGAGGTAGATACATACGTAGATATTATTTTGCACTCTGCTCCTTCCCACTTAACAACATACCTAGAAATTACCTAAATCAATGTATTCCTTCTTTACCTAACTAACTACGTACCAGTACATTGCATGTAAGACGTTTTTAAAACAATTTCCTATATAAGGACATTTAGGTTGATGAAAATATTTTTGCAATTACAGATAATGCTGCAACATATATGCTTCTAAACATATATTTTTTAAAGTATATTTTTTCAATGTCAATTCATAGAGGAAATATTTCTAGACCAAAAGTAAACTCACAGGTGGTTTTGTTAAATATTGCAAAGCTATCTTCCTTCAAGGTCATATCAGTTTGCATTCCCAAAAATATTGTATGCAAGTACCAATTTTTCCAAGAGTCTCACCAAGAGAATGTGTTGTCAATATTTTACATTTTTGTCCATCTAACAGTGGATATATAGTATTTTTTAACTTCAGTTTTTATTTTTCTTACCATGAATAAATTTCAACCTCATTTTTATGTGTTTGAGGGTAATTTTGTTAAGTACACATTTTTCTATTGGATTTTTGGTCTTTTGACCTGTCAACTCTTAAGAGTTCTTTATTTAAACATGTAAGTATTTGGAATTAACCTAAGTGTCCATCACCAGAGGAGTGATGGTAAGCATATAGAATGGAATATATTATGCCATAAAATGAAGGAGCTCCCACCACACACTGTGTTAAGTGAAATAAGTCAGAAAGAGAAGCACCGTGTGATATCGCACATGTGTGCAACCTAGAGCAGCTGGACTCCTGGAAGTTAAGGCAGATGATGATCACCAGGGAGGGGCTAGGGAGGGGACTGGGGAGATGGTGGTCAAAGGATGTATAATTGTAGTTAGATGTGAGGAATTACTTCAAAAAATCTACTTACAGTAAGATGATTATAGTTAATGATGACATAATGTATTCTTGAAAAATGCCAACAATAGATATTAAATGTTATCACAAAAGCAATAATTATGTGAGGTGAAACATATTTTAATTGGCTAGATTTAACTATTCCACAATGTATATATACTACAAAAGACATACCATCCATGATGTATTAGAGTTGAACTTGCTATCTATAATGTGTGGTGCAAATATTTTATGTCAACTTGCAGTTGTCTTTTGACTTTATGATGTATTTACCACGCGTTTACAAATGATTATGTCATTGGTTTTCTAATTGCGTATAGATTTTGAGTCAGCAAGAAATTTTCTTAATAGCTAATTGAATCATCCCTATTTCATCCTGGTAATAATATTATTTCGTTTTTTTAACATTAATTTTGGAGGTTATTTTAAACTAGAGTCTATCCTTCCTTGAATGGCTTGAAATATCAGCTTTTCCTATACTTCCTTTCATATGCACTGCACTGCTTCTTGGCTCTTAGTTCTCTTTTGCTGGTTTGTCTGTCAATCCATGTGCCATTACCACAGTCACTTGTAGAGCAAAACACCACAGGGTTTTCATGTTCTATTTTCAAATTGCACTGGGTGTGGTGGCACACACTTTGGGAGGCCGAGACAGGAGAATCACGCTTCAAACCCAGCCTCAGCAACGGCGAGGTGCTAAGCAACTCAGTGAGACCCTGTCTCTACATAAAACACAAAATAGGGCTTGGTTGTGGCTCAGTGGTCGAGTGCCCCTGAGTTTAATCCCTGGTACCAAATATATATATATTTTCAAGTTGCCTTTTTTCTTGGTTTAGTGTTTTCTTAGTTATGCTAAACGTTTGACTGTTTTTCAGACTTTTAAAAAAATTTGTTCTTAAATTTGCTGCTTGGTTTCTTTTCTGAGTTTCCTTTTGGGAGATGAGAGCATGGAGCTACCTCCTCTGCCATTTTGCAAACATGACTCTTTCTCCTACTTTTCTTTCTCTTATATGTCCAAGAATCCAAATGTCCCCTCTCCTGACCTTTTAGTCATATTCTTCCCATGATGTGAGCATCCCAGGGGAGCAGCCTTGAGGCTCTTTCCATGGCTTCCATGTAGCCACTGATCTTTTCTAGACAAAGACGTTCACATGCTCTGGTGGACCATTATAGACCCCTGAGTGACACTTTGTCTTTTTCATGTACATTTGGAAACTCTTCATTCTTTGCAAAGATTTTGTGGGAAGATTGAGAGAGAAGTAGAGAAAACGGAAGTATATTTTTCTACTCATGATTAATTAGAATTATATAGTATTCTCTGAAGTCTACTTATTCTAAAGGCATGAAATTTATTTAGTTCTTTTTTTGTTTTGTTCTGTTTTGGTTTGATTTTGTTCCTTAGTGCTTTGCAGTATATTCAGAGGTTTAGATTTAGATGGCTGACATCATCTTACCATAAGTTCTCCAAATAATTTTAAAAATTCATGCGTGAATGACTCAATTCTAAGATAACCTGGTAAGTTCATCTACAAGCCACAATTTATTTATTTCATGCCTATTTTTCAAAAGAGATGTATTTAATGTATACAGAGCAGGTAGTTCTTTGGCATGATGGTTGATACGTTGTTTACCTTTCAGTGTTAAGTAATTTCAGGTTGCTGTGAAGAGAATTGAGAATATTGAGGCCAAAATTATTTTATCATTGATACATCTATGCCATTCTTAGAAGAATGAGTAAAAAATGAAAGAAAGAAGTACCTAAGGCTTTACGTTAAAAGTTACTTAAACAAGGAAAATAAAATTGATTTTGCTATCTTCTGGAGTAGTAGCAAAAATTTGGTTTTCTAATAACTCTGCTGCACTGAGATACTTCTACTACTTCTGAGGTAGAAGTTAGCACCAGTAAATTGCTTCAGGTTGCTAGTATAGGCACATTTGTATTTATTTAACAAATAGTTCAATATTCTTCAACATGTATATAAGACTGTGTGTTGCAAGAGTATGAGAATATTTCAAAGGTATGCCTTCTTAGAGTTTAGAGTTTAAAGAAACCAAAAAGTTGTCTGTTAGTGAATGACAACACTCGAAACAAGTACAATGCAGTGACAAAATCAGCATCAAAGCCACTAAGTGGTGGTGTTCAGAGGGGAGAGTTCAATGAGGACCTGTTATCAGGAAAGCATTGTGCAGGAAATGGGCTCACGTGCTGCTGGAAGAGGCCAGGGTTTTAAATGATGGTGGAAATGAAAAAGTGCATTTTTGTCTTAAGTTAGTTACAAGCTTTTGTTGCAAATAAATTTATATAAAATGAACAAGTTAAACTTCAGATAAGTAAGAACATTAATGATTATTTGTATTAAGATTATAGAAGGTAAAAGTGTTTCCTCAAATCCAAAAACCTCAGGTATCTTCTGAATTTGGGAACAGGAGACCCGGTCCTACCCTCAGTGAGAATGCCCAGCGACCTGGGTGCTATGTCCCGGGTGCCTGGACTCCTGCAGCAGTCTGCGCCAGAGCAACTTTACTGTCCTCTGCAGACACTCCCAGCCCACTCATTGGCCTCAGTGCGCTGCAGCAGGAGAGCTTAAGTTATAGCCCTGTAAACAGACCTTCATCTACATCATTGTAGATCGTTGACCTAAGATTAGGTCGTGGCCTTTTGGGAAAATCTTTCTATTACAGAATGATCAAGATTTAACCATTTACTCAGAGTAAGCTCAATTTTACTACAATAATCTCAATTTTAATACAATTATTCCTACTGAATGTGCTTCTACCCCAGTAAACATTTACCCTCAGAAGGATCTTCTCTTTACATTTTTCCATTCCTTTGTAAAGTGTTGCCTGAATGATGTGCCCTTGATACAGGCAGCACCAGAGTTTCAAGGCTGTTTTGTGGCGCAAGTTTGAGTGAAGCCTGAGCAGCATTAAGCTGAATTTTTAAATGTTTTGGGATCAAACTGCTTTTACCTAAGGGTCGGAAGAAAATGTCATAGCATAGATTTTATTGTACATGAAATTATATATAGCACTGGAAAAGTTGGATGCATACTTTTTATAAATCTTTTACTCATTTTGAAAATCGAACTTGATCAGAAACCATTTTCTAGCATTTTTATTCTTTTGGTTCTTCTTTAGATCTTCTCTTCCCACCCAGGACTCCAGCGGGATCCCTCTTCCCTGAAGCAGTCAGGCTTGAGCCTGCCTGACTTACATTCAGAAAACATGTGCTTTCATTCCTCTTTTTTGCTTAACAAAATTGCTTTTCCATTACTAAACAAGTGACTGTTAGTGTATAGGATGGTAAATTACATTATTCTAACACGTAAATTTTGAAAGATTGTTTAAAGTAACTTAAAACATTAACCCCATGATTTAAAGGATTTTGTTAAATATCAGATATTGATTTTTGTCTTGAATTTATTACTTTAGGGTAGGCACTTCCGGATGTATTTCAAGGTTACTGAGAAATAATAAAAATATGTTTGTAGACCCTCTAATATGTACAAGGAATATCAAATAACAGACTGCTAGCACCTCAGTCAATAACATTTCTCCCTTAAAGAGCTACATGGAGACTTCATCTGGAGACTTCATCTAAAAGAGAGAACCTACTAGGAAGAGACCTAGGCAGTTCAGTCATATGGAGAAAACACTTCAACCCGTCAACTTCTTACATCTATCCAGGGCACTGCTCCTCATACCTCTCATCTGTGACAGTCTCTTACCTTTCTGTTATTGTCACCAAAATACCTGAAAAGAACAATTTAGAGGAGACAAAATTTATTTTGGCTCATATTTCAGAAGTTCCATCCATGGTTGGCTGACTCCATAGCTCTAGGCCTGAGGTGAGGTAAAACATCATGGTGGAAGGTTACAGCAGAGGAAAGCAGCTCAGGACATGGAAAGCAGGTAGCAGTAAAAGTTCTGTTTACCAGGGACAAAATATAGACCCCAAAAGCACACCCTCGGTAATCTGCTTCCTCCAGCCACACCCTACCTGCCTGTAGTTACACCAGTGAGCCCACAGGAGTAGATTAACCTACATAGTAGATTACAACTTTCACAATATAATCATTCCATCTCTGAATATTCTTGTGTTGTTTCACCTGAGCTTTCAGGGGATAGCTTATACCCAAACCATAATATTTCATTTCTGGCCTCCAAAAGCTTGTGCTATTTCTCAATGTAAAATATATTGACTCCATTTCCAAGAACCCCCATTGTCTTAACAGTTTCAGTGTTACCCAAAAGTCCAATTCCAAAACCTCATCTGAAACTCAAGGCAAACTCATAGATGTTTTTCCCTATAAAGATCAAAAAAGCAAGTCACGTATTTCCCCTATGTAATGGCATAGAGTAAACATTTTCATTCCAAAAGGGAGAAATAGGGGCATAGAAAGATGGGATGGGGCCAAAGTAGGACTGAAATCCATCCAGGTAAAAAATGTTCTGTACCTTCACATGTAGCATGTGGGCCATGTGACATAGTGACATGTATTTGGAAGGTCCTATGTGGTTCTGTCCTATGAACTTCCTGGTTGCAGCCCACAGAGGTTTTCTCTTGACTTGTCTCTGCTAGATTTCTGCAGCTTTCCTTGGCATATATTCAATGTTACTGGCATCTCTTAATGTTGAAGGTCATCACTAAAGCTTCAGCTTCCTTCTCACATCTTCATGCATCACCCTTTCAAGGGAAAGCTGCAGGAACTTCAGTCATCTTACACTTTGCCTGGTCTCCCAAGTCTTCCTTTGAAATCTCAGTGGAAACTTACAAGATCTCCAAATTCCATCATCCTTCATTTCCACAGAACCAGCATTTATGTGGTTGTCAAGAAGGTCTGTCACCAACTTGAGCAGTAGCCAAGTCTCCTGGGACCCTGGCTGTTGTAGCCAGTAAGCACTTGGAGGGATAAATACATTGAAACCACTTCCTAGCTATCTCTACCCAACACCATGCAAACAGAGTTCCCATAGTCTCTTTTCAAAAGAATTTTTACTTTTATACTCATGATACTGAGATGGTTTTGTTGATTCCTGAGATGAATTCAAGCCATCTTTCCTATTGTTTCTGGATAAAGTACTTGGCATCACTTTCATGACTATAATCTCTTTAACAATCATAATTTTCTTAGCCCCAAATTTACTATCATATTTCTGGCCATACATAAAGTTTTTCAAATCCTTCTGCTCTTCTTTATGCTACTGATTATCATAGTAAACTTGGCTGAAACCACCAACAATATACATTGCATCTCCTGAATTCTGTGCTGCATTGAAATTTTCTCTGCCAGATTAATTAGTCCATCATTTTTAAATTCAGCTTCACATAGTCTCAGGACATGGATAAAATGTGGGCAACTTCTTTGCCAGAATGCAACAAAAATGGGTTCTACTCCAATTTCCAATGGAGTCCTTACCTTCTGAAATCTCATGAGCCTAGTCTTTACTGTCTGCTGTCCCTTTTGGCATTTTGGTCTTCTGAGCTCCAACTGGAGTCACCCATTAAACTCCTTTTACAAAATTCCAAAACTTTTCCAGCTTGCATCTCTAAACTTTCAAAATTTTTTTCTTGGGCAAAGCAGCTCTCAGGGCTTCTGAACCACATGGTTAGGTTAGTCACAACAACAACCCTGCTTCTCAGTACCAATTTCTGTTTCAGTCAATGTTTTTGTTTTGTTTTGTTTTATTTTTGGTCACTTGGACCAAAATACCTGATAAGTACAATTTAGAATAGGAGAAATTTATTTGTCTCATGGTTTCAGACATTTTGTTCGTGGTCAGCTACTCTATTGTTCTGGGCCCAAGGTGATGCAAATCATCATGGCAGAAAGGTGTGGTGGAGGGAAGCAGATCAGGACATGGCAACCAGGAAGCAGAGAGAATTCTGCTCATCAAGAACAAAAAACATAAACCTCACAGGAACACCTCCAGTGACCTACTTCCTCCAGCCACATCTTACCTACCTATAGTTACCTCCCAGTTAATCCATATCAGTGAATTAATACACTAATTGTGTTAAACCTTTTATATTATAGTCCTTTCATCTTGGAACATGCTTGCATTCTTTCACACGTAAGCTTTTGAGGGATACTTCATATCTGAGCCATAACACATTTGTTCCACCTTTTCTTGGTCTTGGCCTAATAATCCTATTTTTTAAATTCTTATTTCATATTAATCTCACAGGGACAACATCAGAATTCCATACCATATCTTCTTTGTGATGTGATAGCAAAGTTGAATCTCAGTACACAATTCCTTGAGTGTTCATTATTTTCATACAGCTCAAATTACTGACTAAGTTCAGAGTTATCAGCTTAATGACTGCCAAATTGGGTTTCTCTGCCTCTTTCCTGTAGAGTTATTGCTGCTTCATGAAGCTTCAAGGGGTAAAGTTTAGGGTTGTACCCCATTTACACACTTGTGTCTTTGCATGCACTTATCCTTGTCTGATGCTACTTATAAAAGTCACCTCAGGAATGTCCCATTTCTACATGCTGGCCTCTGTTCTGATGGCCCTCTTCAATAATTTTGTACCATGAGGGGCTCTGTAGTTTACTTTCAGGGAACTAAGATGTAGTACTCTCCTGCTGTTCTCCAGCTCTCTACCCCTACCACTGTTCCACACAGCACAAGCCATAAAACGACCTTTCCCCAGGTAACAAACAGGTAGAATGACTTAGGTGATAAGAATAAGAGAAATGGATAGCAAAGGGAGGATCATCAATGAAAAAAGATAATTTCACAAATCTGCCAGGGTTGTCTCTGTGAACATAGTAAAAGTGAGGAATGAAGCTTGCCTCTGGGTCGTATGAACTTAGTTTCATGTGACACAGTGGACGAGGAAAGCAAATACTGGCAACGACACCAGGCTTCACTATTTGTGGACTTGGATATTTTTACTTTGCTCTGTTTGTTTTCTCACCTGTAGAACAGGAATCGTAAGATAGCTGTCTTACAGAGTTATTGCTATGATCCAGAAAGATAGATAAGAAGCCATTTAAGACACTTAAGATATTCTGGTTGTAGATTAAATCCTTGGATTTGTTATCTTTTACAAAAATATGAATTAAAATTCCCATAACTTAATACTACTTAAGGTAATTTTTCTTCCTTCTCAAAACCCTGGCCCCAGGTTTCTGCATGTATCAATGGAAGTCTCCCAGTCACCATCCAGTCAGTTGCTTTTCTGACACACTCATGTAACATAAAATTTATAAAATGAATTTGAAATAAGTGTATGGATTCAATAAACTTTAGTCATTGAAATCAACTCTGATTTTAGTTCTAAATTCTCCCTAATTATCCTAGACACAAATATCAGATTTTGTTGATTAAACTTGAACAATTCTGTTCTGTCATACCCTAATATATATGTGTGCATGTGTGTATGTGTTTGTGAGAGTATATTTTTTTCTTAGCAGTTCTTGAGATTGAATTCTCTCATACACTTTCAAGTGCTCGACCACTGAGCTACACTCCCAGTGCTTTTTATTTCATTTTGAGAAGGGTTTCACTAAATTACCCAGGCCATCCTAGAACTGCAATTCTCTGCTCAGCCTTCTGAGTAGTCACATCTTATTTCTGTGACTTTCTCCGCAAGGCATGACACCTTGCTCTTATAAATGAGATGTCAATATTATTGATACCTCATGAAGAATTTTGGGAGAGGACTGGTTCATAAAAATGAATGAGGACGTGAAGCTGTTGAGTTCGCTTGTGCTGACTAGACAGGTGTTGGCCAGTCTGAACGAGAAAGTGAAAAGTTAAGTTTTCTGGCAAAGAGGTAGGAGAGGGACGACAATGCTTCGTGTGTCAGGAATCACCTGAGAGGCTTGCTGGTTCTTCCTCCGCGTCTCATGTTCAGATTTGCACGTTGCTTCCACATAAACATCGGGAAGAGTCAAAGACGAGGAGTAAAACATAGGCTCGATGTAGGCCAAGATTAAGAGAGACCAGATTTACCCAGCTGCCTGAAAAGAGTAAAACTCAGGACCATATATATGAACAAGAGTTGTAGGGCATTTGACAGCAAGTAGCTTAGGATGGTGATCCATGCGAAAAAGGAAACCTAATGAAGCAAATTCTGAAATTGTCCAAATTTACTGCTTTAAAATAATTTCTAAGTAATGGTGTCATGCATAGCAAATTACATCCTTTCAGTATGCATGGTTTGCTTTATGCCAATTCTGCATCCAAGGTCTTAAAAAGAGCCAGGCTAAGGTATATCAAGTGCCTCCAGGTTTGAGCCTGTGCTAAGCACAATGATTACAGATTCCCACTTAATATCAGTAATGTAAGTAATCCTGAGCTGGCCTGATTTTGTCACATAATTTAAATGCATTTTATAGTTAGATAGAAAGGGTTTGACCAGTGGAGTTATATGTCTTGCCCCACCTAAGATGGCTAGTTGGGGCATGTTTCAAACTTAAGCAAAACAGAGGCTGCAAATGAAGCCTGGCCTGGCTTTCTGAGTGTGTTGCCTAGCCCAGTTCTGTCTTCGCTGCCTTGGGATGGCTGAAGTGTCGATTCGTACTTTCTGCCTTGGCTTATGGAATCTTAGGCTATAGATAGAGTCTAATTTCAATCAGCATCTGCATTTTAACAGTCGATCATGTGACTCTTGTGTGTACTAAATGCAACAAATCATTCAGGAGGATTTTCTTGGTGCTTCTTAATATTATGCATAAAGTAAAAGTTCTTAACAAAGCGACAGTAAGTGGGAGCTGTTTTCAGTGACATCCCTCTTAGCCTCCTCAACTGTGGGTCCTGAAGTCAGCCCCATGCTGACACAGACTTCAGCTCCGTCTCCTCAGTTGGCTTTTTTGTACCACCTCTGTTCAAGGACCCTTGATCACACCAAATGTACCAATAAAAAAATACAATAAACTGAAAAAAAATAACAAATCAAAGGAATGATTCAGAGAACACTCATCCATGAGTCAGGTGTTTCTGTATACCTTTTTGCATATATTATTGACCTGAAATATACTTCTTATCCTTACAGCAAACTCTTAACAAGTAATGATATTTGAATGGCACTAGGGACACCAAACTCTCTGTAAGAGGGGTGCTTGCTGCTGTTTCTGCCATCCTGGTTATATTTGGGGGCAAGTTATCTTTGCATTTTAACTTCACTTCCACAACAAAAGTGTTGCACCCAACCTATTCCTGCTCAATACAAACTCCAGCCCTCATGAGGACTCACACTGAATGCAATTGAAAAATTCAGCTTCTTGTTTGAGGTTCCTAGCCACAATTCTGTTGCTCAGTAGCCAACCTGGCTAGCTGCTCCACTGCACAGTGAGGAGTTTGAACCATTTCCATCATCACAGCAAGTCCTTGAGTAGCTCTGAATTTATTAGTCTGCTCCCTATGTTGTATAATAATTTATGCCTGGCTTTTCATTATGACATACATAAACATCACATAAGATTTTGCATACAAAGTAGAAAGGTTCGTTTTTCAAATCTTTCTACAATTATTCTAAGTGAAAGCTCACTGAGATCAGCATAAAAATATGCTGTTATCTTTAGAGCTGAACTGCCTCCAGATGATAATAAAACAAAACCATATTTAATTATTATCCACTCTGTCACTTCCTGTGGCTTAACCCTCCTGGAGGAATAAAAATATTTTTTTTAATTTTCAGCTAAGAAAAGTTATTTTCTTTTGGAAATCCTTTTTTTTATTTCTTCTGTTCCCTTGATTTCTCCCCTGTTAATAACTATCATACTTTCAAAGAATGAAGAAGTGGCTTTAGATAGTTTTTTCAGCAGAGTATATAAATGAGTGTCTAATAAAAGCTCGGTGCTGATGGATGCAGACACTCTGAGATCCTAACGTGATTCTCAGTTATAGATAATTCTTTATCCCTTTGCCCTCAGATTGCATTAGATGTCACAGACATGCTTTTGTAATAGCCTGAACACATGCTTTGGTGGAAATGTACCTCATTCCTAGAGAATATCTCACTTCTCCTATCTTTCTCTGTTATGTATTTAGAAAATTTATAGTATATAATTATCATTATTATGATTGAACATGTAACTATTATGGAAAAAACAGTGATTTATATATAGATTTTGATAGCCATTTTGTATTATCAACTGTTAGTTGAATTTAAATAATTAAATTATTTTAAAACACAGATTCAGAGACACAGTTAACTGCATCAACATATAAAGACATGTATTATTACTCACTGCTACAATTCAATATTTGGTCCTGGGTTTTGATATCAAATTTTATAAAGTTAATCACTTCGTGTGAATTTTGTTTGACACAGTTGCATTTTCCCATTTTACAGATTAGCAAACTCCAAGAAAGTCTGTGGACTCACCTAGGTTCACACAACCTGTCAGTGGTGGAGCTTGGTCAGAAAGCCACTTCTCTGAATTTTGGCATCAGGTATCTTTCAACAGAACGCCATTGGCATTCTTCACTGGGCAGATCAGGAACATCAGGATAGCCACTGTTATTCTCCTACTGCTCTCTTGACATCCCAAGTCAGCCCCTAGTTCTAGGTCTGGAACAGAGCATGACTAAATATGGTCTGACAAGAAAAATCGAGAGACAGGACTATAACAGTTTTTCTTAACTCCCACTCTCCTTCCTTGTTGGAAACCAGTGTTCTTAGATTAGATGCAACACTTTGAAAGAGTATAATATAAATTCTTGTCGTGTAAAGAAGCAGTTTAAATATGCAGCCAGGAAGTTCAAGAAATTTTGCAAAAAATACAGAAAAAAATTAACCAGGGTGTGTCAGACAGTTTTTGAGTTAAAAATATGTGAATTTTGTGCATTTATCAGCATTTTGAAAATTGTGGTTTTCTCATGGCAAATATTTAATTTTAAATGTAATTCTGTATTTGTTCTTACATCTACTTTTTCCCGAAAGAAAATATTCAAAACTGTATGTACTTTATAAAGGCCTTGTGTTATTTTACTTTTAAAAATTTCTAAGTAAATTTTAACCTATGTATAATAAATTAGATTATTTGCTAAATATTTGAAAATTGGATGGCAACAGTAGGGTGAAAGTAGATTTAGAGATTCTAGGGCAATTGAAAGAATCCTATTTGGACTGCAGTTCTCATCTTACAAAGAATCATGCATGTTCCATGCAGGAAACTGGCTCAGAGTCACTTTCCTTAGAGTATAGCTAGGGCAGGATTTGCTGAGGAAGTCCATGGAGCATGCTATGCTCTTGCGGTAGAAGGGAAGTGGCTTGGTTGCTGCATGTTGCCAGTGGCTCATCTAGAAGAGCTCTGTGGGACTTCAGCCACTAGGCACACCTGTGAGGAGGGCACAGGCAGGATCGAGCCTGACCTGGTCACAACTTGAGTGGCAATATCCATCACTGCCCACACTAACCCATCTATCTTCCCCTCCTAGTTTCTCAGCACACTATAAAGAAGCAAACTTACTAGGTGTACTAGCTTTACGACATGGCCCTGGTACTCAGTGCCAAGATCCACTCATGCTTCAGTTCCTAAGTCCCCAGTAAGCTGTAGTCTGTGTAGACCTGCATCTGTAGGCCTCTCTCTTCAAGTGCATGGCACCTTACCATCAGTTCTTTTATATCTGATTTTCTGACACAATCAAGATAAAGTCTCCTTGTCCACCAGAGCAGCCTGTGGTGTGCTTCTCTGTCGTGTGCTCACAGGTGTGTCGAGGCTAGCCCTTTCCAGCCACTGCTGGTTCCAGGTGGTGAGGGAGTATCTTCCTCATAATCATGTCAGTCAAATCCCAGGCTCCTGCCCAGAGTCACTCCTACAGGTACCATAGCATAAGGTAGGAATCAAAAGTCAGAGTTGATCACATTGGAAGAGATTTTACAAACTCTAATTCTCTGATTCTCAAAATGAAGTTATTGACCCACAGTATTCACCATCACTCATGTTGACAAAAAATAACAGATTCCTATGGACTAATTTTCATTAAATAAAACCTAATTTATGGACATGGAAGCTGGAAATCAGAATGTTGCTCAGATCTTATATATCACATGTAATCATTTTAATCATTCATATATATGAACGCACACACATATATATACACACATTTTTATATACACACATATATATATATACACAATCTGGGCAAGATTTGATTTCTAGGAACATACACATATGATTATACATACACATACAGACACACATACATAAGCATTCTTCTGAGTGCTATAGGTTAGGTGTGTGCCATCACGAAATACACACTATGATCGCGGTGGAAATTATTAAAAGGCGTTTTGTTGTCTGTGTGTGCCTATGTATATCTGGTCTATACATCGACACTGTCACTTGAGGAAAAAGGCCCTCTGTATTCCAGTGGTATTTTTTATTATCCCTTAGGAATCTGAGCCCTAGCGCTATAGGCTAACCAGATTATAACTCCTTAGGAATTGAAGCAATGTGCACAATCTGTGGGGTTTCTGAGTCTCAATAAGGCGCCAGCTGTCTACCAAAGGTTCATTGGTTTAGCCAAGGAAAGTGAAGCCAAATTTCTGTTGATTTAAACAACTTCCTTTTTGATGGTTCCAAAGCCTGTAGGCCAATGAGATGAGATGCACACTGTGAGTCTTCCGTACTGAGTGGGCCCCTCCATCAGATCTTATAGTAATACTGTCGGATATCTCTTGATGGAATTCAATTCATGTCTGAATTAACATTTCCAAGAATCTTCCTCTCTCCCTCTTCCTCTCCCTCTCACTCTGTCTTTCCCTCTCCTCAAAGGGCAATATTATTTAAATATTATTTTAAGAAAACTCAAGCTTAATGTACTAAACATCACTGCTAAGCAGTTCTCAACCATTTGTACTATATATTAATTCATTTGGTGTATCTACTGACTCCTAATTATGTAGGACAAATAAATGAATTTGCATCATGTCACTAATTTCACATATTAAAGAACTGCATACTGTAGCAGAGGAGCAATGAGTATTCTTTCAATAATTCAGAGAGTAAGTGATTTGAACACAGCTTCACATAATTCAAATATGTACGACATAAGGACTTGATAAATAATAGGCACTCAATAAACGTTGAACAAATGGTAAAATATGAATGTTGAAAGTTATTGATTTATACTTCTTTCTTTTGTACTTAGTTGTTAAAATGATCAAAGTCACCTAAAAGTTTCTAAAGTATTTTCTGTGAGTTCACTCCTTATTATTCCTAGCAATAAGATGTAGCTGAAAAATGATACCTTTCCTAGAATTCAGAAAAATATGATCTTCATGAATCATTGGAAATTTCCAGTGGCAATGGAAATTCTGAGCTGAAGGCACATAACTTAGAATATCTGTCACTGAATGATGACTGCTCAGGCAACCGTGCTGTATCCACCGTGACCCACTGTGCATGAGCTTAGCAGAGGTCGAGCCCTGAAAAAACCCAGCAAGAGCAGCGAGGATGTCACTGGGAGCTGGAACTGGGCTTGCACACTGCCAAAGGGTGTGGCTGTCAGGGAGGCTGCTGTCTCCATAGTCACCGTCAGTCAGCAGGAGGGTGTTCAATGGAAGTATGCAACGGCTGGTTAGCAAGAAATTAACTGAGTTCTTTTCTTTGTTTGGCTAAGAAACACATACGTGAATTTATAAAATAAGAGTCCTTCAAAAATATAGCTAAAATAAGAGTGGCTTTAGACTGTCTAATCTGAGATGACATTAAAGGTTTGCACCTTAATGGTAGATTACATAACCTCCCCAAAACTCGGTTTACTGTGCTGAAACTAGTAACTAAGCTAGTTTGTGAAGAATAAACTTCATAACTTACTTATATGAAATACCAAATAGCCCCTCTATAACTAGGGGGAAAGCAGAGTAGAGGTGGGACACTGATTCTTTTGCCCGGAATCTGCGTGTTTATCTGACAACATGACCTAGGTGCTGTCTGTGAAGTCTGCTCCTCCTCAGCATGCCCTGAATACAGCTTTCTAGTTACAAAAGAATTCACTGATTGTCAGGGTATTGCATTCTCTAGTTGTGATCATGAATGACAACTGCTTTGGAGGAGTCACGCTGACTTCACAAAGTCTCTGTGGCTGGATTTCTCTATGTCGTCCCTTAAATCTTTTGTATAGTATAATCACCTGCTTTGGCAAAGATTCTTTTAAATGTTAAGGCATCCAGTTCTTTGAGGTCTCAGAGCAGAATTGAAGTCTAGTGAATCATTTTGCTCAACCAATGCAGGGCTCTGGGTCATCTTGCTATGCACAGAATATCGGCTCAGAACCTCACCTCTGGACTTAAAAGTCATATAAGCCAGTGACATCAGTGAAAATATCAGAGTAGGTGTCTTCAAAGGCTCATCCCTTCACAGAAATACCAAACAACTGAGAAAAAAATGTCAGAATCAACTTTGTCTGCACTCTGAAAATCAATCAAAGGTTTATAAAAATCAAGTGAATACTAAACCAAGAAAAAGAAAATCTAAAAATGGTAGAAAATCCTGACACCTTTGCTGCTCCTGATTCTGTCCCTCCCTGGTGTGGTGTGCTGTAGAAGATGCAGCCTGTGTTTCCTGATCCCTCACACAGGGCAAGAGGAACAGGTTTTATTCCCAATGAACTGCATGTGTCCAAGTCTCTTTAACGTGTTGTCTTTGTTTCATCTAATTAGAAATTTATACACCAAGGAAAACTAGTAGATCTCTCTTGAAAATACAGTAAGGTGAATGAACAACCCATAGACTTCTGGGAGGAAAAATCAAAGTTGAGGCAAACAGCAGATGACCTGAAACTCTGGTAGGAAATTCTGGGGAAAGAAACTCTTTGGGGAATAAAAGCATTCGGTAGTGCCTGCTTGTGCTGAGGAGGTTTGGAAGGAAGCCGATGCCAGAGAGAGAAAAGACACTCAGAATACACCCTGAGCAGACCTGAAGTTGTCATCCCTGGTTGCTTTTGAGGCTTAGTTCTCATTAAAAGTGAAGACTGGGAGTTCAAACAGCAGCCCAGGAGTTTCTGATTCCCCAAACAGACAGCCTGAAAATTCTGTGATTTTCCCCCTTTCTTAACTTCCCTGTCTTTTCTACCTCCTCCCCTCCTCCCCGCCCCAGCTGTTGCCAATGAAGGAAATCTCTATAAGAGCACTAAATAGTGTTTTCAGAGATGATAAATGACAAAGAGTACAGACAATGCATAGTTCCAGGAGTCACTAGATAAACAATTTGAGCGTGCAACAAGCAAACAATCAATCAATCATCAATCAAATAAACAAACCCATAGGAAGGTAATAAATATTATTTCCAGTGTTATCACATTAAGTTCAAAATATGCAGAATGTATTCTTACATCCACCCGCTCACCCACACATTCACAAATAGAATTCAAAGGGACAAGAAAATACATGGCAAATTTACAGAAGAAATTAACAGAAATAGTTCCTGAAAGAGCATAGATATTGGACTTATAAAGTAAACACATTAACTGTTTTAAATACACTCAAAAGGCTAAAGGAATCATGGAGAATAATGAACAGGATATCAGGAGAGACAGAAATTATAAAAGGAAACCAAATAGAAGCACGTTCTTTTTTTTTTTTTTTTTACCAGAAATGATTTTAAATATAAGTGAACTGAACTATTCCACTGAAGACAAAATCAGAATAATAGTATAAAAATCACAAATCATATCTGTGATGTGTGTGGAAGACTTTATTCATTTGCTGATTTATTTTGCAGTATTGAGAGGAACCCAGGCTCTTGCCTTGCATGAGTGGTACTACTGAGCTGTTATCCCTAGCCCTGAAGACCCATTTTAAATGCAAAGAACCAGAGGTTGAGGGTGAAATGATGTAAAAAGATATTCTGTGCATAAAGTTACCAAAGGAGAGCTTAGACAGCAATGTCAAATCAAACAAAATGTACTTTCTTTCAAAAAAAAATTACAGGAAGTCATTATATATTGATAAAGTAGCCGGGCGCGGTGGCTCAAGCCTGTGAATTCAGGGGCATTGCGACCAACCTACAGAAATAAAAAGGACTGGAAGAACATGGCATTTTTAAACCTATATGCCAACAAGTTAGATAACCTAGACAAAATAGAAATATTTCTAGAAACACAAAAACTTAGTTAACTGGCAAAAAATAAAAAATCTCAACAGAAATATAACCAAAACCAAGACTAAATTACTACTCAAACTCCTCTCAACCACCACAAAACAGCAGAAATGTGAGGCCCAGGAGGTTCCTAGGGAATTTTACCAATGATTTAAATAAGGTTCACCACCAATCCTTCCAAAATACATCAAAGAAGTGAATGCCCCTAAATCATGTGTTAGGCTGGCAATACCATAATCCCAAAGCCAGGTAAGGACATTGAAGGCAAAAAAAAAAAACCCACAGAGTAATGCCCTTTATAAATCTTATGAAAGTAGATGCAAAACTGTTCACACTGTGCCCTGTGACCCTGCCCTGTGCCCTGCCTGGCAGCTCCTTGCCTTCTCCGCCCCCTGCAGCAGGCTTTCCCCTCCTAGGTCGCCCCTGCCTCCCTCGGGCTCTCCATGCCCAGGCTTCTGCCCTTTTGTCCACGGTTCCCTTTCTTGCATTGCCCATATGCTAGTTTTATTTTTAATTTTTGTTGGTTCTTTTTATTTATACATAACATTAGGATTCATTTTGACAAAATTATAAAAACTTGAAATATTTTTCCTAATTCAGTCCTCAGTACTTTCCCTTTCTCTTCCCTCCTCCCTCCCCCGTCCCCTTTCCTTTTCTCTATGGCTATTTGTGCCATTTACTTATAGATTTCTTCTTTATTCTGTGTCTTGTGGATATACATGATGGTGAGATTCACTGTGCTATATTTATGTACATACATAGGGAAATTAGATCAGATTCGAATGATCCCTCTTCCCTAATCTCATTCCTCCTTCCTCACCTTCAATTCCCTTTGTCTATTCCACTAATCTTTCTTTTCTTCTTTTTATTCTCCCTCCTCTCCCAATTTTGGATTAGCTTCTTCATATCAGAGAAAACATTTGACCTTTGACTTTTAGGGTCTGGGTTATTTCACTTACTGTGATAGTCTCCAGTTTCATTCATTTCCTAGCAAATGCCATAAAGTCACTCTTATTTATGGCTGAGTAATACTCCATGTGCGTGTATATATATATACACCACATTTTATTTATTCATTCATCTGTTGAAGTGCATGAAGTAGGTTCCAGAGCTTGGCTATTGTGGATTGCTATGAACACTAAAGTGGCTGTGTCACTGTAGTATGCTGATTTTAAATCTTTTGGATATACATTGAGAAGTGGGATAGCTGGGTCATAGGTGGTTCCAATCCTAGTATTTTGAGGAATCTCCATACTGCTTTCCAGAGTAATTCCGTTGATTTACAATCCCACCAACAATGTGTAAGTGTATCTTTTTTTCCACATCCTCACCAACAGTTATGATTAGTGTTTTTGATAATTGCCATTCTGACTGGAGTTAAGATGAAATCTCAATGTAGTTTTAATTTGCATTTCCCTAATTTCTAGAGATGTTAAACATTTTTTTCATGTATTTATCACCATTTGTATTTCTTCTTCTGTGAAATGCCTGCTCACTTCTTTTGCCCATTTATTCATTGGTGCTAAGTTAATAAATAAATTTCCCATTTATTTTTTATGGTGCTAAGTTATTTGAGTTCTTTGCATATTTTAGACATTAATGCCTTATCTGAGGTGTAGGTGACAAAGATTGTCTCCCGTTCTGTAGGCTCTCTCTTTGTCCTCTCATTTCCTTTGCTATGAAGCTTTTTATTTTGATGAAATCCCACTTGATTATTTACTTATTTATTGTGCTTTAGTAGTCTTGTGAAGAAAGTCAGTTCTTGTGCCGACATGTTGGAGAGTTGGCCTACATTTTCTTCTAGCTGTTGCAGGGTTTCTGGTATAATTCCCAAGTCTTTAATTCATTTTGAGTTGACTTTTTGAGTGCAGAGATAGGGGGTAAATTTTATTGTACTACATAGAGATTTCCAGTTTTCCCAGCACCATTTGTTAAAGAGGTTATCTTTTCTCCAATGTAAGTTTTTGGTGCCTTTGCCTAGTGTGAGATAACTGTATTTATGTGGGTTTGTCTCTGTGTCTTCTATCTATTCCACTGGTCTTCAAGCCTATTTTGGTGCCAGTACCATGCTGTTTTTGTTACTGTAGGTCAATAGCATAATTTGCATGGTTTTGTTGTTAACATGAATCTAATTTGACGTTATTGTATTTAATTTTGTCCGGCATCCTGCTTCCACATACTTGTTTGATTTCATTTTTAGAACTGTGCAACCTCCTGGACACTTTCCATCTCTCTCATGCCTGGATTCTCTGGGCCCCTTCACAGCCTGCCATCAGTAAATGATTGGATATTATGTGAAGAGCTGTCACCTTGCTGAAAAACCAGGCCACAGACTGACTGGTCTGCCATGTTTGGGTAACTTCTGGTTTTTCCCAAATAAAATAAGCCATCTGCATTTTTAGTGTGAACTATAAACCCACTATTGTGGTGGATGGATGACTCCCTGCTGTGACTTCTCCATAAACTACTGTCCACAGTGATATGAGGGGAGGCAGCCACTTGTGGAACTACACACAACTACAAAATCACCAGAGATAAAGACTGTGAGGAAGAGATAAAATACATATTAGTTACTTATGTGAGGATTCATTTTGAATAAATGGGAAAACCCAAAATAACCTACTGGATGAGAGAATATTAGAGCAATAATATAACTTGGAAAATTTTGTAAATAAAAGATCAATGAGTAGGTATGTTCCTAAGTACAGCAAGGACCAAGTAGAGATGGCAAAAGAAATGCTTGCATTCAAAAGCACAATGAAACTATGAGGTGCTTGTGAATCAATCAATAAAATGAGTGTAAGTCATTTATGGAGAGATAATTGATGGTTATGAAAGAAAATCTGAATAAAAAAGCATTATGTCTGTGGTGGGAAAAGCTAGTATCGTAAAGATGGAAAATCTCAAAAGATTAATATATTAATTAAGAGCTTGTTTAATCAAACTCACAAGAGGATTTTGAAGATACTTAAAATAATAATAAAAA